>JARQOC010000005.1:470699279-470938585 GCA_033576535.1 Allobates femoralis
ATATAGACAGTAATCTTTTATAGGAACATTCTTAATGATGAGTTGTAAAGCATCTATGCTACTCATTACTAGCCCCCCCCCACCCCCCAGCTCCCCTGATGGATAATAATAATATAATATTTTTTCATTTATATAGCGCTATTGATTCCATAGCACTTTACATACAAGGGTAATGCTGTCTCTCTTGGAGCTCACAATCTAAGCATCCTATCAGTATGTCTTTATGTAATATATGCATTTGCAATATAATGTCCACCACGAGCACACACTGTGAATGCTTGTTATGTTTATGAAGTTGCTAATCTGCAATTTTTCCTGTCCTTGCTACAGTATGTCCTTGTATAGCTGCAGTACACAGTGATCCCTTGTGCTCTCAGGTTAGAAAATGCATTGAACAAGATTATCAATCCTAAAATGTGATGTTTCAGGCAATTTGCATGACCACCATCGTACGTATCACTCTGGTCTCTGCAAAGAGTAATATTGCTGTCTCCGCAGGACCAAGGTGACATCTCTGGAGTGCTGCTGTGATGACGCATATTGATTAGGGCTTGAAATGCACATGTGGGAAAGAAATGCAGCATGTGAACAAGAATAATCAAAAAAAATCTGCACTTTACAGTAGCAAACTGAGATTTCAGAAGTCTCTTGCACATGCTGCTTTTTTTGTTTACTTGTGGATTTGAACCATGCAAGCGTTTTTCAAATCTACAGCATGTCGAAGCTTTTGCAGTTTTTCACCCATTCAAATGGGGGAGGGGGAGCATGTATAGCTGCGTCAAACATATACTGTGAGCTCCAGTATTCTTTCCACTTAAGGCTAGTAGTGGGCGAACCCGCAAATGCTCGGGATCGGCGGACTTGTCCAGACCTTTCTGTAAAGTCCCAAGTTCTGTCAGACGTAACTCAAACTTGCGCCCGAACTCTGAGCTTGAACATTACGGTTATGGGATGGGGGTGGGGGGAGGTCTTTAAAAGAAAGCATATAGTTAATAAACATAATTATCCTTACCACGTCCCGCTGTCCCAGCACCATCTACTTCTGTGGCCACTCGTTTAACTTTCGGGGATATTCATTGCACTGCCGAGAATTGCTTCAGTTCCCGGCAGTGTTCGCTGTGACGTCAGGGGTCACCCGAGTTCATGGCTTAGGTATGAACTTGATTGACCTCTGTCACTGTCAATCTCCGCCTGCTTGTCGCTCTGGACAGACGCTTGTCTGGTCAGAGCGATAAAGCAGAGCTGAACCTGCTTTGCCTGTGGACTTCATTGGAGAGGTTTTTTTGGTAATTAAAGATGGAGTCCTTAAATATTTTGTCTTGTTTCTAATAAAAAAATTTTTTTTTGGTTTACCAGAAATTCTTGTTACCCAGGTCTAATATGGCTTGACGCCGTGAATTTCAGGCATAGTACCAGCTGACAATACAAAGCTGGTATTATCTGCATTATTAGCCAGCGTGCCACCGTCAACCAGGGCTGTTGGAAGATCCAGGTAAAGCTCCTGGAAATGGCGCCACGATGAATGCGCCATTTTCAGGGGCAGCTGAGGGCTGCGGTTTTCAGCATGCGGGACCAAGAACGTTTTGGCCTTACCACTCTGAGTATCCCAGCCCCAGCTACCTGCTTTTACCTGGCTGGCGATCCAAATATGACTGGAGCCCATGCATTTTTTTTTTTTTTTTTTTTAATTATTTAAATACCGTATATACTCGTGTATAAGCCGAGTTTTTCAGCCCAAAATTTGGGCTGAAAAGTCTCCCCCTCGGCTTATACACGGGTCTATACGGGGGCCCATGGTGTGGTGGCTGTGGTGGGGGCTGTGGAGGCTGCAGGAGGCGGGGGGGGGGGGGCTGCTGTATGAGCGGCCCCGTCACGTGGGGCCGCTCATTAAATTTGCACTGCTTCCCCCTGTCAATCAGCGGCAGGGGGAAGCAGTGCATATAGCCCCCAAATGCTGGCACTCTCCCCCCCTTGTAAGGGCCCCCCCTGCTGGTTATATTACCATCCCGGTCTTCTGATCAGCGGTGCTCCGTCCGTCCTGCTGCATCCGGGATCTCCGGCCGTCGCAGGCATATGACGTCATCGCGCGACGGCCGGGGATCCCGGATGTAGCAGGACGGGAGCAGAGAGGACGGAGCGCCGAGGAGCAGCGCTGATCAGAAGACCGGGATGGTAAGAGAAGCTGGGGGGGCCCTTGCAAGGGGCGCGAGTGCCAGCATTTGGGGGCTGCTGGGGACCCCCAGGGGGCTGCTGGGGACCCCCTGGGGGCCTGCTGTATACTACCACTGGGGCTGCTGTATACTACCACTGGGGCTGCTGTATACTACCACTGGGGCTGCTGTATACTACCACTGGGGCTGCTATATACTACCACTGGGGCTGCTGTATACTACCACTGGGGCTGCTGTATATTACCACTGGGGCTGCTGTATACTACCACTGGGGAGGCCTGTATACCACTGGGGGGGGGTCTGTATACCACACTGCTGGGGGCTGTATACCTGTGCTGGGGTACACCCTGCGCTTATACACGAGTCAATAGGTTTTTCCAGATTTTTGGGGCAAAAGTAGGGGGGTCGGCTTATACACGGGTCGGCTTATACACGAGTATATACGGTAGTTAGAAAAAAAAAATATGGGGCTTTCCTGTATTTTGATTGCCAGTCAAGGTAAATCGAGGCAGCAGGGGGTGACAGCCTGTAGCTGTCGGCTTTATCTGTGCTGAGAATCAAAACCGCTGTGGAGCGCTACGTCACTTTTTTCTTTTTTTTTTTTTTTTTTTTTAACTATAAATCATTTTATTTTACACTGGCTAATGGGTCCATCACACATTTAGTCAGATGCTGTGAAAGAGAGTGAACGTCTGTGATTGGCTGTTGGAGAAACCTGGAATCTGCTCATACATTGTAATTACTATGGGCTGTTTTCAGGTTACTCCAGCAGCCAATCACTGACTCAGTCATAGAGAGTGGGCATCTATCTGTGAAGAGCCCAACTGCCAATCACAGACAGACAGACAGACAGACATAATAATGTAAGCATAATAAATAAAATAATTTAAAATGATGTAGCACTTCATGGTGTTTTCGATTCTCAATGTAAAGTAAATGGACAGCCACCGGCTGCTGCCACCGCCAGCTGCCTTGCTTTACAATGACTGGCAATCAGGACACAGGTAAGCCTGATTATTTTTATTTATTTAAAAAAAAAAAGTCTGGGCTCCAGCTATATTTTGATCGCCAGCCAGGTACAACCAGGTAGCTGGGAGCTTGGATTCTCAGCGTGATAAGGCCTAAGCACTCTGGGCCCCCCATGCTGAAAACCGAAGCCGCCCCTGAAAATGGTGCATTCATTGTTTCCAGGCGCTTCAACTGACTCTTCTAGCGGGGGTGGCACACTCGGTAATAATGAGGTTAATACCAGCTGTGTATTGTCAGCTGCTACCAAGCCCGAAATTCATGTCTGGCCGAATTAGACCAAGCAACCATGAATTTTTAGTACACAGCAAAAAAAATAAATAAAACCACTAAAGAGAATATGTTTTTATTAGAAATAAAAATGGAGTTTTCAAATGTGTTTAATTACAAGACAAAAAAAACCCTCTGACTTAATCCAGATCTTTTTTAGCTTCAGCTCTGCTACATCTTTGCCCACAGACAGACGTCTGCTGGTAGTGGTGAGCAGGCATGGAATGACAACCAGGTGCTGTGAAAGATTATAGAGTTCACATGAACTCTGATAATCCAGCATCACCTGGCACCTGGAGCCCAGCCATAAGTGAGCACTTCTGTCGCTTACTTTCGGCTGAGTCCCAGGTGATTTGATAAAAAAAAAAAAAAAAAAAAAAAGGCATTATACAGTCCCCTAAGATAAAAATGGCAAGACACAACATCACAACATATTCTGTGTGGACATCGGAGCAGAATTCTCCCATCATTCCTTACCAGCTCAAAGTCTGCAGTATAGTGCATACAATTCGGGATCAGTTGCGTATTTGCACGGCTGCCCAACTATTAGACATGTGCATCTATGGATATTGCTTTTTTTTGTATTGGTTATGTAATTTAATTTTCTTACAGCATGTTTGCATTGATCATAATCTTTTTTCATTAGGTTCTGATGTACAGTGGTCAGCTAGATGTTATAATCGCAGCTCCTCTTACTGAGCGATTCCTGCAAACTGTTCCTTGGTCAAGACTGGAAGAGTATAAGAAGGCAGAGCGGTCAGTCTGGAAGATCAGGTCATCTGATACTGAAGTTGCTGGTTATGTCCGTGTGGCTGGAGAGTTTGCTCAGGTAAGACACACCCGAGATGAATGTGCCACAAAGTGAAGGTGTGCTTTTAAATAAAATGACTAAATACAACTACACATCAGGGTCTATTTCCCCAAATCCAATCATTCAGGGTGCAATCCTATAGTCCTTTTTAGACTCCTTGGAATGTAGCCTGATTCAAGCTACAGATTTTTATCTTTGAGTGTCATTCCCAGTAATAAAGGCTGGATGTGAGCTCTGCTTCTATCCATAGTGCTGAGGTTTTTTATTAGCTAATATATGTACCATAATAAATGTATAACCTGCACTTATTTCCACCTCGTGCTTTTTGGCCATTGTTAAGGCCGGGTAACACGCAGCGACATTGCTACCGATGTCGCTGCAACATCACAGGTTTTGTGACGTTGCAGCGACCTCGCCAGTGACGTCGCTGCGTCTGACATGCCGCAACAACCAGCGATCAGATCGCTGATCATTACAGAATGGCCGGGACCATTTTTCAATCATTGATCTGCTGCTGTCACGCATGCATTGGCATATGTGACAGGGGCAACGACCAGCGACACCCAGTGTGCGCCCAACACCCTGACTGATCCCAGTGACCGTCTGGTGTTGGTGCATCGCTGGGTGATCGCTGGTGAGATCTGCCTGTCTGGCATCTCACCAGTGATTACATACCGATGTTCCAGCAATCCTGGTCCGGTTGGATCGTTGATCAGGTCGCTGGGACATCGATGTGTAACCCGGCCTTTAAACTCTCTAAGTCTCCCCTCCCCTCATGCTATCTATGCACTGTCCATGTTGTGTACAACCCACTTCTATCTCTAGGAATCAGATCAGGGAAAGCTCAGATGGCTTTGTAGCCTTTTGTAAAGGCACTTTACTTGATAAAGACTATAAGATGCTCTGCAGCAGGAAAGTTGTAGAATAATTAATGATTAGTTACTGTTCTTGTCTCACATGCGCACACTGTGATGAGCTGCACTGCCCTCCTTTATAAGGTGCTCTCCAGTTTACAATGGTGTTTAATGCACCCTGGAGCCTTCTTACTTGATGTTAATGCTGACCTCTTCAGAGCACCATATAAAGGGGGGGTGACCCTCTCCAGGGTACCCAATAAAGTCTGAAGAACTGAAGAATCTACCACCTACTAGTATAAGGGACTAGCCACGTTCTCAGAAATTGGTGAAATATTTGTGCAGAAGCCTTAATGATGTATACTCCACACAACGACTTCTGACATTCCTCCAAATAAAATCTCTGCTGGGGTTCTGCAGTATTTTTTATGAATCATAAGAAAATGAGTTATTAGACTGTATAATGCGGACTGCTTCAGCCATGTAAACCTAGGGTTAACTTATAAGCATGAGAATTGTACAAAATAGAAAGCATATTTAGTTTCCATCTGCTGCACAGCTTAACAAGGGGGTGCTGCTGTTGTTGGCTCTACAGGGTGACGGACATTCAGTCTTCTGTGTGACCGTGATGAGATGAACAAACACAGATGATTGTATCCTCATGCTTCCCCTAAGATTTTTCTTCCTTAACCTTTTTGTAGAAGTAGAACACAATTTTCTATAATGCTGTGCCTTGATTTTTCTCCTCAATGGCTAGTCCCAACAATGTGGACGGAAATGTACCCCCACACCTTCAGAAGAAGAGCTACAAGTGCTACTAAATAAGTTATCTTTTTGATGATATTCTAATTTCAGTAAGGCTGCCTTCAGACTTGCAGATGCATCTGCAGCGTTTTGCAGATGCATCTGCAAGCATCTGCATGCAGACCGCGGCCAATATGTTTATAATGGAGCGCACGGCGGTCTGCAGATGCTTGCGGACCGCCGTGCGCTCTCACTGCCCGCCATTAGTGATCTGTGCGCAGGCGGATGCCTGCGCACAAATCACACACTCTCGCCCGCACCACGGACGCGAGATGTTGCGTCCCTGGTGCGGGCGTGAGTGTGTGATTTGTGCGCAGGCATCCGCCTGCGCACAGATCACTAATGGCGGGCAATGAGAGCACACGGCGGTCTGCAAGCATCTGCAGACCGCCGTGCGCTCCATTATAAACATAGGGGCCGCGGTCTGCATGCAGATGCTTGCAGATGCATCTGCAAAACGTTGCAGATGCATCTGCAAGTCTGAAGCCAGCCTAATTCAATACTTAAAGGGAACCTGTCACCTGATTTTAAGTCCCTACACTATCTCTAGCTGTCCCTACACCTTCCTAGCAGCTCCCTATCTATCCCTTTATCTAAAGTGTCCCTATTAAACATGTGTAAAAGAAGTATAAACTTACTGCGGTCCTCGTGGTTGGAGGACTGGGTGGCGTGGCCACGCTGCCTTCATCACACCTCATTGTTATAATGCACGCCCCGCTGGGCGGCATTATTCTGTGTCCTCTCTGCCCCCTGTATTTGGAATCTCCCGCCCTCTGTGTACTTCTATGCACCGGCCGGGCGTCACATCTGGCGCGGTGCATTATGGGCCGGTCACGTGATCGGCCCCAGTACATTATGGGCTTGATCACTTGATCGGCCCGGCTCCGCGCACACGCAATGCGCTTATTGAAGCCGGGCCCATAATGCACCGCGCCGGATGTGATGCCCGGCCGGTGCATAGAATTACACAGAGGGCGGGAGATTCCAAATAATGCGGGCAGAGAGGACACAGAATAATGCCGCCCAGCGGGGCGTGCATTACAACAATGAGGTGTGATGAAGGCAGCGTGGCCACGCCTACCCAGTCCCCCAACCACGAGGACTGCAGTAAGTTTATACTTCTTTTACACGTTTAATAGGGACACTTTAGATAAGAAAGGGATAGATAGGGAGCTGCTAGGAAGGTGTAGGGACAGCTAGAGATAGTGTAGGGACTTAAAATCAGGTGACAGGTTCCCTATAAAAGGAAATGCATATATTATACAGTAATTACAAACAGAGTGATCTATTTCAACTGTTTATTTCTGTAAATGTTGATAATTATGGCTTACAGGCAATGAAAACCAAAAGTCATGATCTCAGAAAATTAGATTATATAAGACCAACTGAAAAATTATTTTTAACTCAAATGTTTTCCTAATGAAAAGTCTGTACAGTAAGTGCGCTCAATACTTGGTCAGGCTCCTTTTACATAAATTACTGCATCAATGCGGCCTAGCATGGAGGCCTATGGCAGTGCTGAGGTGTTATGGATGCCCAGGTTGCTTTGATAGCAGCCTTCATCTCGTCTGCATTGTTGGGTTTGTTGTCTCTCATGTTCCTCTTGACAATACCCCATAGATTCTTTATGGGGTTTAGGTCAGGCGAGGTTTCTGGCCAATCAACCATAGTGATACTGTGCCAGGTATTGGTACTTTTGGCAGTGTGGCTCTTTCAGACCTCCATTATCAGTCATCCGATCTTGGGTTGATGTAATGCATGCACTGGCTGTGCATCTCATTGCTTCATATCTTTCTTGGATTCTGCCACATACGGGACGGAAGATGGACAGTGGGTGCATTCCGATCGTACTGACATCTGATGGTCTGATCATAGAAATGCTCGTTTTGTATTAACACTTGATTTTCTGCTTTTTGGTGACCCAATATTTGAGAAACAAGTGTCAATCATAGATAGGTTTAGCATGATTGATTGTAAAGATGTTGTAACCTGCACATGGCTTAACACTGTTCCCATGTAGTACAGTATGAGTTGTACACGTCACTATAAAATGTGGCCAAATCTCTGCATCTATGGCCAATCTTGAATGCTCCATGCAGGCCCTTAATTCTGTGATTCTGTAATCCTATTAAATATATCCTGTTCTTGCTTCCTTCCTTTGTTTCCCCAGCAGATTAGGAGTCCCATTTTCGCATGTTACGGCCTTCGTTATACTTGATTCATAACCTTGGATGGTAAAATAATTTGTGGCAGAATGTTCTTTTTGTTTTCACCTTGCTGATATAACTGATCAGTAGAAACAAATCACTGTGGCTAGAAGAAGCCATAAAGTAGTGGAAAATATCTTAATTTGTTCCAATGGCGTGTAGCCCAGCTGTAGCATTCATTCACTTTTGTGCTCTGTTTGCTGTGTTTATATGCATTCCAGGATTGTATTTCCTTCGTTGGGGTAGGGCATAATCTAAACTACAAGAGGTGCAGGGGGAAATCCAAAGAGCCAAGACATTTTGGACAACTGCAGTCATAATAATGGCAGAAGGATATTTATCCTATTGTGTTATACAACTGTCTGAGGAAGTAACTTTCTTCAATGATTGTGTGGGTTGTTTGTGTTTAGAGCTAACAAGAAGAGAATGTCATCAGGTCATTATATGGCTAATATTGTTTACCATTTGTTCATTGATTCTTTCTCTTGATGTATAATGGCGGGTTTACACGCCGCGATATCGGCGTCCAACTCCGATCCAACTCCGACAAAAAGTCACGTGGTTCGCGAGTTGGACCCGATATCGGGCGCGTGTTGTACGGTTTGAACGTACAACGCGATGCTGGAACGATGCCAAAACGATATCTGGGTTGAATGAGCGTGCTATTCAACCGCCCGATATCGGATGGCCGTTGTAGCAGCATCGTAGCGTGTAACAGCACAACTACGATGTGTACTCGCAACTCACCCATTAACTCCCATGTTAAATGGTCGTTACTGGGTTGGTGGGCGTACACATCGCAGTGACGTTGTTTCCCGATATCGCAGCGTGTAAACCGCCGATGTGATATCGGGGAAAAGTGTAAAAAAATGCGCGCTCCCGCGCCGTTGTATCCCGATATCGTCCCGATATCGGGACGTGTAAACCCACCATTAAGGTCTGGTGATCAAACAAGACTGGATTATCCTTGATAATAGCATAAGGCTGGTTTCAAACTACTGTTTTTTGGAACCTGGAATGCAGGTAAAACCTGTATCCCACGCCCCGCCCTCAATCTCCCCTCTCCTTCCCCAGATTACCCTGCAATTCTTTATTATGATGCAACTGGATGCACTAGCGCCGGTGGGATTACTGATCCATCTCCAGAATCAGTGATAATACTGGTGCGTGAGCATCCCGTTGCATCAGGTTGTGTAACTTTTTTTTACCTGGATCCGGTGGAAAATGACACGCCCCCTAGTGGGTATGTCATTTAAAACAATGTTCTGGCCATGCTATGCTAAAAAACCTGGGTCCAGCGGGATCTGGAATCTGCTGGATCAGAGTTCCATAGAGCACCATTGTACTTAAACCTACATTGCCCCAGATCCAGTGTTTCTCTGTTTTGAAACCTACAGCAAAATTGCTACAAAATGTGATTTTTGGTCTCGGTGAAAAAAATGTGGACACTCGGATCAGAGGGAACCGTAAAGAACTGGATGCACCTGCAAGTTCCTGCGGCCAATGGGGATGAAAACCGATTCAGGTGCATCCAGTTTTAGCTGGATTCACGCTGATACCAAAAATCGGTAGGGTGAAACCAGCTTTACCCAGGCCAAAAAACCCTAAACTGAAGTGTCTGTTTTGGGTGACATCTCTGTGTAATCACTAGGGTGGGTGTGAAAGGTAATGATCTATGTCTCTATGTACGGTGAGTTCACAGCCTTGTATAGAATACCTGTATATGACTGATATGTATTCTAATTTTGCCTCTCATGGTATAACTTGTGTATAACATGGATTCAAATTGCTAGGGTCCCTTTGAAGCCCATGTGACATCTCTGATACAGGGGAAATGCTGATTTATTGCATATATGTTTACTCTGCCTAGAGACTGTTGCAAGGCTGTCACTATTTAAAGCCCCAGTCACATATAACGATATCGTTAGAGAGATCATTGTAACTGATGTTACAACGATCTCTCCAGCGATGTCGTTATGTGTGACGCTTTGCAGCGATCAGGCCCCTGCTGTGAGGTCGCTGATCGCTGCAAAGTGCTGCGGGTAATTTTTTGATAGTTGGTTTCGCACTGGTCAGCACGCATTGCTGCGTGTGACCGCGAGAAACCAGCGATCGGTGACCTCACTGGCTGGTAACCATGGTAAACACGGGTATCTAGGCTGGAAACACACTATCCGACTGACATGCGAGTCTCTCTGACGAGACTCTGATCAGTCACCCTGAACGGCCTTCGCCCTCTCTGGATGGAAGTGTCAGCTGCTTGTTTTTCTAAGCAGCTCCACTCTCTCGTCCTGATAGGGGGAGGCCTTTCAGAGTTAAGGCTGCCTTCACATTACGATTTGTGGCTCTCCGTGGGGATCCGTGTTTAGGTCGGATCCCCCGGTGAGCCACGGATCCACACGGATCCCTGCAATCGGATGGCAAACAGCTATCCGTATCCGTGTTATGCAGGATTTGTGTGGATCCTGTGGTCCCTGTGTGTCCCTGTTCTCCCTGCATCTTCCCTGTCTGTCCCTGTCTCTCCATCCTCTCTCTGCTCCCACTGTCCTCTATCCTGTTCCCCCTGTCTCATCCCATGTCCTCTCCCCTCTGGTCTGTTAAAAATAACAAAAATCCTCCCAGAGGATACTTTATCTTTCCGCCACCTCCGGGGATGCGACAGTCACCATCTGGCTGCAAGGACCTCTCGTGATGTCACAGAGCCGGTCAGCTGACGTGTGATTATTTTTAACAGACTGGAGGGGAGAGGACAAGGGATAAGACTGGGGGACAGGATAGAGTACAGGGGGGAGCAGAGATAGAGGAGGGACAGGCAGGGTTATGTACTGAGCACTTCCTCTGGGCATGCTCAGTACATAACCACGGAGCCAACATCGCATCCAATTTAGAATCTGATCCGATGTCCATAGGTTCCCATTGTGTAGTCCTACGAAACATCACGGATCTGTGGTGTCCGATTTTAGTCACAGACACCAAAATCGCAGAAGGTTTTGATTTTGCCTCCGTGATGAAATCGGACAGCTACACACGGAGCGAAACTCTGTTGCCAATAGGGATGACATCCGATCCGTGCACCATAGGAATACATGGGAGGCCAAATCGCATCCAAGTGTATCCGATTTGACACTGGTACACTCAGATGCCTCAAAATCGTGATATGAAGGCAGCCTAACCATTTGAGACACATCCGACTGACTCGCATGTCTGTCGGACAATGTGTTTCCAGCCTAAACCCAGAATGCTCCTCTGAGAAATTGCATATGCAAATTGCCACTTCAGTGCTTATAGTGAAGGGTTCTTCAGATGTAGGGAGGATAATAATAATAATAATTGTATTTATATAGCGCCATTATATTCAGCAGCGCTTCACAATACAGAGGTTCATGTTTAAACAATCATAAGAAACAGTTTTAAAGTACAATACAATACAAAGCATAATACAAGCAATAATTGGAGCAAAATAATGACAGCCCTGCTCATAAGAGCTTACAATCTAACAATGAGGAGGGGGTGACATAGTACAGGTGTTTATTTACAATGATGGTATAGTCAACTTGAGGAGATGGGGAACAGATAGGAGCAGTATAAGTGGTCACCAACCATTATTTGTGATGCATTTGAGACTGGTGGAGTGAATAGGCTATGACTAGATGACTTTGACAAGGGATCATGATAGCCGCCATAAAAACTGTCAGTTGTGGATATACCTAATTTGTTGGGGTAGAGCATACCAGAGAATTGGTGCAGCTCGGGAGAAGTCTTGGAGCCGGGAGTGGGAGGTTTGGATTAATGCAGAAGTGAGTCTAAAGTCACTTCCAGAGTGAAGAGAACAGGTGGGGTTTTAGACATGAGTGAGGAGATGTAGGGGGGTGCTGCACTGTGAAGAGCTTTGTGGGTGAGAACAAGCAGTTTGAATTGGATCCATAATGTACAGGCAGCCAGTGCAATGACTGGCATAGAGCAGAAGTGTCCGAGTAACTGTTAGCTAGGTAGGTGATCCTGGCTGCTGCATTAAGGATGGATTGGAGAGAGGGAGTCTAGTGCGGGGGAGGCCAATTAAAAGAGTTACAATAGTCAAGGCGGAAGTGAATCAGCACCACAGTTAAGGTACCTTTACACGCGGCAACTTTTCTAGGAATTTCTCTGGCAACTTACTGGTTGCAGTGAAATCATGGACACATTGTTCCATTTGTACATAGCAACAAGATAGAACAATGTGTCCATGATTTCACTGCAACCAGTAAGTTGCCAGAGAAATTTCTAGAAAAGTTGCCACGTGTAAAGGTACCCTTATGGCCACTTTACACGTCCCGATATCGGCGTCCAACTCCGATAAAAAGTCACGTGTTTAGTGCGTTGGCCCCAATATTGTTCGTGCGTTGTATGGTGTAATTGTCGAATTCGATGCAAGAACGATGCCAAAACGATATCGGGGGAGAAATGAGCAGGCTCTCCAACTGCCCTATATTGGATGGACGATCTGGCAGGATCGTGCTGTGTGACAGCCCAACAACGATTTGGAGTACAACTTGCCCTATTCTCACCCATGTTAAATGGTCGTTCTTGGGTCGCCCGTACATGGGGGCGTAGACATCGCAGTTGTATTGCATGCCGATATCGCGCTGTGTAACATCTCCTATGCGATCTTGGATTTCTGCCCAAAAAATGCATGCTCCCGCGCCGTTGTATCCAATATCGGACCGATGTTGGGACGTGTAAAGTGGCCATTAGGGTTTTTGTGGTTTACAAGGTGAGAAAAGGGTGAATTCTAGAGATGTTCTTCAGGTGCAAGAGCGCTAAGGATGACTGCCTTATCAGAGACCTAGTAGGAAGCATATTCTGAACAGTGGATGCAACTGATCATCCAGTGACCAATGTGAAGCAAACACCAAGCAGGATTGTGTGTAAGATTTTGCTCAAAATACTTTTTTGTTTTTGTTTAAAAAAAAAAAACTACTTCACACCACAGGAATAAAATTAAGGTCAAAGTGAGCATAGGATATGGTCAAAAAAGGTTTTCATTTGGCTATGCAAACTGATTATTTATTATGCCAAAAGACCTCTCTGATTGTGTGCATAGGGCAGACTCTGGCTAGTCAATATAGTGGTATAGCCATGGATCCACCAAGACCATTTAGATGCTAACATGCCTCACTGGTGAATTCCTTTGGCAGTGGGTCAGTAATGGTGTGGGGAGGCATATCTTTGGAGGGCCGCACAGACCTCAGTGTGTAGCCACAGATACCCTGACTGCCATTAGGTACCGGGATGAGCTCCTCAGACCCATAGTGGAACATATGTAGGTGCAGTGAACCCTGGGTTTCTTCAGGACATTGCACCTCCTGTTCCTCCTTGCACAAAGGAGGAGGTAGTGGTCTGGTTCCTGTCCCCTTTTGGCCCCTCCACGTCTCTTGGTGTCTGCGTCCATATGAGTCTGAACTATCAAAATATAAAATAAATTAATCAGATTTTGGTAAATGACAAATTGATAAATTATCCATATTTACAGGGGGTTTTGGCTGCCACCACATTACATTAAGAGGCGATCAAAACAGAGTAGGGAGAACAGTGTGCAATTTGTAAGAAATGTAACTGTAAATTGATATTGTAATAATGTAATTGCTTTTCTAATACTGTATACTTTAGTTTCAGACCACCCCTTAAATTCTGTAGTTGTAGATCTTGGAATATTTCCCATTCCACAGGGACTACACACAATTGGTTGAACATCTGCACCAGTTTTCCTTTTAAGATGCTCATATGGGGGTTGTACGTTAACCTACCAGGCACCCAGCTAATAGTCTTTTAGATTACCAATTTAGAGAGTATGCTTTTTGGGATTCTTGTGGTTCTGTTTCTGTTCCTCTATCACCAGTGCATGGTATCCTTGTATTCCTCAGTAATGGCAGGACTATTTTTCTGTCCTCTATGTGAAATGATCATAAGGTATCGGAGCTGAACTTTAGATGATGGCTCTTTTTTTTTTTAATTTCTTTTTTTGACTTGAATGAAAGCTGTTATTTCTAAAATATGCTGGATGTCCTCTGGGTTTAATTGATGTATTGTCTTTCACATAAATGGTTGTATCGGAAGAATGTATTTTGAGGTTTGAGGTGGATTTTTATGGTTGGATGGAACTTGCTGCTTTTTGTGGAAAGAAAGTAGACCATTACTTATAGGTATAAAAGCCCCACAGTGATGCATTCACCCACTTTGTCATGGATGGAGTAGACCATGATTCATGGATCTCCTGACCTGAGTGCATGTTTGAAGCTGTCAAGTTCAGAGGCTGGAGACCCACAGCCGCTCCATATTCAAACCATGATACACGAATTTGTTAATGCAGCCTTATGGTTTTACAGTTTAGCCCATACAAGTAGATGTTTTTGAGGGAAGGAATGCTGGTCCTTTTATAAATCTGGACAACCCAAGGGCTTGGTCATCAATCTTAAATTGAGGGTGGTGCACATGTAGCAGATTTGAGGTGATTAGTGGAATTGCTTGAATTTGTAAGCAGTGAAGCACATACCCATACATTATTTGGATTGAAGATGACAGCAGTACGTACCAAACATAAAAGAATTCCTCATGTCTCCAGAGAAAGAGGGTGGTGGAGAGGGGGTCAGGGGAATGGGTTTTATATTTGAAAGATTGCGGCTGTTTCTTGAAGGTGTGGGAGGAAAGGAGGGAGCAATAGTGGGTGGTGGCTGTGGAGGTCCAGAATTAGAAGATATGTTGCTAGCAGGTAGCAGCAGTAGCAATGAGAGAGCAAGCAAGTGTGAGAATGTGAGTGGGCTGCTTGTTTTGTGTTTCATCAGCAGCGGTGTGAGATTGAGGAATGGGTCAGCAGAAGAACTCGGGTGGGGAGGTAAGAGGGATGGGGAGATAAATATTTGTGTTGGGAGTGATGGAGTTTGGGGGTAGTGGAAGAGGGTATGAATTAGTGGAGCAATTACTGTTAGAGCATAGGTAAGCATGGTAAAGTGTTAGTGGGAAAGTAAAGTATTAGAGACAGCCGACAGATGGGTATGGCTGGTACCTTCTGGTTTCCTCTAGTTTATCTCTGGAATATCTCTGCAGCCCACTTATTGAAATCCCACTTTGTGAAATCACACACAGGCCTATCCTTGCTCACTACTGTGTAGCATATGAGCCACCTACACTGTTATGTTTGTTGTGCAGGAACTGATAGACCTTGTGATGAGCCGACTTGTTGACGTCAATATTTTGCCTGGATGTCCACCTCTTGACTTTTGGTTGGGTGGACGGACTTCATTTTGTTTTCGTCTATCATGGCAATCACATGTTGTAGTTTGGCAATTTTCCACCATTGAGGAGCTGGATGATGCTGTCTCTATTCTTGGGAAATCTTTTTCGTGGCTGCTCCTTGACTCAAACCAGTGGCCTTTCATTTGGGAATCAACCTAAATAACATACTAAGCTATTGAGGAATGTAAAGAAGAAAAAATTCTTCCTGTATACTACAAATTACACCCTGTTCTCAAACACCAGGAGCAAAACTGTAACAATGCAGAGACATGACAAGCATCTCCAAAAGGCCCCTTTCACACTGCGCTTTGAAAATGCAGATGCAGTAAAATTACTTCGCTGCCGCATTCTGCCTAACAGCCGCACTTGTGGCGCCAATCTGGCAGCCCATGCATTGTCTATGGGGCTGCGTCGATGCGCAACGTGGTTTGCTGGTTCAGCAGATGCGACACATGCGATCAGGCAAGGCCCATGCATAGTCAATGGGGCTTGCGGCAAGTGCGGTTTTGCGGTTGCGCGCCGCGAAAAAAAAAAATGCTGCTGACCGAGTATTTTTTTTTTCGCGGCCGCAACCAGCAAAACCGCACTTGCCTCAAGCCCCATTGACAATGCATGGGCCTTGCCTGATCGGTGCCGCAAGTGCGGCTGATAGGCGAAGATGCGGCAGATGCGGTGATCCTGCAGCATCTGCCGCATTTTTTCAAAAAGTCCAGTGTGAAAGGGGCCTAACTCGTACATAAATTTACTTGCATCTTTTTAACATATGATTAGCCAAGACTGTTTATAAAGGTAGTCTCACGCTCAAAGCTGTATTGGATGGTGAGATATAATCTAAGAGAAATGGTCAACTTTTTTTACTGTTTTGCTCATGTGTATGTTTGCATTGCAATACATTCCACCGACCAGAGACCCAACCGGTCACTGTGCGCAATGCATTTCAGGTAGATGTGAATCCAAGGACGCACATCCAACTGTAATACAGTTGTGGCCAAAAGTATTGACACCCCTGCAATTCTATCAGATAATACTCGGTTTCTTCCTGAAAATGATTGCAATCACAAATTCTTTGGTATTATCTTCATTTAATTTGTCTTCAATGAAAAAACACAAAAATAATTGTCCTAAAGTCAAATTGGATATAATTCCACACCAAACATAAAAAAGGGGGTGGACAAAAGTATTGGCACTGTTAGAAAAATCATGTGATGCTTCTCTAATTTGTGTAATTAACAGCACCTGTAACTTACATGTGGCACCTAACAGGTGTTGGCAATAACTAAATCACACTTGCAGCCAGTTGACATGGATTAAAGTTGACTCAACCTCTGTCCTGTGTCCCTGTGTGTACCACATTGAGCATGGAGAAAAGAAAGAAGACCAAAGAACTGTCTGAGGGCTTGAGAAATTAAATCGTGAGGAAGCATGAGCAATCTCAAAGCTACAAGTCCATCTCCTAAGACTGAATGTTCCTGTGTCTACCGTGTGCAGTGTCATCAAGAAGTTTAAAGCCCATGGCACTGTGGCTAACCTCCCTAGATGTGGACGGAAAAGAAAAATTGACGAGCGATTTCAACGCAAGATTGTGCGATGGTGGATAAAGAACCTCGACTAACATCCAAACAAGTTCAAGCTGCCCTGCAGTCCGAGGGTACAACAGTGTCAAGCCCGTACTATCTGTCGGCGTCTGAATGAAAAGTAACTGTATGGTAGGATACCCTGGAAGACCCCACTTCTTACCCGAGACATAAAAAAAGCCAGGATGGAGTTTGCCAAAACTTACCGGAGAAAGCCTAAAACGTTTTGGAAGATTATTCTCTGTTCAGATGAGGCAAAAGTAGAGCTTTTTGGGCAAAGGCATCAACATAAATTACAGGAGAAAAAGAGGCATTCAAAGAAAAAAACATTGTCCCTACAGTCAAATATGGCAGAGGTTCCCTGATGTTTTGGGGTTGCTTTGCTGCCTCTGGCCTGGACTGCTTGACCGTGTGCATGGCATTATGAAGTCTGAAGACTACCAACAAATTTTGCAGCATAATTTAGGGCCCATTGTGAGAAAGCTGGGTCTCCCTCAGAGGTCATGGGTCTTCCAGCAGGACGATGACCCAAAACACACTTCAAAAAGCACTAGAAAATGGTTTGAGAGAAGGCACTGGAGACTTCTAAGGTGGCCAGCAATGAGTCCGGACCTGAATCCCATAGAACACCTGTGGAGAGATCTAAAAATGGCAGTTTGGAGAAGGCACCCTTCAAATATCAGGGACCTGGAGCAGTTTGCCAAAGAAGAATGGTCTAAAATTCCAGCAGAGCATTGTAAGAAACTCATTGATGGTTACCGGAAGCGTTGATCGCAGTTATTTTGGCTAAAGGTTGTGCAATCAAGTATTAGGCTGAGGGTGCCAATACTTTTGTCTGGCCCATTTTTGGAGTTTTGTGTGAAATGATCAATGATTTTGCTTTTTGCTTCGTTCTCTTTTGTGTTTTTTTCATTGAAGACAAATAAAATGAAGATAATAATACCAAAGAATTTGTGATTGCAATCATTTTCAGGAAGAAACTGAGTATTATCTGACAGAATTGCAGGGTGTCAATACTTTTGGCCACAACTGTAGGTGCTGGGATGACAGGCCTACACCACCTTTGGGCACGGTTGCAGTCGTGATAATTACGCCCTTACTGAGGACTTGGTGGTATTCTCCTATGGAATCACCCCAGTTGGTCCCTAAGCCTGTCTTGTCTGGCATGCTTAAACACTGACCATATGAAAACCGTAGAAATGGTAAAATAAACGATTACGGTACTTTGACTTCTTTTCTTACTTTTATTTAATGAGTGCTGTTGTTGTGTAGTCCAGGCGACTACAAGACCCTGGATTTGTGTGGATCATGGTAAATTTAGCTCCATCTCGGCCCCTGCACAAACAAGTTTAACCATATACAAACAAGTCGGAATAAATATTTGCATTGAAAAATCAAAGTGCAGAGATGGTAGTAACCGTAATGAAAGAAACCATAGACTCGAGATAAAGCTGCTTTTTCTGTTGTAATGAACAACACATGGAAATACTTCCGTAAATTGGTCTCCAACTGAGTACGGTATATATATTTTTCTAAAGCGGAACTGTTCAAGAAAAAAAATCGCTCCTTGAACATGTATGTGAAGAAAAATGTTTGTTTTAATTATCTTTACACCTTTTGATCCAAAGAGAGAAAATTCTTGTAGTAATTGAGGATCCATTTTATTGAAACACTTTTTATAGCCAGGAAATGTCTTGATTGTCATGTAAATGTTAATAGGAAGCAAAAATGCAATAATATCTAATAAATGTTGATTTTACAAAGGGGTTGTACCAGATGTGCAGCTTACACCCAAATGTACAGCTGGTAAAAGAGGTATTGAACATGTCACCAATTTACTAAGTACCGTAAATATATTTCTAAACGTGCTATTGACATGAATTTCTCACAAATTGTA
Organism: Allobates femoralis; assembly: GCA_033576535.1. NCBI lineage: Eukaryota > Metazoa > Chordata > Amphibia > Anura > Aromobatidae > Allobates > Allobates femoralis. The sequence goes on from JARQOC010000005.1 coordinate 470,718,163, forward strand.
GGTAACAACCCATCTAATCCACACAGGCAAAGAAATCAAACTATAACAAGAAATGACACAAAGGTATTGAACACTCACTGAATTGTATTTAATACGTCATACAAAAGCCTTTTGGTGCCTCCTGTATGGAGAAACTAGTTACATGCATTGCTCAGGTGTGATTTTTGTCCCATTCTTCAACACACCTCTTCAAATCCTGAAGGCATCTTTGATGAACAGAGCTTCAATTCCTTCATTACGTTTTTCCCTTGGATTCAGGTGATTGGCTGGGCCATTCTAGCAGTTCTTTTTCTTTCTCTGATGCTTATGGCCGCTTTACACGTCCCGATATCGTTGTCCAACAACAATAAAAAGTCACGTGGTTCGTGCGTTGGCGCCAAAATCGTTCATGCGTTGTGTGGTGTAAATGAGCAATGCGATGCAAGAACGATGCCAAAACAATATCGTTGGGGAATTGTGCAGGCTCTCCAACTGCCCGATATTGGATGGACGATCTGGCAGGATCGTGCTGTGTGACAGCCCAACAACGATTTGGAGTACAACTTCCCCTATTCACTCCCATGTTAAATGGTCGTTCCCTGGGTCGCTCGTACGAGGGGGCGTATACATCGCAGTTGTGTTGCCTGCTGATATCTCCCTGTGTAACATCTCCTATGCGATCTTGGTTTAGTGCCAAAAACATGCGCACTCCCGTGCCGTTGTATACAAAATCGGAACGATATCTGGACGTGTAAAGCGGCCATAAGTATTTAATTGGCTTGGTGTATTTGGGATCATTGTCTTTCTGAAATATCCACCCTCATTTTATCTTTATCATCCTGGTAGATGGCGATAGATTTTTATCAAGAATGAATGGCCTAGTACATTTGTTCATTTTCTCAATTACATGAAGTTTTCCCGAAAAGCAACCCCACAACATTATGTTCCAACCGCCAGACTTCACTGTTGGTATCATGTTTTTGTGATGCTGTATAGTGCCTTTTGGTCTCCAAACGTGGTGTGTATTATGCCGTTCAAAGAGTTTAATTTTGGTTTCATCTGACCAAACTCTATTCTCCCAGTATTTCACAGGCTTGTCTAAATGTTGAGTTAAACATTTTAATCAAGCTTGACCGTCCTTTATGTTCAGCAATGGAGTCTTCCGTAGTGAGCGTGCATACAGGTCATGGAGGTTGAAGGTACTGCATGATATTTTCTCTGAAACCATTGTACCTGCTGATTCCAGATCTTTTTGTAGCTCTCTGCAGGTGATCCTTTGGCTTTTGAACAACTCTTCTGATAATTCCTAATAGTCCTTGGGCTATAATCTTGTGGGGAGCACATGGTCATGGCCAGTTTATGGATAAATGATGTTCTTTCCACTTACGGATTAGAGCTCAACTATCGCTCACTGGAGCCTTCACTAGTTTACAAATTCTTCTGTAACCAGTGCCATCAGTATGTTTTACAACCATTTCCAAGGTCTTGACAGCTCACTTTCTTTACCCTTCATGTGATGTTTCTTGTGTGGTGCCTTGGTAATGACACCCTTTTTATAGGCCATCAATTGAACCAGTTTGTTATTTTTCACTAAGGGGAAGGATTGATTTCTAATTACTATTAGATTTCAGTTCATCATTTTACATAGCTTTTTGCACCTTTTTTCTGCATGTGTTCCATACTTTCTCTTTTTTTAATTACTAACCAGTCATTTTTCCATTACATTTAAATCAGACCTTAGATGTCCATAAATTGTTTGCTTGTGTGGATTGGATGAGTTGTTACTGACATCAGGTGAGAATTTCATGTCAAAGGCACCTTTAGAAATATATTTACTTAGAAAATTGGTGACTTGTTCAATACTTATTTCAACCGCAGTATATATCTTCACCTTTTACAGGGACACTTACAGTGGCGACATAATGTCTGAAGCACCACAGGTCAGAGATCTGAGCATCTATACTGAAGAGAGCTGTTTTCATGAGATCTCCATTTATATTTTGGATATATTTAATTGTAAGGGGCTTTGCTCGAATGACAACCCCTGTCAATATGTTTTTTTTTTTTAGGAGATATGGACAGAAATATGTGCTAGAATGGAGACATTTTGATAGGATAGCTATCAGGTGGTCCAAACTCAAACACAGAATAAATTACTCATGGTTGGAGATGTGACACCCAGCAGTTAAAAGAACGGTGCTCTGCAGCGGAGTTGACCTTTGCTCCTTTTAAACCAGTTCTCTGCAGTGCCCCATTCTTGTGATCCATGGGGGTCTCATTGATGGCGGCAGTCTGAAAAGTTAGGTATCCTTTATCCTAATGATGGGGTTGTACCAAGAATTGTCCTTTAAAACACCCATATTGCATTGTTTTGCTTTTCTTGCACTGACCGTGTCAGACTGTACTGTAATACACACCAATGTAGGCTGTTAAATAACTACTAACTGGCGTGCATGTGGTCAACTGTCATTGAATGTCCTAGACAGGCTGACAAATGTTCTCTGCACACAGCATGATGTTATGCAGTTCAACATTGATGGTGAGCGAACCCAAACTGTAAAGTTTGGCGGTCTGTACCGGCACCTAGTGTTCGGGCACAGGTCCTGAACATTGAATTCCCTAGGAAGTTCGGGGAAGGTGAGATGTAAAAATAAAAATAAAGTTATTTAAACAGCATTATACTTACCGCGCCCCTCCGTGTCTACTTCCGGGGTCGCTCATTAATTTTCTGAAATATGCAATGCAGAGGGGTCCAACAGCCAATCGCGGATGCTGTCACAGAGAATGGGCATCTGTGATTGACGACTGAAGTAATCTGGAAACTTCCCATACATTCTAGATGCTGGAATGTATGGGTTGGTTTCAGGTTACTCCAGCAGCCAATTGCAGATGCCCATTCTCTGTGACAGCATCTGTGATTGGCTGTTGGGCCCCTCACCCATTGACTGATGACATAGTACTGTAACAAATAATTTTTAAAAAATTGCGAAGCTGTCTTTTTGATTCTGGGCGGAGATCAAGCAGATGCTATGGGCTGTCCCCCTAGCTGCCTGGCTTTACCTTGGCAGGCAATCAAAATACAGCAAAGCCAATTTTTTTTTCTGACTATGTAAATAAATAATTAAAAATGGCATTCATTAGTAGTACAATTTTTCAGGTGGTTTAGCAGTCTCGTTCAGCAGTTCTGGTGGGGGTGGCACACTGGGTAATAAAGGGGTTAATGCCAGCTTTGTATTGGCAGCTTGTGCTTAACCCAAAATTCGGTGTCATGCCAATATTAAACGCGGGTCAGGTGTGAAGTTAGATGACCTTTCACATGGCCCGCTGTCAGTGTGAGCCTGCTATTGCTGCGAACAGACTTGTCTGTTCAGAGAGATATGAACCAGAGCTAAAGAGGTTACCTGTGGATTATGTCAGAGGGAGGTTTTTTGTTAATTATAGATGGGAAACAGGCTTGTGTTTTATTTCTATTAAAATATTTTTTCTGTGTTTGTGTTTTTTTTTTTTATTTATTACTGTTTACTAGAAATTCATGATGGATGGGTCTAATATTTGGCCTGACACCATGAAGTTTGGGCTTAGTTCCAGCTGCCAATACAAAGCTGGCATTCCACTGGGGCTGCTGGAAGAGCCACGTAAAGTGCCTGAAAATGGCACTACGAAAGTGTGCCATTTTTGGGGGTGGCTGCGATTTTTTCAGCATGGGGAGCCCAGAACATTTGGGCCTTACCATGCTGAGAACCGCAGCCCTTGGCTGCCTGGGTTTTACCTTGGCTGGCAATCAAAAATCATGTGATGCCCGCGCATTTTTAAAAAAAATTATTTAAATACTTAAAAAAGGCTTTTCTGAATTTTGATTGCCAGCCAAGCTAAAGCCAGGCAGCTGGGGGTGGCAGCCCATAGCTGTCTACTTTATCTGCACTGAGAATCAAAAATACCGCAAAGCACTATGGAAAAATTTTTTTAACTATCTGTTTTTACACTACTATGTCGGTCAATGGGTGTGGTGCCCAGCAGCCAATCAGATGCTGTCACAAAGAATAAAAGTCTGTGATTGCCTGCTGGAGTAACCTGAAACCAACCCATACATTCTATGATTAATTGTGCAGCAGCAGCAGAAACGTCAGTTGCCTTTGCATGATGTGGCTGTATTCCATCATTTTATCATCTTGTATATACTTGCCTAATCAAGTCTGTCATCCATCAAAATAATCACTTTATAAGAAATTACTTTGTCTGGGAGGTATACTCCCCCTCCCTGGCCTCGCTGCTGTAACTTCTACTCTTTCCTCCGGTACCCTCCTCCTCTCTTCCTTGAGACTTCTTGGCGCCTGCGCAGATCCCTCAATTCTTGGGCATGCTCCATGAGCTCTTCCCACGAGCTGAGGTCACATGATGTAGTAACATTGCACCTGTGTATAACGCAGGCACCAGATCCCGCCCTGTGTGGTCTTATGCTTTTCCAAGCTGCAGGGCTGGGAATCTGGCGAGGAGAAAACACGTGCAGTCATGCTGTTAACGCAGTCATCAGATTCTCAGCCCCGCAGTCTCAATAAAATATAAGACCATGCAGGGCGGGATCTGATGCCTGCGTTAGACGTAGGCATAATGTTCCGACATCATGTGGCCCCAGTTCTTGGGCAGAGCTCACGGAGCATGCCTGAGAACTGAGGGATGTGTGCAGGTGCCGAAAAGTCTCAAGGAAGCGAGGTGTTTCAGGTCCAGGGAGGGGGAGTATACCTCTTGGACCTAAAGTAATTTCTTGTAAAGTGATTATTTGGGTGTCCCGGGGGAAATAGGGGGATAAGAGCCAACTTCACAAAATGCAGCATAGGCGCTGCTGAAGGTGGCTATTTTAGTTTAATTGGCCCTGTGGGGGGGGGGGGGTGACAGGTTCCCTTTAAATAACAATCTTCTTTCTTTTACAACCCCCCCAGCCCTCACTCCATAACTTTAAAGTCCGAATTCTGGGTTCGGCTCGCGTTGGAGTGGAGTCGCATTCGGCCCCGAACCCAGACTTTAAAAAAAAAAAGAAAGTTCTGGGCGAATCCACCTAACCCAAACATCGGCGGGTTCGCCCATCATTGGTGGGGACTGAACAGTTCGCCGGTAAAGCTCTGTTTTCATTTTCAATCTGTTTGAAAACAAAGTGGTGCAGCCATTAGTTTTTCTGGCATTAACATACACTTATTCATTGACGACTCCTCAATGCAAATTGCAAACTGTTGGGATTTTGCTATGTTGCCAGCACAAGTTATCTTCATGCAGTGATCTTTCCTTCTACTTTAAAGGTACCGTTACATACAGATATATTGCTTGCAACTCACTGGTTGCAGTGAAATCATGGACACATTGTTACATTTGTACACGGCAACAAAATGTAACAATGTGTCCATAATTTCACTGCAACCAGTGAGTTGCAAGCAATATATCTTTATGTAGTGGTACCTTAGGGCAGAGGTCCCCAACTCCAGGCCTCAAGGCCCACCAACAGTGCAGGTTTTCAGGATTTCCTTAGTATTGCACAGGTGCTAATGTGATCATCTGCACAGGTAATGATTCCAACCCCTGTGCAATACTAAGGAGATCCTGAAAACCTGCACTGTTGGTGGGCCTTGAGGCCTGGAGTTGGGGACCTCTGCCTTAGGGGGATGTTCGCATGGAAGAAAAGTGGTGCGTATTTTCTGCTGCGTGAAATCTGCACCTAGTGTCAGAAATCTGCACCAAACACATGGCTGTCCGCACGGTGCGTTTTTTCTGCTGCAGATATAGTGCTTTTTGCCATTGACTTTTCTATGACTCTCGGCATTTTTTGTGGTCAAATCTGCAGAGTATCTGCATGAAGACTTGACATGCTACAGATTTTTCTGCACTAAAATACACAGCATATCTGCAGCAGAAATAATCTCACCATGCTCAAGTCCCATAGATTTTGATTAGAAAACACGCTGCTGCATATTTAATGCAGATCTGCTGCTTATACGCACCAGATACGCGGCAAAATAAGCATTGGGCGAATATATACTTTTTGACAATGCACCTTAGGTTGTGTTCACATATCCATTAATCTTTCGTTAGAATGGACCCTGAAGGGATCCATTGGCAAAAAAGTTAAGCAATAACGCTTTTGTGTTGTACAAAAAAACAAAAAACAAAACTTAAATAACTTATTACATGAGGTTACATTGAAGTCTATGCAGAATGGATCAGTTAACGGACGGCTATTTTATCTTACATTTGAAACAGATCCTATAAGCAAAAAACTGATCGTTTACTGATGAAAGAATGCGACTGCTGAATGGCAATCCATTGACTGATCTGTTCTCTGTAGACATCGATTTCTGCAGGATCTGTTCTTTTTAACATTGCTTTATTTAAGTTGTTTGCACAACTTTTTTCCCAATGGATCTCTGCAGGAACTGTTATAACGGATCATTACTGGACATCATCGGTCTTATTACACTACACTTAGGGTATGTGCACATCAGTCGTTTTGTGGGCTGCTTTTGGACGTTTTCCGCTCAGTTTTATGTTAATTTATGTTAATCCTACCCTCCGGTTGGATTAACATGCTAGTCAATGGATTTTAGAAAACTCTGTCTACATTACAACCTTTTTCTTCTGGTCGTTTTCAGTCAAAACTGAGTTTTTCCACCGGTTTCCAAAAATAGAGCAAGTGACTTCTTTCCTCCGTTTTTCCACCGGTTTCAGCTGAACAAGTGCACTAAAAACTCATTTTTAAAACCGCTCAGAAAAACCGCCGACAAAACGCTGTAAAACCGGGCGGAAAACGAGCAAAAAACTAGGACACTGCTGAGCACAGAAAACTCAGTTTCTGCCAGTGTCCACCGGTTCCCGGTCGGTCTGCAGAAATGCAGAACCGACTGATGTGCACATACCCTTAGTTTACCAAATCCATAGATTGTGTGATTGGAGCACTGTAGAAATTTGTGTAGCCCAGGAGATGCCTTTTAATAATCTGTTCATTACCAGGCAGACAATTGTACCAGCCAGCCTCATTTTTACTTGCAAAAGCTTAAAACCACTAATCTGATGACTCTACCAAATTGCTTGCTGACTGATTTCTAAATTGCCCTACCCTTAGGGACCTCATCCTCTCAATGCGTCATCGAATATGATGACCGTGGATTCCTCAGCAGCAACTAAAATGAGTGAAACACTAAGCAATGTGGATATTGTGAAGTGATCAATGATGTTTGCATTCCATTCTGAATAGTCATATAAGCTATCAAATGTGGCTTTTATTTTGTAGCTATGTAAAGAAATGCTGTTAGGCTGCCTTCACATTTGCGTATGTGAACGCAGCTTATGCTGCGTTCCCATACGCATTCAAACGCATGCTCTCTGCGTTCCTATGTTTAACATAGGAACGCATAGTGCCTGCGTTTGGCTGCGTTCGGGTGCGGATGCGGACCATATCTGCTCCTTCAGGTGTCCCGCGTCCGCACCCGGGACGCAGCATGTCGCGTCCCTGGTGCGGACAAGAGTGTGTGATCTGTACGCAGGCATGCACCTGCGCACAGATCACATATAGGAGTGAATGGGTGCGCACGGCGATCTGCAAGCATCTGCAGACCGCCGTGCGCTCCATTATAAACATAGGGGCTGCCGTCTGTATGCAGATGCTTGCAGATGCCTCCGCAAAATGCTGCGGAGGCATCTGCAAATCTGAAGGCAGCCTAACTAGAATGTGTCTTTTAGCCAATACAGCAGGGGACAAGCCAACTATTTGAACAGCCCCTTAAACTCCTCCTACGACTTGTTTCCCAGTGCTCGTGTGACTGGCTGCAGCGCTCATGTGTCTATCAAACACTTCTACTGGATTACTGCTCTCACTTTCATCACATATCTGAGGGAGGGAAGTGTGATCCCCGTAGGCCCAGTGCTGCCATCACTGTGATGGCAATGCAGCGGGAGTATGGTGTTGTGTAGGGTGATTACTCACCGGGAGCTACAGCATTTACTAACTGGTTGGCCAAGTAGTAGAGAACTTACACACACACACACACACACACACACACACACACACACACACACACACACACACATTCTTCTTTTTTTTTTTTTTTTTTTAACATATTACTTATACAAGCAGCTAATGTACAGAAAAAGCATCCATATGCTTGTTTTAGTTATTGGCCTATGTAAAATGCTATTTTGTGGACTGAATGAATTGTTTGGCCCTAAAATCAATGTTGTCCACTACACAACACTGCATAAGAATAGGTGTGCTGCCAAATATATGCAAAATCATCATTTAATTGTTCGATCCCCATAAAGTTTAAATTGGCCCTTCTGAAAGGTCCTTAAAGCAACTATTGACTAGTGCTTGTTATGGGCTGGAGTCTGTCCATGTAAATCTGGCTTCAGTCTCTTGCATGCTCAGACAATATTTTGTCCAGGTAATATATGTGTACAAGCACATATTCTGCAATGTAGGAACCTTAAATAGCCGTAAATGACTTGGCTTCACCTGTATGGCAGCCCAGGCCTCATACTTCTCACTAAAGATATAATTGACTGGAGAAGGAAGCAATCTGGAAAGGATGCAACTTGCTAACACACACCCAAGTGTTGAATCCTCCCTCTAAATAAATAGTTTATGGTGTCAAAAGCAAATTTGATCTGTTATTCTATGAAGTGGGGGATGTGTGTTTTAATTTTTTAATTACACTGAGAATTTTTCTTAGAAATCATTAATTGAGGAAACTCACATTTTTGCTTTTTATTAACATGTGGCTAGTTAATTACCGTACATTTATTGGCTATACTGTACATTTATCTAGCATGTTGAAGTGAATATCCTGAATTTGTCCCTTTTTCTGTCCTTAAGAGTTATGCAGTTATTGTAGTGTGCACATTGGCTTAACTTCAAAAAATTGCCATGGCACACATGCCTGACCCTACCCAGATAGTCGTGTGCCTCTTAATGTAAGGGATGTTATATGTAGAAGCACAGTCAAGCTTCCAATTCTGTCTTGCACACAATGCCCTAGTTCCTACCATACGCCGGATGATGCCCCCACGCACTATGACATGCCTCCCTCCCACATAATACTCCCCCACCCCCTCCACACACATGAGGTAATACCCCTGTCTTATGCACTATCCCTGCTGTCAACTGGTGGAGGCAAAAAATGCTTAACTGTGCTCCCATATTAAGTGCTTTTTTTTTTTTTTTGAGTATACTGGTGCAGTAAGTGTAAGGCCGGATTCGCACCACAGTTTTGCTGATCCGGGGCTGTGTCCGGTGTGATCAGATTTTGGCCGCATAGTATTCCTATGGGGCTGGATGGCAGCTATTTGCCATCCGGTTCCCATCTGTCCGTGAGGATCCGGGAGAATTCGGATTTTTGTCCCAGACTCAAAATCGCGGCTTGCTGCGATTTTCTGTCTGAGGCAAAAACCTGCACAAGTCGGATCCTCCCGGATCCGGCGCTCCCTAACATGGGAGTCTATGGCATAATATGGCATAACTTCATCACCGTGGAGAGCTCCCCGCTGACATTTCAGGACTGATTTGTTTGAAGTTTCAGCAGGGACAGCTTCTGAACCCTGCGATCTGCCGAATCCGGCAGGTTCTGTTATATCTGGGGCTGTCAGGTTCTGTCCAGTGCTTCCAGCAAAACATCAGACAGAACCTGATACACCAAAACCTTGGTGTGAAGCCGGCCTAATGTAGTGATGTCAGTATACCTGTTGTGCTGAGCCTCAAGTAGGTGAATGGTGGAGCAGGGAGCTAATGATTCCAGCTACACAATTTTAGTCAATGCTTTAACACACATATCGCTATGTTTGACAAGTAGCAGCGACTGGGCCCCCACTTTGACATCGTCGATCGTGTTGGAATGGCCTGGACTATTTTTTGATCGTTGGGTTCCCGCTGGGCAGCATGCATCGGTGTGTTTGACGCCTTACCAACGATCTTGTTGGCGACTCAGAACTCAGCTACGTAGGTCTGAGTCGTCAGACTAGCTGCTGTGACAGGGTCCCAACAACCGCCATGGTCATTATACGGGTCGCCATATCATTGCTGTGACGTTGAGTAGATCTGACTGTTTAACATCTCACCAGCGACCACATAGCGACGTACCAGCGATCCTTACCAGGTCGTATCATTGTCGGGATCGCTGTAATGTCTGCAAGTTTCACGGGACCCTAAGACTTGGTCACTGCAGTTTCAAGCAGGTCTAAAGCCGGCTTGCTCTACAGGTATTAAGTTGAGAATCTTTGAATTGATCTTGTTATAGATTAAGCGTTCTAGAACTTTGTATAGGCAACTCAATAGTGTAATGGGTCTATAGCTTGATGGGTTATCTTCAGGCTTTGCAGTGTTAAACAAATTTGGTCATTCTACTTTTATGGGGAAAAAAAAAACTTTTGCAAGTTCACTTAAGGAAGACCTTCTCTATCCTTAAAATTAGAAGACCTTTGCTGACAATTCGGGGTCCTGACTTCTGCTTGGCATCTGTGAGCACTCTAGACAGCGTGTTATACCCATATCAATAGGCCAAAGGGTCACTACTGAGGAGATCCAGAGAGCTTTTCTATTTTTTGAGATCCTAATGTTGAAGCCTATCCAGAAAGCATTTTCAGAAACAAAGGTACTCGATGTATGAAAGGTTGCCATAATCTGGTAGGTTTGCCACTCTTACTTGTCACAAACTGTACTACTATGTAATAAAATAAGCCTATATAATGTTTTTTTTTATATATATTTAATAAATTTTTTAGAATACAGATTCTAGATCAAACTAGACATTAAGTGCATGTTTCTTACAGATGTGGTTGAGGTAATGACCATTCATTGTTCTTCGCTAACCTCCCAGTCCTCAGGTCAGACAGGAAATGTGGGTCATGGATTAATTGGCCCTGACTCCACAGTCAGTGTTACCTTTTGTTTGCTGAACACTGGATGTTGTGTGTGATCAGGCCATTTTGCTGACAGATGTTTGCTCCATGTGTACAGCTCTTGTGGTTAATAAAAAGACCACTGGTTACACATCTGCTCCCTCCAGCCATGCCAACCTTTGTTTTTTTTATTTTACGAGTGACTGTGCATATATTCTTGTGTAACCGCAAGTGGCTGATTACCATCCGTGTAGAGGAGCCAATTTACCATCAGTGCCGACTCTTCAAAGATATATTGAGTTTAAGTGTTAAAGTTGCTTATCTGTTTCTTTTCTGTAGTTCAACCAAAGGTCTCCACTTAATTGATCCATATGGCAGTTTGGCTGTTCACCTGTAGATGGAGTGTTAATTTTTATTTAATTTGTTTTTTTATGTCACGTAGCAGTATGCTTGTGGACTAGGATAACTGGCAATGTTATACACCTTATTGGCTGCACGTGGAAAACCAAAAACATGCATGCTCATGTGATGTTCTCTGCTACATCTGTGTAGTATCAGTATAGCTATGGGAAGTGCCTGTATTTGTACAGGTTTTGTGGAGTAATTATCTCATCTTGGCTGGTTGTAATTTAGGAATGCAGGCGGATGTGAAGAATAAGGCCACGTGCACACGCGGAGTAGTTGAGTTTTTTACCTGGGATTTGTGGACAAAACCAGGAGTGGAGCAATCAGAGGAAAAGTCTAATAGAAACACCTGCACCACTTCTGTATTTAATCACCACTCCTGGTTTTGGCTACAAATCCTGAGGTAAAAAACTCATCAAATACTCAACATGTGCACGTGGCCTAAGGGTTGAGGAACTGTTGTAAGTCCACGGTGTAGATTGTCCTAGTAATACTGTATAAACACACAGCACTATTCATGCTATTGTGGAAAAATGATTCAGTTCAAGGAGAATAAAGTGTATTCCACATTACGTGTTTTCTTACTTGTAGTCAGGAAACCAGGTATCAAAAATTTCAACCATAAGACCACTTAACAGTGTAAAAATGTTTATAAAAGGGGTTAACCAACCCTATCCAAACAGCTCCCCCCCCCTTCCCCATCCCATCATACATTAATAACTTGCTGCTGCTGTGCTGTCACATCCCTGCTCTTCCTCTTGTCTCGCAATATTGAAGATATGGTATGTTTCGAATATGATTGCTATATGTCATTGTTACCCCACTAAAGCCCCCCCGATACATAAAGGTAGCTTTACACGCGGCAACTTTTTTAGGAATTTCACTGGCAACTTACTGGTTGCAGTGAAATCATGGACACATTGTTCCATTTGTACACAGCAACAAGATAGAACAATGTGTCCATGATTTCACTGCAACCAGTAAGTTGCCAGTGAAATTCCTAGAAAAGTTGCCACGTGTAAAGGTACCCTAATAGATAGCGGTTGTCCCCTCGCCCCCTTCCATGCCAGAGAACACGAGCACTTGGCGAAGCTTTCCTATAATTGGTGATCATTTTATTCTCAGAAAAAGATCTGGCATGTTGGATTTCCAGGTGCAGAATCACTCTCAATTGCCCATCATAATCTGTTGAGGCAGAATTAGTGACCCCTACCCTTCACCCCAATACACAATAGACTGACGATTAAAGTTGATAACCAGCCGATATAAAAATGGGAATGTTTCAGCTAATTAATGCCTAAGTTACGGTAACAAGCCTACTACCAGGCCCGTTCTTTGGACTGCCCTGGTGTTTCAGAAAAAAATAGCTTGAAGATTTCAGCTATTCCTGCACCACTCTGGATGATTGACAGGTCTTTCTCCTATACACGCGGGATTAAGTGTAGTGTCACTTGAAATGATGGCCTGTCTTCAAACCAGACTAGACTTGTCTCTTCTCTGGCTAGCTCTTCAAGCTATATGTCTAGTTTGCTTGAGGGTTTTGGAAAAAAAAAACACTTTGCTGCAGTTGTGCTTGCAGGCACCAGTCCATACTGCTCTTCTTTTTGGCAGCATGAATGGAGTCACATGTTCCCTTTTTAAGACTCTCCTCACATATCTGGATGGTTGTTCCATTTTAGGAATTTGGGCCCCCTTGTTTGTTTTGGGGTCGATCGGATTCTTCTTTGCTGTCTGTTTTTAGAACTGAAAAAGGTAAAAAAAAAAAAATGCAATAAACAAAACCCTCTATTCCAAAAAAAGGAAAAAAGTGACCCCAAATTGAATCCAGTAAAACCCTATATCAATGGGTCCCATTTGCTTCCCTTGTGAACAGAAGAACAGCTAATCATTGTCTCCAATTGTGGTCTAAGGCTCTGTTCAAGTGTTCAGTCAAATCGGTCATTAAATATAAATTTGGAATCTGGATAAAACTATGGAATAAATCTGCTCCACCGTAGAAAAGTTGGAGGTCCAAAATTTGGTATCATATGATGCAGGTTTATTATTTTTCAGAAAACCCACTGATCCGATTAAAAAGTTGAGTAAGGTAATTTCAAATACAAATATTACTGAAATAATACATTCACCTTACTTTGATCACCTGCCTAGTTATGTGAAATCTGACGCTGTCTGATTATTAGGCTATGTGCCCACTGGACATATTTTTTGTGCTGTTTTGTCAGCTGCACAAACAGCTGTGTAAAAACAAAAGCAGCACAAACGTATTGCGCTTGTGCTCATTTACATAGAGCAGATGACAGAAGCACACACACACACACACACACACACAATTTATTACCCTCCCTGGCGATCCCCGGTAATGTCTTACACACAGCTCCTGCCTGTGCTCGGAGGATCACTCCTCCAGGACTTGCAACATGTCACAACATGCCCAGCCTAGCCTCTCGGAAGGACGATGCATACATTTCCTGCTGGTGCTCAGAGGAAGACCTCACCGGGAATCACTGGGGAGGGTGAGTATTGAACAGCCGATCCCAGCGATCTTTACTCCAGCTATGAAGGAGCTGTCCTAGCCCCTTTCATAGGCTGGAGGGCCCCCTCCAGCACTGATGGAAGTGATGGGCTGAAGAATGGCGGCGGAGCAGGCCGCTGTGCCTGCTCGCCGCCGGCGTGTACCGCCCACCACCAGCTGGCTGTGCCATCCTACACCTGTTGCCTGCCCACTGCCACCACCGGTCACAGGCCTCCTGCCACCTCCGCTTCTGTGCTCCCCGCCCCAGCCGCTGCTCCACCACAGCCTGATCGCTCCACTGCAGACTGATCCATGCAGAGAGATCAGGCTGTGGTGGAGCGATGTGACAGCCAGGGCACAGCGGTCTGTTTGGCTGCTGTGCCCTGGCTCTGTCACCCCCAACCCACCCCCCCCCCCCAAGTGCTGCAATCTTAGTGATCACAGTGCTTGGGGTCTGGAGGGAGAGGTCTCTTACCTCTCCCCAGGGTGATCGGTTCATCTAATGAGCCGATCAGCATGGTGAACCTGATGTTGCCATGACCACATCCAATCACCTAACCCAAGCCTCAGAGATCATGTAATCTCTGAGAAATGGTATTGCCACAGTGATGGTGCACTATATGGCAATGATCTGCCATACAGTGCACCATCACTATGATCGCATAGACTACAAAAGAGGACACTTGAGCCCATACTGCAGTCTCTGGATGTAGCAAAGGCGATCAAGCTTCGTGGGGACCATTGTTTTGGACTACATTGGAGGGTGTGTGGGAGTAATAAAGATGGAAAGATGGAATCTGAATCTGTTTTTGTTTTTGTTATTTTAATTTTTTATTTTTTGTTAAAAATTTTCTCTAAGGTGTATTATTATATTATTATTTTTTTTTTACTATATTAAAGATTCCTAATGCCGGGTCTAACATTGGCCCGACATTATGAATCTTGGGCTTAGTGCTAGCTTCCAATAAAAAAGCTGGCATTAACCCCTTTTATTACCCAGTTTGCCACTGGCACCAGAGCAACTGGAAGAGTCTGGGTACAGTGCCAGAAAATGGTGCTTCAATGAATGTGCCATTTTCTGGGGGTGGCTGTGGCTGCAATTCGCAGCATGGGGGGCCCAGAATGCTATGCTTGGGCCTCTCCATGCTGAGGATTCCAGCCCCCAGCTGCTTAGTTGTACCTGGCTGGCGACCAAAAATACAGAGGAGCTCCATGTGCTTTTTTTTTTTGTTGTTTTTGTTAAAATGATTTCTATAAATGAAAAAAAATTGTCGGACTTTGCTGTATTTTTAGCTGCCAACAGTTTTTTAAATCATTACTACAAATAAATAAAACATGGAGCTTTGCCATATTTTTGGTTGGCAGCTGGGGGCTGGAATACTCAGCGTGGAGAGACCCAAACATTCTGGGCCCCCCACATTGCGAATTGCAACCCACAGCCACTCCAGAAAATCATGCATTCATTAGAGGTGCCATTTTCTAGTGCTGTACCCCAACTCCTCCAGTTGCCCTGGTGCTGTTGGCAAACTGCAAAATTAAGGGGTTAATGCAAGCTTTGTATTGGCAGCTGGCACTAAGCCCAAGAATTATAATGTCAGGCCAATGTTAGACCTGGCCATTAGGAATTTATAGTAAATCGTAAATAATACACAACTCAGAGAAAAATAACTTTATTAGAACAAAAAGCAAACACATATCTCAACTCCATCGTATATTACTCCCACATAACCCTCCATGAGCCTTCATCCAGAGTGTGTAGGGAGAGAACAAGCATCCTCTCCCTGCAGAGTCTGCAATCACACTGACCATCAGGGACTCAGTGAGTGACATCACCAAACCACAGTCAGAGACTGCCACAGGGGAGTGGTGATGTTATTCGCTGAGTAACCAGGGCTCCCTGTGGCAGTGAACTCAAAATGATGTGCCTAAACAGCTTAAACCCCCACAAGTGACATGGGCTATCCAAACAAGACATGACACCCACAGACCATGTTCATCAAAATCTGTGTTCCAAAATGTCACTCCTCACTTCAGAGCCCTGCCGTGTGCCTAAACAGTGGTTTTCTGCCACATATGAGGTATTGATGTACTTAGGAGAAATTGCTCAACAAATTTTAGGATCCATTTTATCCTCTAGCCCATGTAAAAATGAAAAAATTGAGGCTAAAGAAAATGAGGAAAAAAAGTACTTTTTCATTTTTACGGATCAATGTGTGAATCACCTGGGGATTCAAAGTGCAACTATGTGCATCTACAAAAGTTCATTGGGGGGAGGGTCTAGTTTCCAAAATGGGGTCACTTGTGTGGAGCTCCAATGTTAAGGTACAGAGGGGCTCTCCATATGCACATGGTGTCCACTAATGATTGCAGTTAATTTTCCCTTCAAAAAGTCAAATGGCGCTCCTTCTCTTCTGAGCCATGCTGTGCGCCCAAACAGTGAGTTTTCCACCACATATGCGTATCTGCGTATTCAGCAGAGATTGCACAACAAATTTTAGGGTCCTTTGTGCTTTTACATTTGTGAAAATGCAATAATTGAGGCTAAAATAGCATTTTTGTTGGTAAATTAAAAATGTTTTCCTTCCGCTTTGCTTTAGTTCCTGTGAAGCACCTGAAGCGTTGATAATCTTTGTGAATGTAGCTTTGAGTAGCTTGAGGGGTGCAGTTTTTGGAATGGTGTTACTTTTGGGTGTTTTCTGTCATGTACACCCCTCAAAGTGTCTTCAAATGTGATGTGGTCACTAAAAAAATGGTTTTGTAAATCTTGCTGGAAAAATGAGAAATTGCTGATGAACTTTAAACCCTTATAACTAACAAAATATATATATTTTTTTACTCAAAATTGTGCTGATGTAAAGTAGACATGTGAGAAATGTTATTTATTAACTATTTTGTTTCACATAACTCTCGTTTAACAGAAATAAAATTCAAAATTAGAAAATTTCAAAGTTTTCACCAAATTTCCGATGAATTTTCGTGTTTGTGGAAAAAAATAAAATAAAATAAAAAATCGATCTAAATTTACCACTAACATGAAGCCCATGAAAAAACAATCTTCGAATTGCTGGGATCCGTTGAAGCGTTCCAGCGTTCTTACCCCGTAAAGGGACACTGGTCAGAAATTTAAAAAAATGGCCAAGTCAGTAAGGTCAAAACAGGCTTGGGGGTGAAGGGGTTAATTGACAGGAGGTTTCTGCAGCAAAAACGCACATATGGGCACAGGTTTTGGAGAATCACATTGGCTGTAATGTTCAAGCTGTGGGTGCTGCGTTTTTGGTGTAGCAAAACCGCAAAAAATGCATCACAAATGCACAGTGAGCACATAGACTCCTTAGGTCTGGGTTAAAACAACAATAATAATAATAAAAAAGTACCATTTTGGTGGTGGTACTTGTAACACGGATTTCATGTTTTTGTTTTGTTTTAGTTTTTTTTTGCTATTTATTTTGTGGCGAAAGCACTAGGATTCTGCACTTTAGAAACACTATTTTGGTTTTAATAGGATTATTTTCAGGTTCCCCATATAAGTTTATATAAAAAATGTGCACCAAAATACCACCGGCCAGTGTTTTTAAGCATAGTGGATATACATTTCATGCATTCTCCACCACTTTTCTTGAACTGGTCAAAGCAGATTTCAGAAGAAACATAATTTGTGAGCAGGGTACATGGTCACATGATGGATTTGGTCAAAATCCAGCTGTAGCATTGTTGTGTTGCAAAAAAAAGCATTTCCCCAAATCTGCTATTGGCTTGATACCTCCCACCTCCCTGCTCCCCATGGTGATTTGATGTTCTTACGTTAAGGGAACCAACCACCAGGATTTAGTGCTATGCAGCAGGTGACTGACATGTGCAGCATGACATCACTATTTGTTATGTTTATCTTTTATTACTCCCCTGTGGGCTTGTATTTCTGCTTTAACCCCCCCCCCTTAATTCAGCCAAGAAAGCCCACAGGGGAGTAATAAAAAAAAAAAAAAAAAAAAAAAAAAAGAAAATAGTGATGTAATGCTGCACACGTCAGTCACCTGCTGCATAGTGCTAAATCCTGGTGGTTGGTTCCCTCTAATATTTCGATCTGCTTTTGTGTACTTGTACTGGCTCCCTTCATTGGTCGTTTGTCTTACTGAAACATTCTATTTCTTTCCCCTTCTAGGTAATAGTCAGGGGCGGTGGCCACATCCTTCCATACGACCAGCCTGAAAGAGCGTTTGTGTTGATTGACAGGTTTATAAGTAACTGCAAGGACTTGAATTGTGAAAATATCTTGTAATTCAATGCTAATAGGTCCTTTTTGTCCATTAATGGTAAGATAAGCAAAATGATTTGATTTGGAAGAGTAATAAAAATTATTTTGTAAAAAGTCATGATGTGTTTTCTTCCCTATTGACATATAATGAGCAGACATGTTTATTGTTAGTGGACAGTTCAGACACACTATCGGTGAAGAGTGCCTGGAAATATGGAATTTGAAGACCTAAGAGTCTCTAACTCCGGACATAGCTATGTTGTGCCGTTCCACTGCTTCTCTTGAGTTTATGAATAAATTGACAACTGGGTAGCTCCAATGTGGGGGGTGGGGCTTTCATGCTGACAGTATCCTCCAATCAGCGCTGGCCATGCCAGACTATGGACACGCCTCATTGACTAGTCGAACTGAAACATCCAGTTGTCAAGTCAGCAGCTCTAGGAAGAAATAACAGGAACTGCAGAATACAAAGTTATTTAGAAAAGATTCTTCATAAAACAGCAATTCTAGGGCACGTGTTCATGAAAACAAAAATGCCAGGCGTGATGACTGCAACTCTTTGACAGCTTGTTGGCAGGATTGATATGTATAGTGGACATACAATACACACAAACACACACACACACACACACACACACACACACACACACACACAACACACACACACACACAGACATATACTCAGCTTAAACTAAGAACAGTTAGTTACTATGCCCGGGCAACACTGGGCTCTACAGCTAGTTCTCTATAAACTTGAATGTGGTGGTGGAATAGAATGGAAGTAACACAACACGGATACCAACAAATCCCTCATCAATGAAGGGGGTTGATGATTTTTATTTGAACTATACATTATACAAAGAAGGCTTCTATAGAGTGCTAGCCGCATCATTCCATGTAGCGCACCATGCTGGCTAACAGACTTTCTCTCATTAATAATCCCACACCTATGTAAGTGCATCTGCACAAGTATGACACGAACATTTCCCCACTTTACCCCTATAATCCCCCTCTTCCTTCCCACCCACAATTCCAAAATTGTTGCATAGCCTGACTGCAAAGATGAAAACAATACATACAGTACAATTAATATTTTGGTCAAGATACACAAACTTGCAGCAGTTGGCCATGTCATGAGTGCGCACGGTTATGCAGGTTCCTAAGATTAAGGGTCATCAAAACCACAACACTTGGAAAAATTAGCTACAATTAATTGTTTTAACAACCTTAAGCTTGATCTCGAGCCATGGTGACTTGATGGATGAACGATCTGTAGGAAGATTAGTCTTGTGCATACCTGGATACATACCTGGATAGGTCCACCAGGATCTTCTCCACTGTTATCTTGATTGTATCAAGCCATTTGGTTTGGGGTCTTCCCCCTTCGCCTTGTTCCTTCTATTCTTCCTACTGTTATGTCCTTCTCTCGTGATTGGACACTTCATACAAAACAGAGTAAAATAGACTAGCTTGGTGATCCCTGCTTTGTGCCAAAATTGATAATGATCAGTGCATGTTGATAATAGTTCTCTGCAGGGCACAGGCCAAGTCCCTTATTCTTAGGTTAGGCTGGTTTCACATTACGGATTTTTCAGATCCGATGCTGTCCGATCAAAATCGGACCGCATCGGATCCGAATTTGGCCCCATGCAGCCCTATGGGCATCGGACCGAATCGGATGTGCACTAAATGCCATCCGATTTGGTCCGATCCGATTCTGTCCGATTTTATTATCAGTGCAAAAATCGGAGCCTGCTCCGATTTTTGCACCGAAAATAAAATCTGACATAATCGGATCGGACCAAATCGGATGGCATTTAGTGCACATCCGATCTGACCCGATCCCTATAACATGGGGCCCTATGGAGCAGGGTCCGAGGAAACATCTGTCTCCTTGGACCCGATTTTACTGTACTGAGCATGCTCAGTACAGTAAAACTGCTCCTACTGGGAGTACAAGGGTTAAAAAAAAACACAAAAAAAAAACCTTATGCTCACCTTCCCACGAGCCCCCGCCGTCTCCAGCTGTCTTCCTGAAGGCTCCCGGTGGCTCCCGCAGGCTCTCGGTGTCAGCAGAGGTCGTCTTCTGCTGTACAGGACCTGCAGTGATGTCACAGTCATGTGACCGCGGGTTACCATGGTGAACCCGCGGTCACGTGACTGTGACATCACCGCAGGTCCTGAACAGCAGAGGAAGACCTCTGCAGCCACCGGGAGCCTGCGGGAGCCACTGGGAGCCTTCAGGAAGACAGCTGGAGACGGCGGGGGCTCGTGGGGAGGTGAGCATAAGGTTTTTTTTTTGTTTTTTTTTATCAGCCCGGAGGCAACGATTTTATGCCGGAATCAGATGCCTATTTGGCATCCGATTCCAGGCATCAGAAGGGAGCCGATGCTGTCCGAATTTATCGGACAGCATTGGCTCCCTTCAAAATCGTAATGTGAAGGTAGCCTTAACGCTCTAACCAAAGTCTCAGCAACTTCCTTTTTACTCCTGTGGTTGACACAATAGGATTTCCTCAGTCAACCTATGACCAGACTTGTGATTATGCATTATAAAAGCAAAGCTGACCCATTACTCATAGCACATGTATAGAAAGACCAGGGAGCTGGCTAAGGCTGGTTTCGCACTAGCATTTGGTACAGATCAGAATGAGAATAGATACATCTGCATCCACAGATGCATGTGAAAACTGATAAACACATGTGCAGCGTATTTTTTTTTTTTTTTTTTTTTCATCCTGTGCCGCTAGCTCACGATAAAAAAAAAAAAAAATGCTGCATTGGTGTGAATTTGTATCCATTTTTTTGTCCTGATGCATCCAACTAGGACGTAAAACAAGGCAGTTGAGGGGTAGTATTCTCAGCAGAGTGAGGACCCATTGTTTTAGGGCCCTACATGATAAATAATAGCGGCCACAGATGCCCCTGAAAATGGCACATCCTTTGTAGCGCCATTTCCAGGCACTTTACCAGGCTTTTCCAGCAGCCATGGTGGGGGTTAACACCAGCTTCGTCTCCCCGTTACTCCCCCGCCTCCCCTCTCCGCCGAGCCCTTCACTGGCTCCCCACCCCCCAGAGATCCCGCTTCAAAACCCTAACCCTGACATACAAGGCCATACACAACCTGTCCCCTCCCTACATCTCCGACCTGGTCTCCCGCTACCTACCCTCGCGCAACTTGTGCTCCTCGCAAGAACTTTCTCTCAACCCCCCCGCATTTCCACCATTCACAACCTCATATAAGACTTCTCTCGTGCTTCTGCCATACTTTGGAACTCCCTCCCCCACCACATCAGACACTCCCTTACCCTGGGATCCTTCAAGAAAAACCTGATAACCCACCTCTTCCTACAAGCCTATAACACACATTGAGACCCTATCCACTGCACCATCTCACCTCTCCCCCTCCTACCTTCTCCCTCCCCACCCCCTCTGGACTGTGAGCCCTCGCGGACGGGATCCTCTCACTATTCTACCCGTAGACTGATTTGTCATCGTTTTTACCACTTGTCTCTGTCTACCCTCTCACTTGTAAAGCGCCATGTAACCTAATGGCGCTATATAATAATAATAATAATAATAATACCAGCTGGCAATACAAGCTATATAAGTCCTGAGATTCTTAATGTCAGGCCAAGTTAGACCTGGCCATTAAGAAATCGCAAATGGTTAAAAAGACACCACACAGAGAAAAATAATTTTTATAGATAAAAACAGACACTTAGTGACTCCATCTTTATTACCCCCTTCCGACCCTCATGCCCCTCCACGATCCTGGTCTTCTCTTCCTGGACACAACGCAGCTCTGCTAAATCAAAAACCATGGGGAGGAAAAATACATCCATCCGCTCCCTGTGGTCTCTGATAACTGATGACAGAGCTGACACCTGCGCTTTAGTAAGCGGTGAGGTCACCGTTGCCATAGTAATGGCAACTATGGCAACAGTGGCCTCACCGCTTACTAGAGCACAGGTCTCAGGCGATGCCATAGCACTGCGATATAGTAATTAGCCAGTTACTAGTAACTGCTAATATCTCATTGCTTACTATATGACAGCGCTGAGACCTGCGCTATAGTAAGAGGTGATGTCACCGTTGCCATAGCAACTGCTGGAATAGCTATAAGCAGTTACTATGGCAATGGTGACTTCACTACTTACTATAGCGCAGGTCTCAGCGCTGTCATACAGTAAGCCGTGAGCTATTGGTGATTACTATGGCAATAATGACCTCCCAGCTTACTATACTGCAGCGCTATGGCAGCACTGAGACCTGCGCTAAAGCAAGTGGTGAGGTCAATGTTTCCATAGTAACCATTACTATGGCAATAGTGACCTCACTGCTTACTATAGTGCAGGTCTCGGCACTGTCATTAAGTGATCAGACCCCAAGGTAGTGGACAGACTGTTCTTCCTCCCCATGGTCTCAGACATACACAGCTCTGCTACATCAATGTCCAGGAAGACAGAAGAGGGGATTCAGTGGTTGTTGGGGTCTTAGAAGATGAGACAGGTATTGAAAGTAATCCTTACGTTTTACTGTGTTCAAGGTTCTCACAACGTGTTTCGGTGGTAAGCTCTGCCTTCATCAGGTGATGTCCAAGAAGACAGAAGACCAGGATGTGGAGGAGTACAAGTGTGGGAAGGGGGTAATAAAAACTCAGTCACCAAGTGTTTATCTTTATTTATAACTAGTTGTAGAGCCTGGCTTTGCCCGGGTGTAATGCTCATATATGGTTGTGTGTGTGTGGAGCCCCCTGGGACGGGATACTCGGTACCAAACCGAGGTACTGCTGGGAATATCACTGCGGTCTGGGACCGGACCGTGTCCCAGGTTCCGCAATAAATGGGGGTATATTTACAAGGGTTAAAGTTGTAGATGCCACCCACGGGTTGTGGTCAATGAGGGGACCACCGCTGCAGTGTACTTCTGTCAGAGGATGGATGGATGCTGCAGCAAAGTGGATGAGCCTGCCGCGGTCGGGACAGTTCCTGATGGGGTAAAATGGTACAATAACAGTTTCTGTATATATGGAATCAGACACAGAAAACTGAAGCAGGGTTCACCGGTTTTACTTGTAAGTTCTTCACAGTCAAGCAGTTCACGGTACAGTTCAAAACTCCACTAACTCTGGACACTTAAACCCTCTGCAGCCAGGCTGTCACTCTGAGACCCCTCACTTTCTTTATGTCCTTTCAGGCTGACTCTCTCTTTCTCTCCTAGTGGGTCGTATGGCGGCAGCTCAGTCCCTTATATGCAGCTTCCCCCTATGTGTCTGGGCGGTAAGTTGGGTCCTCCGGTTTGCTGTTGGGCCTCCAACCCTGGTGGTAGGACCACGGACTTGGAAAGTGTGTTCCCGTCAGTTTGGGGAGCTGGTGTAAACTTCAGTCCTCCTCAGAGCCGACACTGTGGTCCCAGCCTGCCTTCGGTGTCCCTGTCTTGCATGGGATCACTGGGCTCTTTCCTACCCGTGTAACTTCCCGGGTACGTCAGGAGAGTCTGTCCTGCCAGTAATTTGTCAGCGCTACCTCTTCCTCGGACCCGGTGGCATCGGTCTGGCCTTTGTCCTCACACTCCCCTAGGATGCCAGCTATGGAAGAGCTTTCTTCCATGGTACTGTGACTCTGGATTCTGCATCTCAAAGGAGCCCAATCCCACCGGGATGTGTCACTTTCTGCCTCTGTTGTTCCTGTCTGTGCTGGTCGGCTCACTCTGGCTTACTCTTGTCTTTACTGGTCACTCTGTATTTGCTGGTCGGCTCTCGCCTACTCTTGGTCTTTGCTTCTCAGTCTACTCCGGCCTACTGACTAACTACTTCCTGTTTTCCCTTTTTATACTGGTTCGTTACCTTGACTACGCCGAACCCACTTGTGACTGGCCCTACCACCCCTTGCCTGCCTAGAGTCCCAGGCTGCGGGTTGGGTCTTATGTCAGTGGATGTGTGTTTTGGAGGTGTTTGATATACAACTGTCACTATCTCCTGGCTGCAGTTCCTACCTGTGGCCACCCTGGTCGCAGGGGCGCCACATGTGTATGTATCATAGCCTCACCCCTTCCAGTAGTCCATCCCCTTTCATAGTGCCGTCCCCCATATAGACCTGCCCCTTTATTGCTCCACCCTTCCACATAGCCCCACCCTAGGGACTATGTGGAGGAGGCCGGAAATGTGGAGATGCAGGCTGTGAAACGGGTGTGTATATGTAGAGTGGGCAGGGACTAATGCCATACATACATACTCACACGCTCTCATTCAGCTTGATATATTAGATTAAATAATTTTATAATTATTATTATATTATTATTATTTAAAAATTTTTTTTTTTTTTTTTACCATTTATTTGAGATTCTTAGACCTGGCCATTAGCTTGGCCTGACATTGAGAATGCCAGGGCTTAATACCAGCTGAAAATACGAAGCTAGTGTTAAACTCTCATTACCCAGGTTGCCACCCCCCTCCAAGGCAAGTGGAAGAATCTGGTAATGTGCTCGGAAATGGTGCTACGATGAATGTACCATTTTCAGGAGCGGCTGCGGACTGTTATTATTTAGCTTGGGGAACTCTAAAACAATAGACCCTTGCCCCACTGAGATTACTTACCTACCTCAGCTGCCTAAATTTACCTTGGTTGGCAATTAAAAATGGGGCGGAACCCATGCTTTTTTTTTTTTGTTTGCCGACTAAGGTAAATTATGCAGCAGAGGATGGCAGCTTGCAGCTGTCCACTTCACTGGGCTAGACTGAAAAATACTACAAAGTCCTATTTGCTTATTTAGTTTTGTTTTTTAATAAGTAACACCCTATAATGGCAGGTTGGTTGCCATAGACTGTGTATGGTAACCAAGCATAATTACTGTCCACATTGAAGAAATGCAGTCTGACTGCAACAGCCAATCATGAAGGCTCTCGCTGAGTGTGAGCATCTGCGATTGCCTGTTGGTCAGTGCAGTGAATATGCCTGAAGCTTAATGGGTGGTTCTGGAAGCAGCAGCGGGATACTGGTAAGCTCGATGTATGAGAGATAGACCACAGACATGTTCTGCGCATTTGCACAGTGAAAGCTGAATCAGTATGCTCCACATCCATCCAGAGACAGATCACAACATTCTGCATTCCAGGAGGACATGAAAACGACGTAGAGAGAAGGATGCACCTAGAAACTGATACCTACACATGTCCATGCCTCCCCATGTTAAATATAATATGCATGTGTGGCATTCCAGGGTCCGGTTGCCACAGTGGCATTACCTCCCTCCCAGGGGGTGATGTCATGCCTGGAAGCAAGAAGGGATCCCCACGCCAGGTAATACTCAGCATCCAACACTTTTCCTGCTCCGAGCTTGAAGGGGAGCTCTAAACTGATTTCAGGGGAGCAGCAGGTAGTGTGCAGTAGAAAGGCAGTTGGACCAGTTATAAAAGAGGAGACAAACAGGAAGTGGGAGTTCAGTCAGTGTGAGGTAACTGTTGGAGAGGAAGAGAGGAGAGATGCCGAGGAGAGCTCAGAGGGGAAATTGAGCTGCGACAGAGAAAAGGACACTGGAGTCCTGAGTTGTGGGCTACTGAAGACCTAGCAGCTGAGTCCGGAGGCAGAAGACTGCAAGTCGTCTGGCCACACCAAATACCTGGTGCCACAGCAGCAGATTAGAGCCCAGAGAGGAGCGGCACCTGAAAAGTCTTAAGGTGCCTGCCATACGGGTAAGAACAACTAAACACGCAGAAAGAGGTTCACAGTGTAGCTTTAGCAGCAAAAACCAAAAGGGAGAATGCAAAAGGGAGACCTCCGAAATCCCCTGGTGTGGTGGATCACCCAATTGCTTCCAGGCCACCGGACCTCGATTAACAGCTGTAATAAGTGCCCCGGGGGGCCACAATTGAGGACACTATATCTGGACCACGGAATAGCACATTATCATGGGTGAGTAAGTGATTGGGTGATTGTGCTCCACTGCCAATATGCACCTATGTTAAGCAGTGATATGAACTACCGTATATACTCGTGTATAAGCCGACCCCCCTACTTTTGCCCCCAAAAACTGGGAAAACTTATTGACTCGCGTATAAGCCGAGGGTGGACCCCAGCACAGGTATACAGCCCCCAGCAGTGTGGTATACAGGCCCAGTAGTATGTATACAGCCACCAGGATAGGTATACAGCCCCCAGCAGTAAGGTATACAGGCCTCAGCAGTATGGTATACAGCAGGCCCCCAGTATATACAGCAGCCCCCAGTAGTATACAACAGGCCCCCAGTAGTATACAGCAGGTCCCCAGTAGTATACAGCAGGTCCCCAGTAGTATACAGCAGGCCCCCAAGTACTCGCCACCCATACTGTGCAGAGCCCCCCCGCTGCATTACTCACCCCCCATACTGTGCAGAGCCCCCACACTGAGCAGAACCCCCCCGCTGCATTACTCGCCCCCATACTGTGCACAGCCCCCCTGCTGCATTACTCGCCCCCATACTGTGTAGCCCCCTCCCCCCCGCATTAACTTACCATCCATCGTCTTCATCACCGCGGGCCCTCACGTCCATCCTCGCGCGCTGTGCTCCCGGTCTCGTGACCCGGCGGTCACAGTGGGATAACGTCATCGCGCCGGGTCACATGAGACCCGGAACACAGCGAGCGAGCAAGGACTGGAAGACCCGCGTGATGAGACGCTGGAGGGTAAGATAATGCAGTGGGAGGCTTGCACAGTAAGGGGGCGCGTATTGCAGCGGGGGGGCTCTGCACAGTATGGGGGGCGAATAATGCAGGGGGGGCTCTGCACAGTATGGGGGGCGAGTAATGCAGCGGGGGAGCTGCCTGTATACTACCACTGGGGGCTGTATGCACAGCTCCCCCTGCCGCTGTGATGGGCGGGGGGAGCCGTGCATATCTAATGAGCGGCCACACGCGACGGGCCGCTCAGTCAACAGCCTCCCTCCGCCTCCTCCAGCCTCCCCAGCACCGGAACACAGCCCCCACACACCACATACCGTATTGACCCGTGTATAAGCCGAGGGGGGGACTTTTCAGCCCAATTTTTGGGCTGAAAAACTCGGCTTATACACGAGTATATACGGTATTTGTGGTTGTTATTATGTGCAATATCATGCAATCCTGAGAGTGCACTACCTCTTTGTGGTTTATATCTGGAATCACCTACAAAGTACTTCATTTTTAAACGGTCTATTGTCTGTTACTTTATATGTGTTCAATAAAGTGCTATTTATGAAATGCTAACTCCTTAGTGCTTGCACTTTTTCCATATATTAATGGAGTGTTTCTTATATAGTCCAAAAAAAGTGCCCCAATGGTAGACTATTTGTGACCATGAAACTAGATAATTTGATGTGGCATGTTGCGGTTCTGAATTTTTTGCTAATAAGTGCCCCGGACTGCATCTGCAACCACCAAGTAAAGGTAATGGAAACTACAATCCTGTGTCCTCTGGTTCTTTCCCTGAGTCTGTCACCCTGCACCCCAACTATCACCAAAACCCTGTTTGACTGTATCATCTGCCCTGAGGCCCTGCTCCACCTGTGGGGAGCTGTCATCTTTGCTGCATCATCAACTTCCCCAGTGGTCCTGAACTGCAGCGTCGGCCCTATATTGCCAAATACCACAGTGGCATCAATAATCCATAATTCCCAATAAACGAGGTACGGACGGGTCGCATCCCCGTGATTTCCTCAGAAAAGGACTGATTGGCCCAGTTCCAAGTACCCTACGGCCCTGGTGGGCGTGTCAACTTGGCATCACGAACAGGATGTACTGAACTGGTATCACCGGGTCTTGTGTGCCATAAACTTTATTGAACTGTGAGGAAACCACCATGATTGCATAGCGCGGCACATGGGAACCTGAAGGGGTGTATTATCATGGGCGGGGCCCTAGAAAGAGCACAAAGAGAAACCTGGCCACGTGCTCTATCATCCGGCAGGAGACTCCAAACTAGAATTCTGAGGTAAAGCGATCTCTCCCTCCTGCGGAGCAGAAGACTGATAATTTAATAGAGACTGAGAACCTGACTGCGGTTCACTAGGGTTGGAAGGAAAATGCCCAGCCCGGTGGTGAGCCAGCGGCGGCCGCAGCCAATGTATTGCCTTTATCAATGCCATATATCCCTGGGCGACTTGGCTGCCTCAGTATTTAGGGGAGTCGCACACCCTGAGCGACTTTACAGAGACTGCATAGTTTATTTGAAGTGTACCTCCTAACAGAGAGCCAGAAAGTCAGTATTTTAATAGGCCAGCTAATCTGTGCAGCCCAGAGGGACAAGACGTGGACAAGAGAACTGTTAAGAAATCCTGACCAGGCAGAAAGAAACCTTTGATACCCACACTGCAGCAGAAATTAAGATGAAATTGTTTGGGGCAAGCAACAGGTGCAGGACAGTGTACGGGAGTATGCTTTAAACCTACAAGAGGCACTGAGTGCTGTTAAACAAGTGGACCCCGACAGTTTGAGACTCCTAAACAAGGCTCCACAGACTCTATTTGCAGTTGTAATTGATGGCATCCCGTTGAACGCTTTACTGGACAGTGGATCCCAGGTGACAACGATGCCACATATCCTTTATAAGGCTGCTTTTACATCGCAATTTTTTCCTGTCCATGGGGATCCTGTTTTTTGATGGACCCCACGGACAGGAAAGGACAGCATTGGATATGTGTCTATGGATGCCATTTCTGTGTCCGTGACTTTCACAGATCCGGACACTGAAAAGCCTGAGCCTGCAAAGCGGGGCACTTTCATTTTCGCAATGTATATACATACATTGCTGGAAGTGAAGTAAAGGTTAAAAATAAAAAAAACATCCTCCTCGGCGTATTCCGCAATGTGCGCCACTGCATCTACCGTAGCTCCAGGGGCTTGAGGACATGTGCATCAGCTACTAGGTGGGGCGGGGCAACCAGGTCAGCTGATCAGTCACATGACCGCATCAGCTGATGCAGTTTAAATCTCTCGCCCGCCAAAACCGATCGGCAGGCGGAGATTTAAACTGGCTGATCGGGTTGCCCCCACCCAGTCAGCTGATGCACACGTCCTTAAGCCACCGGAGCTACGTAGATCCGTGGCGCACAACGCGGAACACGCCGGAGAGGATTTTTTTATTTTTAATTTTTTTTATTTATTAACCCTTCTTCACTTCCGCAATGTATGTATATACATTGCGGAAGTGAAATTACATGGTAAAGAGCAGTTTTAGTGTAATGAAATAAAGTCCGGGAAACGATCCTATGTTTTCCTGGACACATGCTCCATAGGCCCCCATGTTAATTGCTGCCGACCGTGTCCGATTCCATTGTGTCCGATTTGGTCCGCTGTGCCCAAAATCGGAGCAGTCTCCGAATCGGTGTACAACAAAAAAATGGACACAATCTGATCCGTTACAATTTGGGCACAATCGATGACCATACAGGACCAATCCGTGCCCATAGGCATACATAAGGGCCAAATTGGATCTGTGGCTATCCGTTTTACAACGGATAGCCTCGGATCCTCAAAAATCGCGATGTGAAAGCAGCCTAAGCGTTATTGGCTTGACTTCTGACCTGACCTGCGTCCCAGATGATGACTTGACAATAATTGTCAGCAATGGTTAACCTCTACCACAAGTGGGGTACAAAGAGGTGACCATAAAGGTACCTTTACACACACAGATAAATTGCTTGCAACTCACTGGTTGCAGTGAAGAATCATTTTGTGTACAAATGGAAACAATGTGTCCATCATTTCACTGCAACCAGTGAGTTGCAAGCAATTTATCTCTGTGTGTAACGGTACCCTAAAGGTTGGCTGAGTAGTAGAGCTAAAATCTTAAGAGAACCTGTCACCTGAATCTAAGCCCCTACACGATCACTACCTTCCCTACACCTTCCTAGCTGCTCCCTATCTATCCCTCTCTGAGCTAAATCCGTCCTATAAAACAGCAGAAAAATAACTTATAACTTACTGAAGTCCCTGAGGCTGGGGACTGAAAAGACGGACCCAGGCTCCATTCTGCCTCTTTGATGCAGCAGCACACGCTCCTCTGGGCGGCGTTATTCTTTCTTCATCGCCACCTCCTCCATTTGGAATCTCCTGCCTGCTTTACACCTATCATGTATACTCAGGTATTTACTCACACAGCACACCATTTAATTGCACAGTTCAGGTATTCACAGACCTCCAGGTTCTAGGGCGCAGCTCGAGTACAACCTCATACAATCTCAACAGCTGATATAGAAGCTCTGTACCTTCCTCCGGGTAGGCTGTGTTAGGTCAGCACACAACCTTTCTCTCCTCACCGTCCGCTCATTAGCCTCATGAACGTCCACTCTGAGTCTCACACTGAACTCACATCTCTACACAGCAGCTCCTGCTGGTGCCTACACACTCCAACCCCTCCCCACAGCCCAGGGCAGCTCATATCATCTCCTATTCACCTGCACACCTGGGCATCAGTGCTTTCAATCAGCATTCAGCTCCAGCAGCAGATATCCCTGTGTGTGCTGCTACCGAGCAGAAGATACAATCTCCCATATGCTGTGTCCCGGTCAGGGGACACATCGAGGTCGCATCACCACAACATGATAGGTGTAAAGCAGGCGGGAGATTCCAAATGGAGGTGGCGGCGATGAAGAAAGAATAATGCCGCCCAGAGGGGCGTGTGCTGCTGCATCGAGGAGGGGCAGAATGGAGCCTGGGGCGCCTTTTCAATCCCCAGCCTCAGGGACGTTATAGAAGTTATTTTTCTGCTGTTTTATAGGCGGATTTAGCTCAAAGAGGGATAGATAGGAAGGTGCAGGGACAGGTAGTGTTAGTGTAGGGGCTTAGACCCAGGTGACAGGTTCCCTTTAAGGTTTATTTGTTGTAGAAATTGATCGTCTGGAATATAATACAATGATGACCTTTAGGTACCAATGTTATAGAAAATTGTCTTGCAGAGATTATTGTTCTATTACAACAGGTAGCCGAAACTGCCAGTTCTCGTGAGCAACGAGACCTGCAGAAGGAAATTGGGGCTTGATGCAGATCAGCAGATGGAGCTGTCTGGTGGAGAAGTCTGCAGTGTAAGAGTAATGGTACCTTTACACGCAGCTACAGGTAACAGGTTTTCCACAGGTAACTTACTGGTTGCAGTGAAATCATGGAGACATGGTTCTATCTTGTTGCTGTGTACAAATGGAACCATGTCTCCATGATTTCACTGAGCCAGTAAGTTACCTGTGGAAAACCTGTTACCTGTAGCTGCGTGTAAAGGTACCATTAGTGATCCTTCCCCATTGCAATACCTCCAAGGAGTGAAATGTTAATCTTGTGTCGGGCAGCAATAGGCTTCAGAGGGCAGATTACCAGGCTTTGGTAGAACCCGTGTATTCAGACAGTAGGCCCACCATCCTGACAGCCAGTGGGGTAGTTGATGTCTGCAAAGGGAGAGTACCAATATGCATCTTGAATTGTGGGATGAGTTCAACCTGCCCCAGTATGCTATCATTGCTAAGCTGTTCACTGTCAGTAACAACGTCATGAAGGCAGTAAACCCTTGATTCCGTCCGACCAGGCGGAGGACAATGGCACCAAAGACAGCTAGAGGATTGGTGTCATAAGCTACATGTAGGCACTGATTCCATCCCTTTACACCAAAAGCATGGAGTTTACCGGGTAGTTCGAGAGTAGAACAGGTCTTTAGGAAACACCCACTCGACTTTGGGCAGGTAAAAGGGGTCAAATACATATTCCCACCGGAGACCAGTCCGCCCATTATGGAGAGGTACCGGCCTGTGCTTTCAGATCACGATCTATGTGCCAAGGGAATGTTACGGGACAGAAGGAAGCAGGGGTGATCAGAGATAGTTGTAGCCCGTGGGCGGCTCCATTAGTCCTGGTAAAGAAAAAGGATGGCACAATGAGAATGTGTGTTGATTACAGGCAGATTAACCGCATAACACTTAAGGATGCATACCCATTAGCCAGAATTGAGGAATCCTTGGCTGCCTTAAAATCTGCTAACTATTTCTCCAGTTTAGATCTCACCAGTGGGTATTGGCAGGTTCCTGTAGCAGAGGCTGACAGAGAGAAGACCGCGTTTACAACACCGATGGGGCTCGAGAGTTCAACTCCATGCCATTCGCACTCTGCAATGCATCAGGAATGTTCCAGTGGTTAATGGAGTGCTGCATGGGACATAAAAACTTTGAAACAGTCTTGTTGTACCTGGACGACGTCATCGTTACTCCAAGACATATGAAGACCACTTGGAACACCTGACCGAGGCGTTTGAGGTCTTGTACAGTTTTGGCCTGAAAGTAAAGCTGTCCAAGTGCCACCTGTTGAAGCCCAAGGTGCAGTACCTAGTCACATGGTAATGCCGAGGGTGTAGCACCAGACCCAGATAAAGTCACGTGATCAAGGACTCGCCAAGACCCTCCACTGTCAAGGAAGTTAGGCAGTTGTTCGGGCTGGTAGGCTACTACAGGAGATTCATAAAAAGCTTCACCAGATAGCAGCACTCCTACAGGACCTCCTAGTGGGCCAGTCCAAAAAGGCCAAGAATCCGAGTCCTTCATTCGAGTGGAGTAGAAAGAAGAAGACTCCTTCACCAGGCTTGAAGATGTCTCTTAAGGGAGATGAGGTCCTGATCTACCCGGACTATGGCCAACCCTTTCTACTATACACTGTCACCAGCAACGTGGGATTGGGAGCCGTGTTATCCCAAGTGCAAAGAGGCAGAGAAAGAGTGATTGCCTACGCAAGCAGGAAGCTTTGTCCCACGGAGGGAACCCTAACAACTATAGTTCCTTTAAGCTGTAGTTTCTGGCCATAGCCTGGGCGGTAATGGAGCGTTTCAAGCATTACCCGGCTTCAGCGAAGTTTACCATCTTTACAGATAACAACCTGCTGACCCACCTTGAAACGGCGAAGATGGGTGCGCTGGAGCAACGATGGATGGCCCGGTTATCCAATTAAGAGTTTACCGTCAAGTACACTGCAGACCCAGCAGCTGAGTCTGGAGGGCAAAAAACTGCAAGTCTTCTGGCCACATCATATACCCAGTGGCATCATATACCCGGACCTCCATTACCATCTGTAATAAGTGCCTCGGACTGCATCTGCAACCACCAAGTAAAGGTAACAGAAACTACAACCCTGTGTCCTCCGGTTCTTTCCATGCGTCTGTCACCCTGCAACCCAACAATCACCACAACCCTTTTTGACTGTATCATCTGCCCTGAGGCCCTGTTCCACCTGTGGGGATTTGTCATCTTTGCTGCGTCATCAACTGCTCCAGTGGTCCTGAACTGCAGCATCGGCTCTATATAGCCGAATACCACAGGTGGCGTCACATCCCATATAAACGATTTACCCATTTAATGACACCATCAGGGTCACGAACGGGTCACAGCCCCGTAGTTTCCCCAGAAAAGGACCGGCCCGGTTCCGAGTACCCCACAGCCCTGGTGGCCATGTCACATCCAGATTTGGACAGATAGTTACGTAAATGAGAAAAACGCTAGTGTGAAACCAGCCTGAGTTATTGAAATGTGCAATCAGCCAGCCTAGTCTCACATTGCTCTAAAGGCCGTGTCACACGTGTCAATGTCGCTAGCGACATCGCTGAAAAGTGACGCATCAGCGATGTCGCTAGCGATATCGCAAGTGCGTCATGCTGCGTGACAGCGCGCCGCAACTGCGATTTATCGCTGGTCGCAGGTTGACAGGTTTACGAGGATGAACGTAAACCTGTCAATCTGCAACCAGCAATTAGGCTGGGTCGCGCCGCCTGACACCGCAATAGCGATGTCGGCGGCGATCCAGCCTATACCGCAGCATTGCTGTGGATCGCTCACTGGGATAATCCCAGCCCAGCGAGCGATGGCTCCGCCCACTTCGCTGCGGCATCACCGGCAACATCCTGCCGTGTGACACCAAGGCTGCGATGTCGTAAGTGACCACGCACCCGCACACCGCTTCCAACATCGCAGCCTTGGTTGACACGCAGGTGCTGGCTGGTGCCTCTGGCCCCAGGTGGCAGTTTTGGTCTGCCAGCCCTGAATTAAGAAGCAGGGGTGGGGGGTTCTATCAGAAATTTTTGATGCCCAGGGGGGAGGGTGCTATCAGGCCACCGCAGCTCACTTACCATATCTGACACCGTCTGCTGCTGTATCACCGGCCAGCCCATTTCTGTGGGGGGGCGGCCCCCTAGATGTGGGCTATACCACCAGCCCAGGGGGCACTTGCCCCCCCGCCACCTGGGCCAGTCCGCCCCTGTTGACATGTGTGACGGGGCCTTTAGCGTGTCGGGCTCAGGACAGGGATTGAAGCTGCTGTGGCCTATTATAAATTAATGAACAATAAGGGTGCCTTCACACTGCGGCGCCCACGGTCCTGACCTATCAACAGCGGGAGCTGCGTGCAGCTGCACACCGGACCGGAGGGCAAATTAGCCCTCCGGTCCTGTGTGCTGATCCAGTCCGCGGCTGTCAGGGTCATCCCGGACAGCCCCGGACCGGATCGTGCCGCAGTGTGAAGGCACCCTAAGAGTACCTGGCTTAATAAAACTATAAAATACCATCTCAAACATTTGAAACTGCAAAACTAAAGATGGAAACAGAAGTCGCTGATATGGTCCAGGGTCCGATCAGAAAAGCTGGTGAGAAAGGGGGCGCAAATAGGGTCTTATCCAATTAGAACCAAATGAAAACTGAATAAAGGAATTTGCTCACCTTATGTCTGTGTGAGATACAACCACTGTAGTCGCATAAGAAGGTATGGCTGCCGCAGACCAACAGTTGTGACAGTTCATAAACCAGGAGAAGAAAAGGGTACCTACTGCACTGCCAGATAGATCGGAGAGTCCTCATGTGTCTGCAGATGTTTATTAGTCAATGTGTTTCAAAGCTGACTGCTTTTTCTTCAGGTCAAGACAGAGAAGTTGTGGAGTTAT
Source organism: Allobates femoralis (assembly GCA_033576535.1). NCBI lineage: Eukaryota > Metazoa > Chordata > Amphibia > Anura > Aromobatidae > Allobates > Allobates femoralis. The sequence continues at coordinate 470,753,094 of JARQOC010000005.1, forward strand.
GGAAATCAATTATTACGGTAATTTGTCTACTGAACTGTTTTTACATTTTTCCCCGTCTTTTTCATAGCATTTTCAATTATTTCTTATCAAGTATGTGCCAGGAACGTTGCAGTGCAATATACGCACTTGCGCAACTTTGCTACGTTCATTAATGACAATTGTTTTACTGATCTGGAGAAATGTCTACTATTTAGTTCAAGAAAGAAATCAATGTAGCACAGGTTAGTGTACATGGAATAAAGAATAGAGGTTTTTGCCTACTGTACGTTGAGCTACATAATGTCATGTCACGCAATCTCTTTCTGATAAATAATTGATAAATTGTGAAACTAGTGGTACGTCCATTTCTCCTGCTGGAATGTTATTGGTCAGCAATTTGTAAAGGAAGCTGCCAGCAGCGGATGTGGATGATTAGTGTAATCAACATGCAGAACATTCCTTAAGGCCACTTTACACACACCAACTTATCTGTCCAACTTCTGAACAGATCTCTGGTTGCAGTGAAATCATGGACACATTGTTCCATTGTACACAGTCACAAAATGGAGCAATGTGTCCATGATTTCACTGCAACCAGCAAGTTGGTCAGAAGTTGGACAGATAAGTGTGTGTAAAGTGGCCCTTAGACAACCATTAATATCTTCATTGGTAGCATGTTAATGGAAGTATAAATATTTGCACATTATGCTCATACTCCATAATGAATAAACTGATGTTTTACATTTTTGTTTAATCATTTGCATATCATGTCTATTGATCCTGTGATTTCCAAAAGTCCATGACTTTTCCTTCCTGATGTTGTACTTTTATTGTTGAGGAGTGTAAATTAGATGTGTTATCTGGTCTTAGAGTGACTCCAGACTTGTGTATCTTCACATTGAACTTGCTGCACGACAAGTATTATCCAGTGGCGGGAGTTGAGGGCATGTAACAGCAAGTATGCGATTTACATACATACAATCATGTACTGACTAGATGTGCGCGGCCTTGCTCAATGCAAGTGAATTGAGCAAGGTTGGACACATCTAGTCGGAATGTGGCTGGAAGCATGCAAATTGCACATTTGCGGTCACGCTCCCTCTTCTGGCATTGGCACCGGAGAATCTTGCAAGGCACAAGATGAGAGGATGTACAAGTCTACAGTCACAGCTAGTGACTGCAGGCTTGTATTTTGAGGCAGGACAACATTTTTAACAGATTTGTATTTTTTTTTTTTTGCCTGGAAACCCCATTTATGGTGGGTTTACGCACACCAATTTATCTGTTCAATATCTGAACCAATCTCTGGTTGCAGTGAAATCATGGATAGATTGCTCCATTTTGTGGCTGTGTACAACATGGAGCAATGTATCCATGATTTCACTGCAACCAGAGATTGGTTCAGATATTGAACAGATAAATTGGTGTGTGTAAACCCACCATTAAACCTGACTCTTAATTGTCTGTCTTTGAACTTGCACAAAGAAATGGTGGCACAAGAAACCCAGAGAGAACATACAAAAATACACACACATGCAAACTAATGAAAACCAGAGTACAAGGCATTATCTGTAAGGGTAAGTTCACACTTACCGGCGGGTTTCTGGGCGGCGGGTGGGCGGAACCCGCTAGGAAGCTCCGGCGCCGTGCACCGGCTTCCGTGCGGGTATGTGCAGCGGGAGCCGGGCGGTATCCGGCGGCTGCCCAGCGGGTTCTCGGCGGCGATTCTGCAGCGGCTGGAAGCAGCACATGTTTCTGCTTGCAGCCGCTGCAGAACCGCCGGTTTTTACAGCATGTTCATTCTTTGCTAACCCGCTGGGAAACCTGCGGGTTAGCAACGGATGACGCTGGGGAACCGCCTTAATGTGCACAGCCTTGGGCTGTTTACATTAGTTTTAATGTTAATCCAAACGCTGGTTTGGATTAACATAAATTAACATAAAACTAATGTAGGCAAAACGGCGGTTTACACAGGTAAACCGCCGAAAAACAGCCCAGTGTGCACATACCCTTAGGGTACCTTTACACACGGCTACATTTGTAGCTTGTCACCAGGTAACTTACTGGTTGCAGTGAAATCATGGATATATGGTTCCATTTGTACACAGCAACAAGATAGAACCATGTATCCATGATTTCACTGCAACCAGCAAGTTACCTGGTGACAAGCTACAAATGTAGCCGTGTGTAAAGGTACCCTAAGGCTGTCTTCACACTTGCGTTTGCAAGCCCAGCATACCGAACGCAGCCAAACGCTTGTGCACTGCGTTCCTATGTTTAACATGGGAACGCATGTGCCTGCATTTGGCTGCGTTCGGTTGCGTTTGCGTTCGGATGCGCACAATTTGTGCGTCCTCCGAACGCAACTTGTTGCATTTTTTGTGCGGTCGCTTGTTTTATCTGCAAGTGCCCGCAAGTGCACAAACGATGCAATGCAATGGATCCGCAGTGTCCTCTGCATGACAGCGCAGGAGAATGCTGCGGATCTCATTGACATCTCTCCCAGTGGCCACTGGGAGATTATGCAGAGCCACACCTGATCTCCCGCCGGTGTCAGCGGGGAGAAACAGCTCATCTGACAGCTGTTTAAATCTCCCGCGCTGACACCGAATAGGTGATATCGGCGCGGGAGATTTGAAGCAGCGATCTGCTGTTTCTTATCTCTTGCACTGATATCACACTATTCGGTGTCAGTGCGGGAGATTTAAACAGCTGTCAGATCAGCTGTTTCTCCCCGCTGACATCGGCGGGAGATCAGCTGTGCCGGGAGGAGGAGATCTCTGCCGCTGATCTCTTCCTCCTGGCCGCCCCCAGAGACAGCTGATTGGCTGCCCGGGCACCATACTTATGTGAACGCATGCGGAGATTCTCAGCTGCGTTCACATAAGTATGTGCTGTGTTGCACTGCGTTTGCGTCTGCATGCCATAAGCATGCAGACACAGATGCAAGTGTGAAGGCAGCCTAAGCAGTACTATGACGCATACAAATGTCTTACTGCAGATCATTGGCACGTGTTTGCTATTGGTGTAGATGTGTTGCTTCGTATTGTAGTGTTCATACAATGGGACAATTTTCTTCATTAGTTTTGATTTTGGCCCTTTTTTTCTTTTAATGTTGCTATCTTCATTCATTCAGTTATTACTATTATCCTTTACAGAGCTTCTGTTCCCAAACGCTGTCTGTTTACTTGTCCTTCTGAACTCTACATACTAAGGTTGCATTCTTCCCTCAGACATAAATTCTAAATTCAGTGGAAAATCAGCATGCCAGCGAGCCATGAAGGCTCCCCCTTCATAGTGCTCCCAATACGACATCAGCGTCTTAACATTGAGTGGAGATTTCCCTTCAGATGTGTCTACTTCTCAATTTATTCTTATAGTGGTTTTAAAAAAGCAAAATTAAGAAACTAGATGGCTTACATCATGTTCCCACAAGGCAAAAAAGGGAAAAATTCTGCAAAAGCTGAATCATAAATTACTACTGAGTATATTGGTGCTGGCAGCTGCAGAAAAGAATTCTGTACATTGGAACGTGGACTGTTTGCCGCCTGTTTAGACAGTATTGTAAATGGGCCTTAAGTAAATCTCGCCATTTTATGGAGATCAATGAATGGTTATTATAATCCATGTTCACACAATACATACCATGTGTGTGCGCACATACATCACCCTAGTTGCATGTTAGGGTCCCGTCACACTTGGCTACGTTACAGCAATCCCGACAAAGAAACGACCTGGTAGGGATCGCTGGAACGTCGTTACGTGGTCGCTGTTGACAGTCAGATCTACTCAACGACACAGCAATGATACGGCGACCCGTATAACGACCTCGGCGGTCGTTGGGACCCTGTCACACACCAGCTAGTCTGACTATTGAGACCTACGTGGCTGAGTTCTGAGACGCCAACGAGGTTGTTGTTAAGGCATCAAACACACCGATGCATGCTGCCCAACGGGAGCCCAACAATCAAAAAATGGTCCAGGCCATTCCGACACGATCGGCAATGTCACAGCGGGGGCTCGGTCGCTGCTACGTGTCAAACATAGCGAGGTCGCTGTTGCGTCACAAAACCTGTGACACAACATCGATTTCGCTATGTGTGACGGGAGCTTTAGTCATGTATTGCATTGATACTTAAGTGGATTAGCAGAGAAATATAGACTTGTAGAGATAGACTATATTTTAGAGTCAAAAGGAGACAGTTTTTTTAAATGTCTACCAAGACTTTTTCAATTTGCAGATACAGTAAGGTTATGTGCACACCTAGCTTTTTATATGCAGTTTCACTTGCAAATTTTGTTGAAATCTACAAAGGAAAATGCATCCCAGCAAAGTCTACGGGATTTCTGAAGTGCTGTGCTCACCTTTGTTTTTTCACCCGCAGATTTTGATGCAGAAAAAAGCAGTATGTCCATTCTTGGAGAAATGAAGAGGGAGAGAAAGATATAAAAAAATAACAAAAAACTTCTAGGTGGGCACATAGCCTAAAATAATAATAATAATAATAATCTTTATATAGTGCCAACATATTGTGCAGCGCTTTGCAGTTCAGAGGTTCATATACAGCCAAAAGTAACAGTTATAAAAAAAAAATACAATAATTAAAGCAAAGTTATGACAGCCCTGCGCATAATGGCTACTTTACTCACACCAACTCATCTGTCCAACTTCTGAACAACTTACTGGTTGCAGTGAAATCATGGACACATTGCTCCATTTTGTGGCCGTGTACAAATGAATAATGTGTCCATGACTTCACTGCAATCAGTAAGTTGTTCAGAAGTTGGACAGATAAGTTGGTGTGTGTAAAGTGGCCCATAAGAGTTTACAATCTTCAATCAGATAGGGGTGACACAAATTACAGGGGCTTATTTCCAAACAAGGTCCAGCCAATTTGAAGAAATGTGGAATAGATAAGAACTGCAAAAATGCAGAGCTGACTCATATAAGGATATCCACTAGAGAATAAATCTCTTTATAAATCTTTTAACCTTTTATTGTCTGGGTTGTTCTTGAATGGTTCAGTAGCTGAGTCATTTGATACTTTAATCCATAAAATCACAGAACACTAAAAAGAAGGAAAAAAAAACTTGCCACTAAAGAGCTAAACCTAAAGGCCCTGTTACATGCTGCGATGTCCCAGCGATCCCACCAACAGTGGGGATCACTGGGACATCGCTATCTGATCGCTGGTGAGCTGTCACACAGGCAGACTCACCAGCAACCAGTGAGAACACTGGTAACCAGGGTACACATCGGGTAACTAAGCATAGCGCTGCACTTAGTTACCTGATGTTTACCCTGGTTACGAGCGTCCCAGCATGTCTGGGCATCGGTCGGGAGGTCATTGATCTTTGGTCTCCCACTGTGACACACGCCGATGCTGGCCGCCCAGCGGGACACCAACGATCAAAAAATAGTCCTGGCCATTTACCAGCGATCAGCTCGCTGATCGCTTGTCGTTGGTACTTGTCACACGCAGCGGCGTCACTGCAACGTCACAAAACCAGTGATGTTGCAACAATATTGTTAGCGATATTGCGTGTAACGGGGCCTTAATACAAAATGCACACACTGGATGCAGAGAACCTCCACCATAGAGATGGTTGCAGCCCAGGTGCAAAATGCTGATGAGGCAGCCACTCCCAACCTTCCAAAATGGAGGGAGTGGCTGCTTACCATAAGCATTGCACACTAATAAGGCTTGCCTAGGGAGCCTGTCACAGAGAAGTGGGATACAGTGTCTGAACAAGAGACTATTGGTGACACCAGGTAGGGCGGGATAGTAAACAATATGAGTGTATCTCACAGGATAGCCTCACCAATGTAGCACCTAAATTCAGAAGGCTTCCCTACACCCTGCAAAAATGTGTCACTACCTGGCGTCACTAATAGGCTCTTGTTCAGACACTGTGTATCTCACTTATCGATTTTTGGAAGGTTGGGAGTTGCTGCCTCATCAGCATTTTGCACCTAGGATGCAACCGTCTTTATGGTGGAGGTTTCCTGCATCCTTTATGTGCATTCACCATAGTATCATAACTGGGTGACACGATATGGACTGATTGTTGAAATGAAGCCAAGAAATTGCAATATCTTGTTTTCTATACGTTTTTAACATTCTCAAGGCAAATCCAGCGAGGATCACAAAACAAACAGCTCCATAGAGCTGCATTTATCACAGCTTGTGCGGTCTCCATAAGGTCACTGACAGACAGATGTGTTAAGCAGCATCTGCATTGTAATCAAATTGCAGCCAATTGTCAGAAAAATTCTGTCTTGTGTCTGATCACGTACTGTATATACTGACTGTAGCAATGGTGGGTTTTTATGCATTTTTCTAACATGAAAATATACATTTCTGCATGTTTTTACGATTTGCGAATATAACTGTTGATTTTCTCTGTTCACACTTATTTTTATTCCAGTCGGGTGCCGTTGGTAGTTGACATCCTACATTTTTAATACTCTGTTCTATGCAGCAAAAAAAAACCTTATATACTGTGGAGAAAATATGTATTTGATACACTGCCGATTTTGCAAGTTTTTTCACCTATAAAGAATGGAGAGGCCTGTAATTATTATCCCTGCTGGTACACTTCAACCGTGAGAGACAGAATCTAAAAAAATCCAGAAAATTAATTTGTATTTTATTGCATGAAATAAGGATTTGCTAAAAATGAAAAACAGAACTTAATTTCTTGATATAGAAAGCTGCTGCTGCGGCGACATCTTGTGACTGTAACTTCTAACTGGCAGGAAGTCAGAACTTAAATCAAAAGCTCCCAATGCATCTCTATGAGAGCAATGTAGTGCGTTATGACCTTTGAGGCACTCCATGAAACACATGAGCTGCGGCAGGTTACAAATCACTGTAAACTGACTGGAGCGGCGGTGATAGAAGATAGAGCTGCCGGAGGGGGAATATAAATCGGGGGGCAGGGGCCTTGGATTTAAATCACCACTTCTGTGCTGAAATAATAAATATGCCGGAGGGGTGCTTTAAACAAGCAGTAAGGGCGCCTTCACACTGGCGTTTGGAACGCAGGGAACCGAATGCAACCAAACGCTTGCGCACATGCGTTCCTATGTTTAACATGGGGATGCGTGTGCCTGCGTTTGGCTGCGTTCGGTTGTGTTTGTGCTCTGATGCGCACAATTTTTGCGTCCTGTTTTATCTGCAAGCGCCCGCAAGTGCACAAACGATGCAATGCAATGGATCCACAGTGTCCTCTGCATGACAGCGCAGGAGAATGCTGCGGATCTCATTGAAATCTCTCCCGGTGGCCGACGGTGATCAGCCCCACAGCCCAACATTTAAACAGCTGTCAGATCAGCTGTGTCTTCAAATCTCCCGCACTGACAACGGCGGAAGATCAGTTGTGGCCGGGAGGAGGAGATCTCCACTGCTGATCTCCTCCCAGCTGCCCCCGAGACAGCTGATTGGCTGCCCAGGGTGCATATTAATGTGAACGCATGTGGATATTCTCCGCTGCATTCACATTAATATGGCTGCGTTTGCGTCTGCATGTCATACGCTTGCAGACACAAACGCCAGTGTGAAACCACCCTAAAGCAGTTTTTTGTTTTAAATATAGAATATGCATCCGGGTTAAAGGAGTTTCCCAAAAACCTCTTAAAGGTGCTCGCTCATGCAGTTTAGAGAGCTGTGAAGGTCTTGACTCCCCCATATATAAAACGTACATTCTCATTGATCTTAGGCTGGTTTCACACTACGATTTAGTGAAATCCGATGCTGTCCGATTTCTATCCGATCCGATTTTGGCCCCATGTAACCCTATGGGGATCGGACTGATTCAGATGTGCACTAATTGCCATCCGAATCGCGTCTGAACCGATTTTGTCCGATTTCTTTCTGGTGCAAAAATCGGAGACTGCTCCGATTTTTGCATCCGAATCAAAAACCGGATAGAATCGGATCTGACAGATCGGATGACAATTATGCCAAATCTGATCCGATCCGATTCTATTAACATGGGGCCCTATGGAGCAGGGTCCCGAGGAAACATCTGATGTCTCCTCGGACCTGATTGTAGTGTACTGAGCATGCTCAGTACACTAAAATTGCTCCAACCCTTCTAATTACACTTCTGCAATGTATAATATACATTGCAGAAGTGTAATTAAGTAAAAGAAAGGGTTAAAAATAAAAAAAAAACACTATGCTCACCTATCCTCTATCCAGCGCTGCCTCCCAGCAAGGTCCCTGTGCTTACAGGACCTGTGATGATGTCACAGAGCATCATCGCGTCACATGACCGCAGTTACCGAAACGGTCATGTGACCCGATGATGCTCTGTGACATCATCACAGGTCCTGTAAGCACAGGGACTTTGCTGGGAGGCAGCGTTGGATAGAGGATAGGTGAGCATAGTGATTTTTTATTTTTATCTCTTTCTTATATTTCACTTCTGCAATGTATATTATACATTGCAGAAGTGAAAGTGCCCCGCTGTGTCCGGATTCGTGATAATCACGGACCCGGACACAGAAAAAGCATCTGGAGGTCACCTCTGATGCTTTCCTTTCCTGTCCGTGGGATCCTAGAAAAAGTAGGATCCCACGGACAGGGCAAAAATCGTTATGTGAAAGTAGCCTTAGTTGAGCCTATGTTTTCAGTCGATGAAAGGTAACAAACCGCTGACAGTCTACGTTAGCATCTAGGCATCACGATGGAAAAGATAATTTAACCCAATGAAAAAGTGGTTTGCTCATTCAGTGGGTGATCAGCAGCCATTTTACATGGCAAAAAAATCATAAGTGTTTTGAACCCTGCTGACTGAATTTGAAGTTTTTGATTTCATTTTTCATGTGTTTATGAACAACCATGTTCACATACAGTATAATAATGGCCATCCCACATATGTATAATGTGTGGGATTCATGGGGGAAAATGCTCTCCCTTATATTATTGATAACATTTTGTAATGTTTTATTTGGTAATAATATGCTACTTGGTCCTCTGAGGTAACCTCCAGGTTGAAGCTGTCTTTATTATATTGGGTAGCTTAGTTATAGAGCCCAGGCGAACTGTGAGTGGCCGCCTGGACTGCTGTGTGTGTGTATATATATCTACTTATATAATCGGGAGTTGGGAATTCGGGCGTTGTAGCCGAATCCCAAGCTCCTTTGCGCGACTGCGAGCGATGACGCGCAGCCGCACTACTGTTTACAAAAAATAAACAAAAAATATATGCTCACCTCTCCCCGAGCCCACGCCGTCTCCCACCGTATTCCTGCAGTGTCCCGGTGGCTCCCGCAGGCTCCCGCTGTCTGCACAAGTCTTCTACTGCAGTTCAGGACCTGTGGTGATGTCACAGTCACGTGACACCAGCTTACTCCATGCTAACCTGGTGTCACGTGACTCTGACATCACCACATGTCCTGAACTGCAGTAGTAGACCTGTGCAGACACCGGCAGCCTGCGGGAGCCACCGGGACACTGCAGGATTACGGCGGGGGCACGGGAAGAGGTGAGCATAAACTCTCATGTCTCTGTATACGCAGTCCCTGTCATCTCTCTGTATACTCTCTCCCTGTCATGTCTCTGTATACTCTGTCCCTGTCATCTCTCTGTATACTCTATCCCTGTCATCTCTCTGTATACTCTGTCCCTGTCATCTCTCTGTATACTCTGTCCCTGTCATCTCTCTGTATACTCTGTCCCTGTCATCTCTCTGTATACTCTGTCCCTGTCATCTCTCTGTATACTCTGTCCCTCTCATGTCTCTGTATACTCTGTCCCTTCATGTCTCTGTATACTCTGTCCCTCTCATGTCTCTGTATACTCTGTCCCTGTCATCTCTCTGTATACTCTGTCCCTGTCATCTCTCTGTATACTCTGTCCCTGTCATGTCTCTGTATACTCTGTCCCTGTCATCTCTCTGTATACTCTGTCCCTGTCATCTCTCTGTATACTCTGTCCCTGTCATCTCTCTGTATACTCTGTCCCTCTCATGTCTCTGTATACTCTGTCCCTCTCATGTCTCTGTATACTCTGTCCCTGTCATCTCTCTGTATACTCTGTCCCTGTCATCTCTCTGTATACTGTGTCCCTGTCATCTCTCTGTATACTCTGTCCCTGTCATCTCTCTGTATACTCTGTCCCTGTCATGTCTCTGTATACTCTGTCCCTGTCATGTCTCTGTATACTCTGTCCCTGTCATGTCTCTGTATACTCTGTCCCTCTCATCTCTCTGTATACTCTGTCCCTCTCATCTCTCTGTATACTCTGTCCCTCTCATCTCTCTGTATACTCTGTCCCTCTCATCTCTCTGTATACGCTGTCCCTGTCATCTCTCTGTATACTCTGTCCCTGTCATCTCTCTGTATACTCTGTCCCTGTCATCTCTCTGTATACTCTCTCCCTGTCATGTCTCTGTATACTCTGTCCCTGTCATCTCTCTGTATACTCTGTCCCTGTCATCTCTCTGTATACTCTGTCCCTGTCATCTCTCTGTATACTCTGTCCCTGTCATCTCTCTGTATACTCTGTCCCTGTCATCTCTCTGTATACTCTGTCCCTGTCATCTCTCTGTATACTCTGTCCCTGTCATGTCTCTGTATACTCTGTCCCTCTCATGTCTCTGTATACTCTGTCCCTCTCATGTCTCTGTATACTCTGTCCCTGTCATCTCTCTGTATACTCTGTCCCTGTCATCTCTCTGTATACTCTGTCCCTGTCATCTCTCTGTATACTCTGTCCCTGTCATCTCTCTGTATACTCTCTCCCTGTCATGTCTCTGTATACTCTGTCCCTGTCATCTCTCTGTATACTCTGTCCCTGTCATCTCTCTGTATACTCTGTCCCTGTCATCTCTCTGTATACTCTGTCCCTGTCATCTCTCTGTATACTCTGTCCCTGTCATCTCTCTGTATACTCTGTCCCTGTCATCTCTCTGTATACTCTGTCCCTGTCATCTCTCTGTATACTCTGTCCCTGTCATCTCTCTGTATACTCTGTCCCTCTCATCTCTCTGTATACTCTGTCCCTCTCATCTCTCTGTATACTCTGTCCCTGTCATCTCTCTGTATACGCTGTCCCTGTCATCTCTCTGTATACTCTGTCCCTGTCATCTCTCTGTATACTCTGTCCCTGTCATCTCTCTGTATACTCTGTCCCTGTCATCTCTCTGTATACTCTGTCCCTGTCATGTCTCTGTATACTCTGTCCCTGTCATGTCTCTGTATACTCTGTCCCTGTCATGTCTCTGTATACTCTGTCCCTGTCATGTCTCTGTATACTCTGTCCCTGTCATGTCTCTGTATACTCTGTCCCTGTCATTTCTCTGTATACTCTGTCCCTGTCATGTCTCTGTATACTCTGTCCCTGTCATGTCTCTGTATACTCTGTCCCTGTCATGTCTCTGTATACTCTGTCCCTGTCATGTCTCTGTATACTCTGTCCCTGTCATGTCTCTGTATACTCTGTCCCTGTCATCTCTCTGTATACTCTGTCTCCTGTCTCTACACTCTGTTTCCTGTCTCTACACTCTCTGTAATGCGTGTATACTGTGTCTATACTGTGTGTATAATATGTGTAATCTCTGCATACTGTATGTCTATACAATGTCTCATGTATGTATATACTGTGTGCTTCTCTCCTCACCCCTCCACCACTGAGCCGCATCTCTCCTCAACCCTACACCACTGAGCCGCTTCTCTCCTTACCCCTCCACACTAGCGCTAATCTCTCCTCACCCCTCCACCACTCACCCGCTTCTCTCCTCACCCCTCCACCACAGACACCCATCTCTCCTCACCCCTCCACCACTGAGCCGCATCTCTCATCACCCCTCCGCCACTGAGCCGCATCTCTCCTCACCCCTCCACCACAGACACCCATCTCTCCTCACCCCTCCACCACTGAGCCGCATCTCTCCTCACCCCTCCACCACAGACACCCATCTCTCCTCACCCCTCCACCACTGAGCCGCATCTCTCCTCACCCCTCCACCACTGAACCGCATCTCTCCTCACCCCTCCACCACTGAGCCGCATCTCTCCTCACCCCTCCACCACAGAGCCGCATCTCTCCTCACCCCTCCACCACAGAGCCGCATCTCTCCTCACCCCTCCACCACAGACCCGCATCTCTCCTCACCCCTCCACCACAGACCCGCATCTCTCCTCACCCCTCCACCACAGAGCCGCATCTCTCCTCACCCCTCCACCACAGAGCCACCTCGATACTCTGCTACCCACAGAGCCGCCTCGATACTCTGCTACCCACAGAGCCGCCACTATACTCTGCTACCCACAGAGCCGCCTCTATACTCTGCTACCCACAGAGCCGCCTCTATACTCTGCTACCCACAGAGCCGCCTCGATACTCTGCTACCCACAGAGCCGCCTCGATACTCTGCTAGCCACAGAGCCGCCTCCATGCTCTGCTACCCACAGAGCCGCCTCGATGCTCTACTACCCACTGACCCGCCTGTATACTCTGATACCCACTGACCCGCCTGTATACACACAATTCATTTCACCGCGCTCCCGATGCAATTGCATCGGGCCTTTTTACTAGTATATATATATTGTATTCATTGTAGTTAATATAGTCCTCTGAGGTAATCTCAGAGATGAAGCTCCTTATATGGTGTTATGGAGCTTAGTTACAGAGCCCAGGCGAGCTGTGAGTGGCCGCCTGGGTTGCTGAGGTGTCTAGCTGTCAGCTGTGGTTGGCTGTCAGTTTTTTTCCCGCTCATTTGCAGTATAAAATGCTCAGCTGGCTGACGTAGCGTCAGTCAGCTGAGGCGATTCCTAAGAAGACGTCACCCGCCCGCCCTTCCGTGGTTATGGATTCTTTCAGCTTGTCGAGAGGCTTTTACTTGTGGGGATAGCACGCCCACTAAAGTTGGGCGTTAATGGATTTTGCAAGTTTCAGCAAGAGACGGTTGATGGATGTTTTCCCATCTAAATGGTTATGTTAAATATCTTGTGAATTTTGGAAGTGTTTATGACAAGTTTAACCCCTAAGTAAAGCCTCACGGCCTTATTATACCATACACTGTGTCTAGTGTTTTTATTTATTTATTTAAGATTAAGTCTATAGAGCTTTTAGAGAGTGGGGGCTGTTTTCCCATGCAATAGGTATTCAAACATAACACTTAAATTAGCTAAAAAATCAAGACTTTAATAGGTCTGGTAAAAAATGACCAGAACAGAACAGCAGGGTTCACAAAGATTGTAAGAATGCACCCTTAGTTCAGTTATGGTCATGCAACTCATGCAAATGAGTGCAAAGGTACCAGAACTAGCTACCGCATGGGAACATTTTCTGGATAAGTCTATGAACAATACTGGATGTCCATCTCTTGGTCACATTTAGGCTGGTTTCACACTGGCAAATGTACGTATGGATCCTTGAATTCTAAGGAACCACATGGACAGGCATGGATTGTGCAAATGGATGCCTACTGATGTCCACGAAGAGTTTTTTTTTTAATGGATCCGTCATCAGTTTCCAGAGAGGGGTGGGAGGAGCTGTACCTTGCTTCTGAGCATGCTCAGTACATCAAAATGGATCTGTTTCTCAGGTTATTATTATTATTATAGCGCCATTAATTCCATGGCGCTTTACATGTGGAAAGAGTACACAAAGACAAATACAAGGTACATGGACAACATATGGCACACAGGTACAGAAGGAGAGAGGGTGCTGTCCGCGAGGGCTCAAAATCTACAAGTTGTTTTTTTTTTCACGGATCCACGCTCCATAAGACCTCCATGTTATTTGATGCGGACACCAACGGATCCATGTCTGTCCGTTGGTGTCAGCGATTTTCAAGGCAGTCCAAAATCAGAGCAGTCTCCGTTTCTGGGTACATGAAAAAAACTGACACCAACGGATCCGTGACAAAACTGACACACACGGATGGCCACTTTGGACCAATCCGTGCCCATAGGATAACATGGGAGGCCATAACTGATCCGTGTTCATCCGTTTCAAAACAGATAGACACGGATTTGCACATTTGCCAGTGTGAATGCAGCCTTAAATGGTTTAATTTAGGACTCCTTTATTTTGAGTTGACCAGTTATTGAGCCCAGTGCGAAATCAAGGTTTCACTACCAGATCAGCTGCAGGGATGGGCTTTTCTGTGCTGCTTCTTTGTTGGATTCTGACCATTTGCTGAGTCCTTCATGTTTATTTAGACTCCTTATCTTTATTAGCTTACTGTCAGTTTAGGCTCCCTGGATTTTTCCTGCTATCCTCACCTTATCAAACACTTCTGAGGAAATTCAATTTACATTTCATTAACTAAGTGATAAGCACAAAATGTGATCTGTGACCATTGTTCCAGTTAAATGATTTACTAGGTCCCATGAAAAATGACTCTTTCATGTTTCATTTCACATTTCTGAAGCTGGTTATACTTAGGCGGGGCCGTCACACGGTTCAATATTGCTAACGATATCGTTTAATCGATCTCCTTTTTGATTGCTTAAGCGATATCGTTTGTGCATCGTTACGTGCGATCAAGCGATTTTACAATGTAAAATCACTTGATCGTGACATCGCAGATATGAGAGCCGGAGCTCATATCAAGCGATCATCGCTTGCTCAATCTGCTTCATCGTGGTGTATGACACCACGATGAACGATCTCCCAGCGGCAGAGCCTATGCTGGGAGTTGGTATCTATGGTAAACATCGGGTTACTAAGGGCCGCGCGGCGCCTAGTAACCCGATGTGTACCATGGTTACCAGCGATCTCGCTGCCCAACATCGCTGGTGAGTCTGCCTGTGTGACAGCTCACCAGCGATGTGAACGATATTGTTAGCGATCGCGCGTGCACGTGATCGCTAACAATATCGCTCACGATATTGATGAGTGTGACGGCCGCCTTACATAGATGCAAAGTGATACCAAACAGCAATTTTTAGAAGGACTAGGACATGGCTGGAGGTTTTTATGTCCTGGAGGACAAAGCCATAATTTAAAGGGCTTGTTTGGACACAAGATTTTGGCCTTATTTTGGATAGGTCATTGATACAAGATTGTTGGGTCCAACGCCCAGAATCGATAAGTTGTTGTTGGCTTCAGTTGCAGCAAGGTGTTAGGCCGGCCTCACACTTGCGCTCCCTGCCGCTGCGTATTGCGGCGGGAAAGAGCAAGCTGAGCGCAGACACCGCGCGTCCCTGTGTTTATCATGGGGACGCACGGTCATGCCCTCGGCTGCTCATTGCTGTGCGCACCCATAAAGATACGGATGTACAATGACTGCGCTCAGCTTGCGCTTCCTCGCCACACTACGCAGCGGCGGGGAGCGCAAGTGTGAAGCCAGCCTTAAAACAATGAACACAGCTGCATAGCCTATCTCCATTGAATGTATAGAAAACGCTGACTTGTTTCTGTAGATTGGCTTCTATTCCATAGAAAAATGTGTGGTGGCTGACAATAGGCACTATTCTGCAGGGCCCTGCGAAAGCCATTAGATAGTTTCCTTTGCATAGAGGTCAATCTACACTACACATGGAACAGTGCTGCATATTGCAGCTGATTTAATGTGTTTGCATCTGGATGCCAACTGGCTTTGCAAAAGTTTATTGGTCTCAGGTGTCAGATCAGATGTCTACCAATCTGATGTCCATGCACAAGGTATTGATATCTTATTCAAAGTGTATTGGTTGTTTCAGGCAACTTTTCAGACCAAGCTGCTATGTTTAGGGAGGAAGAACACCATGTCCTGCCATTAAAGGGAATTTGTCAGCAGGTTTTTGCTATTTAAGCTGAGGACAGCATGCTGGAAGGACAAAATACAAAATGTAAGGGTCCCGTTACACTTGGCGACATTCCAGCCATCCCGACAACGATACGACCTGGAACGTCGCTACGTGGTCGCTGGTGAGATGTCAAACAGTCAGATCTACTCGATGACGCAGCAACGATACGGCAATCTGTATAACGACCTTGGTGGTTGTAGGGAACCTGTCACACAGTAACTAGTCTGACGACTCAGACCTCTGTGGCTGAGATCTGAGTCGCCAACGAGATCATTGTTAAGGTGTCAAACACACTGATGCTTGCTGGTTAGCGGGAACCCGAAGATCAAAAAATAGTCCAGGCCATTTCGACACGTTCGGCGATGTCACAGCAGGGGCCCGGTCGCTGTTATGTGTCAAACATAGTGAGATCGCTGGCGAGGTCGCTGTTACGTCACAAAACCTGTAACACAAGTGATCTCGCTAGCGATCTCGCTATGTGTGACGGGGGCTTAATTGTGCTTCCTTTATTAGTCTGTGGGCTATTGTTTACTTAAATTAAGACCTTTATCAACTTGTGATTATCTTACAGGACTACTTTGTCAGTCACTTGCATGGCAGCCTGACACACCCCCTCAGGTTATTGACTTCTCACTGTCAATGCAAAATCTCTATTGGGAGCCTAGTATGGGGGAAGGGGGGGGGGGTTGGGGGCAGCTTCGGAGTTCTGCTGTTTCTTTAAAACTAAATTCTTTGATTGTGTGAGTATGGCTGCAGCTGCACGGGAACGCAATACAAAGTCTTAACCTTCATTTCAAACTTAGAGGGTAGGCTCAGCACTTAGTCTTAAAGCTAAAAATTAAGGACTAACAAATGTATTTGACCCTGTATCAGGGAAGTTTGTTAAAAAAGATACCAAAAAAAAAAACCACTTAATTTACAATAGAGAGGATTTTTGACTGGATTCAGTGGAGTATGTATGAACTAGTGGATTTGTTCCTCCCAGATGGTTTAAGCATGTTGTTGTCGTGTTTCTTTAGTGATATCATGTGGCACCACTGGGTCAAAGTGCCACAGTGTCATCACTGCCCCCGGGTGGTGGTGTCACAAGAGAACAACAAAGGGTATTCTCATCAGGAAACACACACACAACACCAACACCTCCAGGCCAGAAGGGGGAGACAAACTCAGGTTCAGGGTGAGCTCCCCTATATATATTGTGGTCTGGGGAGGAGCAAGTTAGTGCAGTTCCTGAGAAGACTGTGAAGAGTTCAGTTCCTGGGAGGACTGTAAAGAAGACCTGGGTGTAAAGGAGCTGTGCTAAGCTCATCCCAAGGTCCACTGATTAACAACAAGCCTAAGGCTAGGGTCACCGGAGTCCGAGACAGTGCAGGTTACACGTCCCGGCAGTCAACACCGGAAAGTGGGGATTCCAAATTCTCTAGCTACAAAACATTGAAACCACGAGGACAGGACAGCAAAACGGTACAGTGATTAGACACCACTGACCACACCTGGGAAACAGGGTAAAGTGAAAGGAACTCTATGTGTTCTCTTTCATACCGGTGTATCCTTACAGTGTAATAGAACTAATTATGCGACTATTTTATTACCCTGCCCCAGGGATTGGCTTTATCCATGGTCGGAGAGGTTCTGCAGCAGCGGTGGTCCCCACTGATCACATACCATGGGTGGCGTCACGACAACCTTCCCTGTACATATCCCCTTTTTCAACTGATGCCCAGGCCACAGGACGGGTCAGGCCCCTCGTGAATCCCCAGTGACAGCAGCAGCGATCTGATTCCTGAGTACCCCACGGCCTGGGGGTGCCTCAATTATACCATCAGTTATCTATTGAACAGTGTTAGCCTTGCAGTTATCCTTCTGGCATGTCAGGGAGTTGGAACTTTGTCTCTATTAACCCTTTAAAGTATGTCAAAAGATAGAGTAGAACAGTCACACTTTACTAAGGATGCCTTCCTTTGGTGGCATCTAAATTTGTATTCATGTGTGTGTCTTGCATCTACGACCGGTTCTCCTGTGGGGTGGTTAGTAGATTTCAAGGGTCCAAGTGTGGCGCCCTGCTAACAACAGGTACCCACAGACTCACCCTCAGCATGGATGGGTTTCCACAGTGGTTACACAGCTACACGCAACACCTTCCACCCCAGCACAGTAGGGAGAGCTCAACCTGCTGCTTTTAGGCAGAATCCCCTATAAATACTGGTACTGGGGGTGGAGTTAGACAGAGTGTGTAGCAGATGCTACAAGAGCTGCAAAGAAGTGCTGGTGTTCGGTGTCGCGTTAGGCCCGAGCCAGTCACCCTGATCAGTTTCCGGTAGCCCTGCAAGGCCCAAGAGTGGGATCGAGAGGCAAGGAGAAGAGGCAGAACAGTGGGGAAACCGTGGAGCCAGCGTTAGGTTCACCCCTGAGCAACCACCGGACACTGGAGAACACTGGAAAACCGTGGAGACTTCAGTCTCCCGGATTCCTGCGCAGTCACATATCAGGGAGCCAGGCAGCACAGGGAGAGAATCAGCGGTAGTCAACAGAGGGTATCCCGACGACAGCACAGGAGGAGAACGAGAGAGCGAGGAGGCTAGCCAAGCACTACACAGGCGGGGGCTTCACACACACAAGGGGAAATCAACAAGGAGGCCTTATACCCACTCCTGTGGAGACCCAGAAGTGCATCCTGAACACCCGATGGTACTCTGGACGAATTACCTGCTTCAACACCAGTAAAAAGGTAGAGAGCAACCAGCGGTGTGTGTGTCAGTTCCTTCCCTGTGCCCCTGCCATCCTCAGAGACTGTCCTGTTATTCAACCATCCGGCCAGGTCCCTGCTCATTTATCCATCCATCACCAGCAGCCCTATCATCACCGGTGCATCCCTGCCCCGGGGGGTTAGCTCCAACTGCAGGGAGCTGCACCATCAAGCCACTATACTACCACCCTCCAAAGGACTGAAGCGGAGCTGGTGCTCAATCACCAGAACTGATTGTGGCTCTAGTGAACTATATTATGAACTTTATTTCCCCTGTAGATATATTTCCCCTTTTTAATGTTCGGTCTCCAGGGCCACGGGTCTAGGCAGGCAACCTGTGACACCCCCGACCACAGTGGAAAGGGGCCCGGATACCTGAGTCCCCCACTGCCCCGGGCGACTCACAAGTAGATGTTATATATGCCTTCTGGTGCTCCGTATCCTTCTGCTCCGCCGTGCTCCTTTGTTGGTGATGTCCTCAGTTGGTTAGCTGCGCATCCTATCAGGGAGAGCACCCTCACTGTGCGCTGTGGCTGGCGGTCGCACAGTGCCACATTCGCTGTCATTAGTGTGCTCAGCTGTTGGCTCAGTATGATGTACTGTTTACGTTGCGGTCAGGTGACAAGGGTAGGTGGAGCTAAGAGTCTAGGTTACGTGCAGCGTATGGGTCTTCAGTCTATTTCGGTGTAGCCGTTCCAACATGTTTCGAAGGCAGAACGGCCTTCTTCATCAGGTTGTCAGCTACACCTCCTATCTTCCCTTTTAACTAGTACGCCTACGTCTCATTGGTTGGTTGGTCTCTATGAGGTTAACCCTATGTGTTCTTTTCTTACTGCTTTCCCATGGCTGTTAATCTCTGGTGCAATAAAATGGTGTATTTGAGGAAATACCATGTTTTTAACATGTCTTTGTGTTATACTTTACTGAGAGGGTTATCTTACATACTTTGATGCAAGAGTCTTGATAAAGGAATAACTATGAGTATGACATAAATGTTCTAAGGTTTATACATCTATATACTCTTTTTGCATTGAGATATATATATGTGCTTGTGACCCTTACAGGACCTTTATTCCCAGATAAAAAATTTCTTGAAGATTTACACTAAAAATAAAAAATCTATAGGGATAGTGTTCAGTTTGGTCTAAAAGGTGAAGTTTCTGTCAAGTTTATCTCAATCATAAACCCATATTTTTAAAAATATATATATAAGAATAAATAAAGAAAAATAAAAATAAGAAATAAAAAAAATAAAAAAAATTTAATAATAAAATTACTACTTTTCCTAAGGGAATACCGTGATGCCATAAATACACTCTGATGTTGATAGTTATTTAATCTTGTTATTTTGGTAGCGGGGCTACTTGATAGACAAATTGTATACTAACCACAACAGGATGAAGTAAGTATTGGTGTGGTGAGGTTTGAAATATGTGTTTTTTTTTTTATATTATTCAATCCCTTGAGTTTCTTAAAGGTTGTCTCCAATATGCGATTTTTTTTGGTTCAATCTCATGAGCTTCTACCAGTTGTATATACTGTTAAGGGATGCTTGGTTCTTGTTTCTAGAATTGATAGGGGTATCTACTGCTGGTTAGGCCTCCCTGACCCTGTATTTGTTGGGGTACTGTTGAGATTCATTAGAGTGCTGAGCTTACCCTGCAAATTTGAAATAATCATTAATTAAGGTATATTAAGCATGAACAGCACCTAACTTTCTAGCAGCTAGTTAAGAGGAAGACTGGTGTAATCCTCTGATAGACCTGTGTGCTCCAGTGTTATCAATAATCTAAAGTCTTAACCTTGCCTTTGAATCACAGCAGTAGCAGGAATTAAAAGTAGAACACCAGGTAATGTGTGAGTCCCATAAGTTTGTCGTGTAGAGACATTTTATAGGGACATATTTTAGATGACTGGATGGCCAAGTGTCGATTGGTCGTCTTAGATGCCTGTCCCTGTGCTCAGTATAGGTCTGGGGGAATAGCTATTCTTTATGGAAATCAATCTGCCTACCAGCAGTGAGGAGACTTTTAGCCGCAATGCTCCTCTGGAAAATTTGCAAATTGTCACATCAGGGAGGAAGTAGATGAACTCTAGTGCCACCTATTGAATGTAGCAATCTTTAAAGTGATAATTGACTCTTTAACAAACCTTTTAATATGATTTAGCATTTGTGCAGAATCAGAACCTCAAACTGCAGACGCTGTGTTTCAGGGTGATTTCTCCTCATCAGTGCAGTGTAAGGGATCTGATCTGGCTGTATGAGAGGCTAAGACGAGGACTACACTGATGGGGAGCAATCACCCCGACACGCAGCATCTGCAGATTGGGGTTCTGATCCTGCACAAATCCTAAATCATATTAAAAGGCTTGTTAAAGAGTCAATTATCACTTTTAAGATTGCTACCTTCAATAGTTGGCACTAGAGTTCCTCTACGTCCCCCCTGAAGTGACAATTTGTATATTTCCCAGAGAAGCATTGTGGCTAAAAGACTCCTCACTGCTGGCAGGCAGATTATGGAGAGTAGCTATTCCCCAGACCTCATCTTAGCCTTTCATACAGCCAGATCAGATCCCATACACTGCACTGATGAGGAGCAATCACCCCGAAACGCAGACTCTGCAGATTGGGGCTTTGATCTGGCACAAATCCTAAGTCGTATTAAAAGGCTTATTAAAGAGTCAATTATGACTTTTAGGATTGCTACCTTCAATAGGTGTCACTAGAGTTCATCTACTCTAAAAATAAAAAAGTTAAGGCTCTTGAAAGAAGGGGAGGAAAAAGACGGAAAATTGCCTGGGGGTAAAAGGGTTAATCAGGTTTTTGCTTGTTTTTACAGCCCCCTCTAACCACCATTTCATATCTTTTAAAGTGTGGGTTTGGGGTTTGGACTTAAGTTTGGATCACATCTGAACCCGAACTTGGAAAAACCTGCCAAACATCGGCGGGTTTGTCCATCACTAGCCAGAAACTGCAGACACACAGTAGTGTTCTGTAGTACATCGAGGGTAAGATTAGGGAATGAAGTGTAAAGTTGTGCGTCATCAGCATAAAGATCGTACTGGAAGTCAAATCTGCTGATGGTCTGTCCAATTGGGGCTGTGTAGATAGAAAAGAGCGCCATGGACTGAACCTTGAGGGACCCCAATAGTGAGAGGAAGAGGAGAAGTGGAGCCAGTGAACGATACACTGAAAGAGCAGTCAGATAGATAGGAAGAGAACCAGGAGAGAGCCGTGTCCTTAATGCCGATGGAGTGCAGCATAGAGAGTAAAGGGGCTGTCACACGCGTCAATATCGCCTGCACGATATCGGCTGCACGTGACGTTGCAGCGATATTGACGCGTGTGACATACTGAATCAACCAGCGATAAATCGCTGGTTGATGATCGCCAGGTTTCAGAATCAGTTCTAAAACCTGGCGATTGTGACCCGGTGGACACGCAGCATCGCTGCGTGTGACACCGGGAGTAGCGATATTCCAGCTCCCAGCGCCTCTCACAAGCGCTGGGAGCTGGTATCCAAGGTAAACTGCGGGTATCTAGGCAGCGCGCGCTGCCTAGATACCCGACGTGTACCTTAGTTACCAGCCTCCTCCGCTCACCGGCTGGTATCTAAGGTACTGTAGGGATCAGTCTCTATAGCAGCAGCAAGGAAGGCAGTGACACTCAGGCTCAGTCCAAAAACAAGTTGTGTTTTATTTCACACAATGGCAAAACAAACAAAAAAAAGTCCTTACATCAGGATAATAGCGTCGGCCCTAAACCTGCTCCTCCTGGAGCTCGCCTAGGGGTCCTTCCCCACCTTGGGGTCCGGTACACACTCCCTGTGTGCTCACAGGCTCCTTTTCCACCGACTGAACTCCTCTCTAGTCTGATCTCATCTCACAACACTTTGACAGCCGTCTCTTCCGGCCTAACCTTTCTCACCTGTCTTTCCCTCCCAGCTACTTCAAAAGCCTGGGGCGGGAGATGAGGAATGGAGGCCCGCCCAAAAACCTTCCCCATTCCTCATAGATGAGGTCCCATAACAGGCTTTACCAACAGCCACCGTTCTCAGTAACGGTGGCCATACCTACCTCACCTATGCTCATGTAAGCATCTCCCGTCCCATACATGCAGTAGCTCACCATCCTTGGGGAAACATAGCGTCCCTCTACCACCATTCCCCTTGCTACCTCACACCCCCCCTCAGTTCAACCCGGGGGGGGTGAACTCCTGCCACCAAACAGTGAGTCCGGGACAAGGCATCGGCATTGCCCTGCAGCCTCCCGGCTCTGTGTTCCACCGTGAAGTTGAAGTTCTGGAGCGACAAGAACCACCTGGTGACTCGCGCATTCCTCTCTCTGGACTGGCTCATCCACGTGAGTGGGGAGTGGTCAGTCACCAACCGAAACCGTCGCCCCAGTAGGTAATACCTCAACGCTTCCAAGGCCCATTTGATGGCTAGGCACTCCCTCTCGACCACACTGTAATTTTTCTCTGCAGGCGTGAGCTTGCGTCTCAGGTAGTTAACGGGGTGTTCTTCCCCATTCACCTCCTGAGAAAGGACTGCACCTAGCCCTACTTCTGATGCATCGGTCTGAACGATGAAGGTTTGGGTGAAGTCAGGTGTGATAAGGATGGGAGACCCGCATAACACCGTCTTCAAGACCAGAAAGGCATGCTCGGCCTGGGGGTTCCACTTTACCATGACGGGCCGTCTTCCTTTCAGAAGGTCTGTCAATGGGGCTGAGAGGGTGGCAAAATTGGGGATGAACCTCCTGTAGTATCCCACAATTCCTAGAAAGGCTCTCACCTGCTTTACTGTCCTTGGTTGGGGCCAACTCTGGATGGCTTCGACCTTGTTGACCTGCGGCTTAATCATACCTCGCCCTATCACATACCCCAAATAGCGTGCCTCCTCCATTCCCAGAGCACACTTTTTGGGGTTGGCAGTCAGCCCCGCCGCCCGGAGAGAGTCCACCACAGCCTGTACCTTGGCCAAGTGGCTCTCCCAGTCGCTGCTGAAAACGATGACGTCATCCAGATAGGCCGAGGCGTACCTTTGATGAGGCTTCAACACGATGTCCATTAATCTTTGGAACGTGGCTGGAGCCCCATGTAAGCCAAATGGCAACACCAGGTAGTGAAACAGACCCTCCGGGGTGATGAACGCGGTCTTCTCTTTGGCGCTATCCGTAAGGGGTACTTGCCAGTATCCCTTAGTTAGATCGAGTGTGGAAAAGTACCGGGCTTTCCCGAGTCTTTCAATGAGCTCGTCTACTCGTGGCATTGGATAAGCGTCAAATTTAGAGACCTCGTTCAGCTTCCGGAAGTTGTTGCAAAACCGTATCGTCCCATCGGGTTTGGGAATGAGCACAATGGGACTAACCCATTCACTTTTCGACTCCTCAATAACCCCTAACTCCCAGCATTTGACGAACCTCCTTTGAAATGGCCTTTCGCCGTGCCTCAGGTACTCGGTAGGGCCTCATCCGAACTTTTACCTGGGGCTCGGTGACCATGTCGTGTTCAATCAACGAGGTATGCCCTGGCAGCTTTGAAAACACATCCGTATTCCTGGCCACAAACTCTCGAGACTCTTGCTGCTGGTTTTTCGTGAGGGTTTCGGCTATCGTCACTTCTGCCACTGCCCCCTCAGGCACCACCTTGGCCTGTAAAGTCAGTGCAGGAGGACGGTCAGCTGGAGACCCTTCTGTACCCAGACCCTCTCTGTCTTTCCAGGCTTTTAGCAGATTGACATGGTATATCTGCTCGGTCTTTCTCCGACCCGGCTGATATACCTTGTAGTTGACCTCCCCAACTCTTTCTAGGACTTCGTAGGGCCCTTGCCACTTCGCCAAGAATTTACTCTCCACAGTAGGCACTAGTACCAGGACTCTGTCTCCCGGGTTAAAAGTTCTGACCTTAGCGGATCTATTATATACCCGGCTTTGAGCTCTTTGGGCTTCCTCTAAGTGTTCTTTCACTATCGGCATCACCGCTGCCATCCGGTCCTGCATGGTCGCGATGTGCTCTACTACACTTTTGTGAGGGGTGGGTTCCTGCTCCCATCCCTCCTTGGCAATGTCGAGCAGGCCCCGGGGATGTCTACCATACACGAGTTCGAACGGAGAAAAACCTGTTGAGGCCTGTGGTACCTCCCGAATCGCGAACATCAGGTATGGTAGAAGACAATCCCAGTCCTTCCCATCCCTGGATACCACCTTTTTCAGCATGCTCTTTAGGGTTTTGTTGAATCTTTCAACTAAGCCGTCTGTCTGCGGATGGTAGACCGAGGTGCGCAACTGCTTTACCTGGAACAGTTTACATAGCTCCTTGGTAACCTTGGACATGAACGGCGTCCCCTGGTCCGTAAGTATTTCTTTGGGGATTCCTACCCGGCAGAACACGGCGAGTAGCTCTTTGGCTATCAATTTCGCCGAGGTGTGCCGCAGTGGAATGGCCTCTGGATACCTGGTAGCGTAATCCATGATTACCAGGATATGCTGATGCCCTCGGGCAGACTTGACCAGAGGACCCACCAGATCCATGGCGACCCTTTCAAATGGTACATCTATAATGGGCAGGGGTACCAAGGGACTACGGAAGTGCGGCATAGGAGCGGATTGCTGACACTCGGGGTATGATTCGCAATACCGCTGCACCTCCTGAAACACTCCCGGCCAGTAAAAACGCTGCAGAATACGTTCCAGAGTCTTTTTATGGCCGAGGTGTCCGCCCAGCACATGCCTATGTGCCAAGTCGAGCACCGTCGGGCGATAAGGCTGCGGAACCACCAGCTGTTCCAAGGTCTCACCCCGCACTCTGTCAACCCTGTATAACAGATCCTGGTTGACAGCCATGTGGGGAAACACCTGGTCTGCTCCTGGGTACTGAAACACCCCATTAATACAAATCACGTTTTCCCTTGCCCGATTTAACATCGGGTCTTGGAGCTGTGCAGTACCAAAATTGTCACGGGGAACTCCCAACTCTGCGAACTCAGGTACTGACCCGAGCTCGTCGGCTTCACCCGCTAATACCTCTAGAGGGGACATTGTTACTCCCACAGCTGGCACCCCTGAGTCGGGATCACGAGGTTCAGGCTCAGGGTCCGTGACATTCTGGACTTGTTTACCCCTTAACCCCGGGTTTCCCGGTAACAGAGTCCAGAATAGAGGAAAGTCTCTCCCAAGGATCAGTCCATACGGCAGGGACTCTAGCACTCCCACCTCATGACGACACTCCCCTTCGGGGTTTGGATAGTGATTATGGCGGTAGGGTACTCTTTCAAATCCCCATGAATGCATAAGACCCCCACATTACGTCCCGTGTAAGATGCAGACCCAGCCAAGGTGGCATGCACCAGGGTGATAAGGCTTCCCGAGTCCAAGAGGGCAGCTGCAGGACATCCTGCCACCGTAACCTGACACATGGGAGAGATAGGTGCAGGCTCTGGGGAAGCAGCGGTATATACCGGGAAGGCATAGAGGGAGACACGCCGGGCCACACTGCAGTCCATAGGATCGGTGGTGATAGGGCAGTTTGCAGCAATGTGTCCTCGCTCTTGACACCTCCAGCACACAATAGTCTCTAGCTTCCTTGCCTGAGGGCCTGCAGGGGTGGGGGTGCGTGTCAGAGTCCTGTATTTCTCAGGGTCGGTGACCTTGCGGGATTTGGGGAGCACACGGGCTGGGGAAGAAACTTTTAACAAGTTCTGGGTGGCCTCATACCGTTCCACCAAACCGACCAGCTGGTTGGCATCGACAGGGTCCCCATGTCCCACCCACTGCTGTATGGCTGGGGGCAAGGCCCGCATAAACTTGTCCAGTACCACTCTTTCCACCATCTGCGCTGGGGACAACAGCTCTGGCTGTAACCATTTTTTTACAAGATGGACGAGATCATACATCTGAGACCGGATCGCTACAGTCTCTACATAAGCCCAGCGATGGACTCTCTGGGCACGGAGATACACATTCACACCTAATCGAGCTAGAATCTCGGCTTTTACCTTTTGATAGTCCCGGGCGTCCTGCTCGCTCAGGTCGTAGTACGCTTTCTGGGGCTCTCCAATCAGATATGGCGCTACGACCTCCGACCATTGGTGTAGCGGCAGATTCTCTTGCTCTGCCATTCTCTCGAACCCCGCCAAGAAAGCTTCGACATCGTCCCCTGCGGTCATATTTTGGAGGGACGCACGGACCCTCTTCTTGATGTCCTGCTGTGGATCAGATGGTGCGCTTGACCTCAGGGCTGTTAACTGTTCCATCAGGAGTTGGTTAGTTTGCTGTTGAAGTCTCAGGGCCTCCGTATGGCTGTGCTGCTGGGCCTGCAGCGCCTCAGCATACATCTGCTGTTGCTGCTTCTGCTGCAGGTTGACTTCAATCAATGCCTTTACAACGTCCTCCATTGCTGAGCGCTGCTTTAGGGCTTGCTTCACCCAGGACATACAACTCGTCCTCTACAGTGGTTAGTGTATGCCTTACTGCATTGCCCGCATTCTCCACCATATGTAGGGATCAGTCTTATAGCAACAGCAAGGAAGGCAGTGACACTCAGGCTCAGTCCAAAAACAAGTGTGTTTTATTTCACACAATGGCAAAACAAACAAAAAAAAGTCCTTACATCAGGATAATAGCGTCGGCCCTAAACCTGCTCCTCCTGGAGCTCGCCTAGGGGTCCTTCCCCACCTTGGGGTCCGGTACACACTCCCTGTGTGCTCACAGGCTCCTTTTCCACCGACTGAACTCCTCTCTAGTCTGATCTCATCTCACAACACCTTGACAGCCGTCTCTTCCGGCCTAACCTTTCTCACCTGTCTTTCCCTCCCAGCTACTTCAAAAGCTTGGGGCGGGAGATGAGGAATGGAGGCCCGCCCAAAAACCTTCCCCCATTTCTCATAGATGAGGTCCCATAACAGGCTTTACCAACAGCCACCGTTCTCAGTAACGGTGGCCATACCTACCTCACCTATGCTCATGTAAGCATCTCCCGTCCCATACATGCAGTAGCTCACCATCCTTGGGGAAACATAGCGTCCCTCTACCACCATTCCCCTTGCTACCTCACAGTACACAGCGGGTAACTAGGGTCCCTAGTTACCCGCTGTGTACCTTAGATACCAGCCGGTGAGCGGAGGAGGCTGGTAACTAAGGTACACGTCGGGTATCTAGGCAGCGCGCGCTGCCTAGATACCCGCAGTTTACCTTGGAGACCAGCCTGCTCCCGCAGGCTGGCAGCGGGAGCAAGACATCGTGGAAACGATATTTAAATCGTTTCCACGATGTTTCTGGTCAATTGATCGCTGGTGAGTCTGTCTGTGTGACAGCTCACCAGCGATCAGCCGTCAATGTCGTCAGCGATCATCTCGCTGACGACATTGACGCGTGTGACAGGCCCTTAAGAGATGGTGGTCAACAGTGTCAAAAGTTGCAGAGAGATCAAGAAGGATAAGCAGAGACTGGTCTCCATTACATTTTGCTATTAGAAGGTCACTGGTTACTTTGAGTGCAGTTTCTGTAGAATGTAGGGTGCAGAATCAAGACTGCAATAGATCTAGGAGGGAGTGAATGGAGAGGTAACAGGTGAGGCAGGAGTAGACCAGGCGCTCCGAGAGTCGAGATGAAGAGGAGATTGGAGACTGGTCTACAGTTATTGTCGAGCCCCAGGCCGTGGGGTACTCGGGTATCAGGCGCCTGATCCCGTGTCCTTGGAGTCTGTGGAGCCTCGATTAAGAGTCTCAAACACGGGACTAGCCAGATATCCCTCCTAGGCGCAGGAAGCACTGGCAACAGCACCACTGAGTGCTCATAACTGTCCCTATACAGGGGGTTACTCCTTACAACACCTACATGATAGAGAAAACCCTCTTCACTCTTCTATTACATTAAGCAACTAAAGTGGACCTACACCTAAGAACTAAACATATTGGTACATGGACAAGTTCCTACCTATAGACAAGCTGAAGGGTCTCTTTGAAAAAGACCACAGACTAGTGGTCGAAACGTTAGCTCCACTGTCGCACCTGTCTTTTTTGCACAAAAAAAAACAGAATAAACCACCACCTTCACTTGAACAACATTGTGAGTGTGCAGTGTTCATTTGACTGTTATACGCATCGGGTTGTAGAACCCCTACACTGGCACCTCAGACTATACCCCTTTGGTGTGCACGCCACTCACCTACATTTACCATTAGTATAACAGGAAAGTCATACATCTGACAGAAATATATATATATACATTTTACTACAACATAGTATTTGCAGTTCTAAAACAAGCTGAGGATCTAACCCCCTAAAATGATTAGTATTGACTGGAGGACAGAGGCTTTCCTGTTCACTTTGTGAGGTAGTATTATTCTCAGTATAGAAATCTCTTAATGAAATCAGTATGTAGCAGTACAATAGCTACAAGGATTGTTGGGGGAGAAAGCTGTTCAGACTGAGCAGATCTCTTGGCTTTGGCTCAGCTCCCCCTTTGTTCCCCTATTAGTCAGTGAGTCCTCTCTCTTTCTATCTCACATGTGCTGGATGTTTCCTCCTCCCACCAGCTCTGAGCTGCCTCACTAGGATCCTCTTTCCTTGCAGCAATCTCCAGGGATCCAGTGTGGGAAGCACATACAGTATTTCCTCCTCCTACAATGCACAAAACTTCTCTACTGCACAAGACTTGCTGCATCTTGGATGTCTTCAGACTGAAGAAGAGGTTAAGTTGTGGCATGGACACCTGGCTCCTTCACTAAACTTTAAGAGCAAGCTGTGCAAACTTGGGATGACTTCTAGACCAACTGTAAACCTTCATGTTACCATGGATCTATGAGTGACTGCTAATTAGCTGCAGATCTTCTCTACTATACAGCCACATCTGGTGGCCCCATAAGAGGGTGGACACCAGCCCCTGGATCTCCCAAGCTTGGTGGAGGAATTCTGCATTGCACAGTGAGTGTCCTGCTCCAATGACTTTACATTTACAGTAATTTTGATTTGCTGAAACAAGCAGTAATGTAAGAGTTAACAAGATGTTAAGAAAATGGAGCTCCTGTGCGAACCTTCAGCTGAATGTCTCCAGTTCTGGAAGGGGATTTCTAAGCCTGAATGCTGGGAGGAGATGCTTCATACAGGATTGACCTATACCAAGACCCAGGTGAGATGGAGAAGCCTATGTTTTTGGTGCTGTTGATATTGGTGACTTCTACTGATGGTTGGAGTGTGGAGAAGTGTCCAGAACCATGTGATTGTCAACATTCCCAACATATACTGTGTTCCAACAGGGGGCTGTTTTCAGTTCCAAAATCCAGCCACTTTTTAAGCCCAGCTGCCACTAAAACCTACAGTGTAGGAGGAAATTTTATCACCAATCTAAGTGCCATAGACTTCATGAATTATTACAATTTACAGAGGCTTGACCTGCAATACAATCAGATACAGTTCATTCATCCCAAGGCATTCGAGCAGCTCACTCACCTGGAGGAACTGTACCTTGGCAATAATTGGCTTTCTACCCTTACTACTAATGCTTTGTTGCCGCTTAAGAAACTTAAAGTCCTTAATGTGAATAGCAACAAACTTCACAACATCAGTCGATCCAGCCTTGCTAGCTTGGTGTCGCTCATTAAGCTGAGGCTAGACAATAATAATATCCAGATACTTCAAGGCTCTCCTTTCTTGGGTCTCTCAAATCTACTTTATTTGCATTTGGAAAACAACAAAATTACCAATATCAGTAAAAATGCCTTTGTAGGTCTTGTCAAATTGCGTTTGTTGAGCCTGTCAGGAAACCCCTTGAATTCCTTGCGATTGCCTATATTCTTACCATTGCGCTCTTTAAGCACACTAACCATGGCTGGAAATAATCTACAACAACTGGGACCAGGTGTTTTCAATGGACTACAAAGACTTTCCAAGCTCATTCTCAGCTCAAACAGGATTTCTATACTGCATAGTAAGGCTCTTCAAGGGCTAGGGATGCTGCAAGAGCTGCAACTGGATGGGAACTCGTTGGCTAAGCTCCCCGAAGGCCTCCTGGCATCACTGCACAGTTTGGAAGTTCTAAACCTAAGCTGCAATGCTTTGTCAAAATTGCAACCTGGAACTTTTAATGGACTAATCCGGCTAAGGGTGCTAGATTTGCAGCACAATATGTTGCACTTCCTCCCTGGGAATATTTTTTCTGGCAGTTTAGCCCTTTATCGGTTACAGCTGGATGGAAATCAATGGAACTGTAACTGTCACCTAATCGGGCTAAAGCACTGGATTCTGGGGACCCTGCATTCACGCAGTCGCATGCTGACTGTGTTTGTACAGTGCACAGAACCTCAGGAGGTTGCAGGGAAATATTTGGACTACCTTGATGATGCCTATTTACAGGAAGTAGGAGGCTGCACACCCGGCACCGCATCTCCAGAACTGGTTACTACCATGCAAGATGATGGTTCAATTTTGCATCATTCTATAGACAAGGGGATGGGTGTTACAAGTATTGAGTCTACAGACCAGATAACGAGAACTGTTCCTCCACTTCATTTATTAGCTCCAAAATCAACACTTGCTTCAGTAGGTCCTACTATGCTTGTAACCCCAACTTCAGTACAAAAGGCGGCAAGCACAAAGAGACCTCTGAATAAGAAAAGATTAGATGGTACTGGACGTCAAAAGGTACCAAAAACCATAAAAAGCAAAATATAAAGACTTCAATTGGAACCAGAAATCCTTATGGAATAAAACAGAATGGAACTGCTGAAAAACAAAATGCAGAGATATTGCAGACTGCAACTGAGCCATTAACACAGGTACATCTCAAGCAAGCTGGGGTTCAAATTCCAACATCCTACAATTTGCCTCATGGAACCTCTACAGCTAAGACCAAACTGCCCCATGGGACCACACAGCCTTCTGAATCTGAGGTCACTGGTACCTTGGAACCACCATCTGAAACATCACATGATGGCCATTTGGGGCCTGAATTAAGACAGGCCATGCCCCCAGCAGAGACCTTGCATCAAAGCCAGCTTGACATTTTGCAAACCTCATTGGGTTCTGTTCATCATGGTCACAGTGAAACATTACAACAAGTTGCCCCGTTAGGCCTCTCTGACCCATGTGAATTTAACAAACTGCATCTACTTAATCTCTCAGTAGAATCTGTAGGAAGTAACACTGCACGTGTCCGCTGGCAGACTTCAGTCTCTCATACCCATGGGCATGTCTTATTCAGGGTGCTGTATGAGCGTTTTGGACAGAGTGGCCGTTTTCAGCGTTTTGTGTATCCTCGCGGCCATGCCGAATCTTTAACTTTACTGGAGCTCACAGGAGATACTCCATATCTGGTGTGTGTGGAGAGTATTATTAATGGTCGTGCCTGTCCCGTGGCCCCAAGGGAACATTGCGTGGGGCTGGTGACCTCACCTTCAGAAGATGAACAGCCTGTAATTAATTACCAAATCTTAGCCTTGGGCCTACTAGCCCTCAATGCTTTGCTGCTTTTGCTAGGATTCGTTATTTGGGGTTCCAGGAAAGCACGCAAGAAATGGTGTCGTAGACGAGCTCCAGTCCATGTACGTCAAATGTACTCTACACGTCGGCCCTACAGGTCTGTGGGAACTGGAGTTTCCACTGATTTCTCAGGTTTCCAGTCACATCGGCCCCGCACGGCAGTGTGTGCTCTGGGAGAAGCAGACCTTATTGAGTTTCCTGGCTGTGACCGTTTCCGTGAGGGAGGAAATCTACACAGAGATGATCTCCTGCAGAGGTTCCCAGACTGAGCAATGACCAATACATATGGTTTGTGAATCAATCCACATTGGACTGTTCTTACTCCTTCACAACCCACAGGAATTAACCCCTATTTATGGTAAAATGCAATGAGTCTCAAAACTACATGAAGACCATAATACTCTGATAATAGATTTATAGGGATATGTTTACTGTAGCAGAGAGAGGGCAGCGTCAGATTTAATAAAAGGGAACTCGTGACAACATACAGTAATCTTCCACTTGAAACAATGAATGGCACATATACCCAATGTAAGTGGGTGTTAGTTGGGGTTGCCTCTGCTTATGTTCTGCCTCTGAAAGTAATGTGATTTTTCTTTTAAAGTGTGAAGTATATGTATAATACTCAATGTTATTTTCCTGGTATAGGTTGACGTGTGGCCACCATTAATGACATTAGGCTGGAATCACACTTGCAGTTTTTGATGCAGGTCGCATGCACCCTCTGATTGAGTTGGTAAAGCTTTTGTGATATTTGTGGTCAATGTTACAGTATTTTTTCTATATAGTAGCACCTGGTGACACAATTATCTCCCATACCATGAAATGAAGACTGCAAGTAAAATTCCATGTAAGGCCACGTGCACACGCTGAGTATTTGATGAGTTTTTTACCTCAGGATTTGTAGCCAAAACCAGGAGTGGATAATTAAATCCAGAAGTGGTGACGTGTTTATTAGACTTTTCCTCTGATTCTCCACTCCTGGTTTTGTCTACAAATCCTGAGGTAAAAAACGCATCAAATACTCAGCGTGTGCACGTGGCCTGAGCCTGGTTTCACACTGCAGTTTTTCCATGATCAGGGTTCATCACGTTTTGTGTGCCAAAACCAGGAGTGAATCTTTAAGAGAAAAAGTATAATTGAAAGATTGACCCTGTTCTGGGTTTTGGAGACACTCCTGGTTTTGTCTACAAATCCTGAGGTAAAAAACGCATCAAATACTCAGCGTGTCCACGTGGCCTGAGCCTGGTTTCACACTGCAGTTTTTCCATGATCAGGGTTCATCACGTTTTGTGTGCCAAAACCAGGAGTGAATCTTGAAGAGAAAAAGTATAATTGAAAGATTGACCCCTGTTCTGGGTTTTGGAGACACTCCTGGTTTTGGCACCCAAAACCTGATGAACCCTGATCAGGGAAAAACCGCAGTGTGAAACCAGCCTTACCTTTGTACTATAGGTTTTCTATTTGTTGTTAAAAGGAAGCCATCATCAGAAAATTGCCTATTTTTTTAAATCAGGTTTTTCATTAAATGTAGTTTTTTTATACTTGCCAATGTTTAAAATCCATATCACAATCTGCATTAAAAATAAAAGTTTGAAATCTTGCAGTTTTCACACTAGCCACTGGGTTTTTTTTTTAGGCTTTAAGTTCTTGTTATTTCAGGACATGACACATGCACTTTAGCCTCAGTCTCAGACCCTGTCATTGGAATTGAAGCATCTAATGAGCATGTGCAAATGTCATTGTGAAGGAAGAAGGAGCAGAGTCAGCTGTGACATCAACCATTGTGAATGGTGAATCAGCTGTGTGTGTCACCTGTCATTGTAATCCTGTCTCTGATATTAAAGAACATTACTAAAAACTCTTCCTAAAAGGACAGTAATGTCCTAGTCTAAAATGGCAGCAGTGGTCAGTGTGAAAATTGCAAGATTACACTTTAAGGACGATTGTAATATGTAAATAATATTTGCAATTAAAGAAAAAATACGAAATTTGGAATTTAAACAATAGATCCTTCTCCTATGATCATTCCTTTAAAGGCCCTGTTACACCTTGCGACATCGCCACCGGTTACATCGGTGACGTCATCGCCCCTACGTCGCCCAATGTAAAGGGGCGATGTCGGCGCCTCCGAGAGGTCGCCTGGTTTCACATCAGTGATGTGAAACCAGGCGGCCGATATGGGGCGATGTGTACGCATCGTCCCATGTAACCGGCCGCTGGGCGACCTGACAGGCGATGGGGGCCATGGGCGCCCATTGTCCTGCATCACCGCTGGGGTTTCGAGACACCCTGTCAGCTCACCAGGGCGCCGCCAGAGGTGTCGCCCCATGTAAATGGTGGACGGCGATGCTGGCGGGGCGCCAAAAATGTGCGCGCACCCATCAGTCGCCGCTGACATCTCTGGCGGCGTCGGCAGGTGTAACGGCACCCTAAGGCTATGTTCCTGCAATGAGCTTCTGGTTAGTTTTTGACGTTGCATATTTGCGCTGTGTCAAAGACGCAGCATCATACAGTTCCAGCAAAGTTATAGCGATCTAATTCCCACTATGCAAATCTGCAACATGTCAATTTCTCTTGTGGATACGCTGATTTTTACATGCAGATTTTCCCCGTGGACTCGAATTAGATGCGGAAAATCAGCAGGTGGTAAATGCAATGAAAAAACACAAATAACCTCATTTATATAATAGGTGCAGAAATTGCTCAGAAATTCTGTAACATCCAAAAGCTCATCATGGAAATGTAGCCTTTTATTATTGCAGTGGTGCATTAAATCAAAGTCTCCTGCCCGCTGTCATATACCCTCCTGGTGGCTTCATCTTATATTCTCATGCTCTGGTCTATCTTCAGCGATTTGTGACCTGCCTCCACTGCTTCATAGAGTGCTCTGGAGATCACAACTCAATACATCTCTTTGAGAGCCTCGTTGTGGCCTTATGGACCTCATAGAGATGCCATTGGGAGCTTGTGACGTAACATGACTACAGGCCAGTCTGAAGTTATGGGCACAAGATGGCACCACAAGACCAGAGCAACGAGCTTAGTATATGAGAGGGAGCTTATATAAACTGCCACTCCAGTGCTGAAAAATACTGCTGGAATGCTGCATTAAAGGAAAATTCTGTATGTCACTAATCTGTCAGCAGGGTTTTGCTACTTCATCTGAGATCAGCATGGTGTAGGCAAAGAAACTCTGAATCAAACGATGGATCTCATAGGTTACTTACTGCAGCTGTTCCGACACAATCAAAGCATTTAGTTTTAGCAACATAGCAGACCTACACCAGGCTCTCAGTGGTGATTGTGCGTTCACAGGGAGGTGTCAATCGCAGCAAAGGGTGTGTCAGACTGCCATGCACCTGACATTGTAGTCCTGTAATGGTAATCACAGGATAATAAAGCCTTTAGTTTTAAGTAAACAGCGCACAGTCTGATGAGAGAGACATAGTTGACTTTTGTTTTATAATCCCATCAGCATGCTGTTCTCAGCTTACATAGCAAAAACCTGCAGACAGATTTCTTTTAAGCAATACATATATCATAGTGACAGAGGAAATATGTACCGTAATATCTTTTGTATAAGGGAGTATTCTGTACATAAGAAGTTTCTGCTCCGAGGTCACATATCTATTTAGTGAATTGAAATGCTGGTGCTGTCACTTGAGGTTTTGGCCATACATTTAGAAATGCTCACACCTCTAACACCTATACTCTAGAAAATGTTGCTGCTGAAAGTAACTACAGATTTTGGGCTTTGGAAGGAACGTGTAACACAAGCTAGTCTACGTCAACATTTGCATGGACGGGTCTCTGTTATACTTATCTGTATGCTTTTGCAGCCATTTGCCTGTAGTATGCTCCCTTCTACCACATGCACTTTGTACCCGCTCTCACTGAAAACATTCTGAATAATGATTATTGGGACGTTAGTACTCTACTTTATGGAACCAAGAGTGCACATAACATGAAGGCAGCCAATGCTGCTACTATAGGTTCCGCAGATGGAGTCCTCAGGCACTAGATTATTAGTGATAAAATGGAAGATTCAGCAAGTGTCTGCTGGGAGAGTGACAAAGTAGTACAGTATAATGCCCTGGATGGGGGTATGGTGGCATCAACCATTATCAGTGCTCTCAGGTCTCTACGCTCTTTTTTGTTGTGTGTTTAGTTATATACCATTGGTATCTAAGCCCTTAAGGCCCTGTCACACGTGTCAATGTCGCTAGCGACATCGCCGAAAAGTGACGCATCAGCGATGTCGCTAGCAATATTGCAAGTGCGTCGTGCTGTGTGACAACGCGACGCAACTGCGATTTATCGTTATTCGCAGGTTGACAGGTTTACGAGGATGAACGTAAACCTGTCAATCTGCAACCAGCGATTAGGCTGGATCACGCCGTCTGACACCGCAATAGCGACGTTGGCGGCGATCCAGCCTATACCGCAGCATTGCTGCGAATCGCCTGCTGGGTTGATCCCAGCTCAGCGAGCAATGGCTGCACCCACATGTTGCCGTGTGACACCAAGGCTGCGATGTCGGAAGCGACCGCGCACCCGCACATTGCTTCCGACATCGCAACCTTGGTTGACACGTGTGACGGGGCCTT
The DNA here is from genome assembly GCA_033576535.1 of Allobates femoralis. Classification (NCBI taxonomy): domain Eukaryota; kingdom Metazoa; phylum Chordata; class Amphibia; order Anura; family Aromobatidae; genus Allobates; species Allobates femoralis. The sequence continues at coordinate 470,789,658 of JARQOC010000005.1, forward strand.
TAGTGTGTCAATACACCACATTCTATTAGTGTACAAATACACTATCCTTAAAAGGAAATGTATGGTTGTACACATGGTAGACCCAAGTGCACATATGTTTGAATTGTGGGGTAAATGCTGGCAGCTAACGGAGGTGCAGGGACACTTATAGATTGTTGTATTTTAATATGCTTTGTTATGAGTGTTAGTAATGACACAGTGGATGAAAACTAATCTACAGATCTTGCAAAGGTTAAATTGACTGGTATCGCAGCACTGGGAAATCATTGAACAAAATGGTATAATTTGACACAAGACTTGAAATCTGTTAATGGTCAGGCAATGTTATCTCCATCCTCTTAAAGGGGTTGTCTGGTCTAAATCCTCAAGTGTGCAGCCCACTGTATTTGATATGCTGACCTCACACACACTGTGCACTGTGAAGATTCACATGTGTTAGTGCCAGGAACGCTTCTCACATGACTATGTAGGCACGGCCTGGCTCAATTCGCTTGCATTGAGAGAGGTCGCACCCAATCCAGTTGGATTCTGAATGGGAGTATGTATATCACCATGACTGCGTTCCCAGCTCTGACAGAATCCTCACAGTGCACAGTGCATATGATGTGAGGATTCACAAGACTGCACTCACATAGAGTGACACACAGAGTGACTGCAGACTTGTGGAGACCGGGACAACCCCTGAAGTCACCATCTTTGACAAGATATTAGGATGGTGCATTGTAAGTCATGGTAACATTTGCTTCATCTGTAACAAGCATAGAGAAATGTCCCAGTCTTTCCAATGTGATCTTAAATATTTCAAAGAACATGGTGACAAACTAAGAAGTTACATTTACAAAATATTAAAAATAGGAGCCATAAAAGCCATTAAGGTAACAGGTCACACCAAAGCTGGCGCTAGATTAAAATACCCGAATTTCACCTTGTGAGACAGTTTGCAATTTCTGCTTGTAGGCAGAAGGACAGGACAAATCCTGAGCCAAGTATCTTTTCGATTATGGTACAGTACATTCTTTAGTAGACAATGTTATGTCATCTGCTTTACAATGCCTATGGATAATGGTATAGTGAATAGTGGTCCAGTAATAGCCACTTCTATGATAACCACTCCTTTTACAATCGTGCACAGTTCTAGGGTTAGCCCCATCATCTATACGCTTGCAAATAATTGCCATGAATGAGTATTTTGTATCTCACAATAAATCTCAGATTCTGATCTTTCCTAGGGAGCAGCTGCAAAGATGTCTGTAAGAGATATCTGGATTGCCCGTCTCCCTTGGTACGTTACATGAGGAAGAATATGTTTGGATCGTTGCCCACAGCAATTAATCAATGGTTGTACAGAATCCGAGAAACATTGCTTCTTTCTTGCAGAAACAGAGCCATACCTGCCCATGCTTAAAGGCTGGTGGTGCAGCTTTGCTCTATTCAGATGATTAGGACTCCACTGCAATACCACATACAACCTGTAGACAGGGGGGTGCCATTTTTGAGAAAAAGAAAACTGCTTTTTTATTATCATGTAGGGTGGCTTCACACTTGTGTTCCCCGCCGCTGGTAGTGCGGCGGGCAAGCGCAAGCCGAGCGCATACACCGCGCGTCCCTATGTTTAACATGGGACGCCGTGTATGCGCGACCATTGCCCGCCATGTGTGATTTGTACGGCATGTGGAGGCTTGCATACAAATCATATTCTTGTCCACACCATGAAGCAACATGCACAACACCTTTAAATCTCACTTTTTCCAACCCTTACAACATTGACGTGTAATCATCTGGTTGCCATGGGCTAGATCATCACAATGTTTTCACTGTTGTACATACATATATCTCTTTTGATACTGGAAAAATATTACTGTTCCCAGTATTCTTACATTTATATGCAGGCGTTCCTATTAATTTAATTAATCAGGGGGTTAACACCCTCAAGTGTTTACATGGTTCCCAGTGCTCTGCTTCCATCAGGGATCTTTGAGCCAATGCATATGTCACCGGATTCTTTCACAATGCAATCACGCGGACGGCGTTTACTGCCCGGTGGATTATTGTGTTATTGCTCTGCATGTGTTTTGCACTAAAGATTCTCCTTAGTCCCATCCGCCAGGCGCAAAGCTGAATATGTTTACAAATGTATAAAAGCAGCAAGACTTCATCTCCATTGTAAGATATGCGGAACGTTCCTTTAACCGAGGGCCACGACCAGCCTTGTGCCTTATTGTTTTAAATGTTCAACTTGCACTAAATAAATGGCGTGTTCATTTGGTTGCATTTAAACATTTATTTGTATCTAATCGCACTCCAATTACGTAAGGTTAAGTTATTGTCTTAGTTTAGAGTGCGTATTCATTAATATCTTACTCTGGCTTCATGTAAATACGTTTAAGCCCAAAAAAGACACGTTTTCTCAAAGTGATATCTGTATTGGATAACCAGGGAAAGCTAATTTGTAAACTTGGCTGATGACTGGTCCTGTGTGCCCAGAAAGCTTACAAATCTCATTTCAGGATAGCCAGTAATGGCATCACTCCTGGAATACTTACGTATGTCTTTCTTGGTCTTACAAGTGTTTACATAGAGTTTTAAAAGTTTTCTTGCAAAGACAGAACTGCAATATAATTTTGCATTGTATATCATTGCCATAGCTCCAAAAATGGCTATTCTTTTCTATTGACGGGTAACGTGTTTTGTTAGTTTTACTATTTTGTGTAGAGTCGTATATGGAGGAGAAAGGGTCAGGCCAACCGCAGGTTTAGTGGAACCTATTTTCTCCAATCTCATACACCCTTCCCATATTTGCTAATGTGGAAATTCCGATAGATTGTGCCTTGCAGACTCAGACTGGCCCACAGAGGAACAGGTAAACTTCCCAGTGGGCACCTGTTTATAAATGGGTTCCTCATACCGTGTCATATGAGCACTACTTGGAAAAAATCAATTGATTCACTATGAACAGACAAGGTCAGCGTTTCATCATTCATTTACAGAGGTCGTCCTTTTTGTATAATTTGTGTATCTAGTCTGTGGAATGCTAACAGTTTGTAATTTACACCCTTTTAACATTTTGCTTGGTTACCTAGATATCACCATTCTGCATGTGGAGGAGCTGTTCACCCCTCTCCCAACATCTACCCTCCTCCCCCTCTGACTAGAGGTTTGTTGTTTTTGAGTTTGGTTGTAATATCACGCCTGGACATTATGCCCAGACTCCAGCAGGCCTTCCCCAGTCTCTAGCAGGACCACCTTCTTTGAGCCATGTAAATGCTGATTGCACTGAGCTGTAAGAAGGAGGGACACTCCACTTGTATTCACAGCAAGCACCGTGGATACATCAAACAGCTGATTGAGCAGCTCAGAGCAATGAGCCGGGTCATTTCCTTCACCATGTCCGAGCTCTGTCAGTGATGAGATCATCATTCTCACTGTGCTGGAGCCATCCCCATTTGAAGGGCAGACAGCTCTGTGTCATTGATGCCGTGCAATTAGGTGTCTGTGTGGTCTTTCCCTTCACAGGGGGACGGATGGGGCTCAGTAAGGGACAGATGATTGTATTAGTGACACAGAGCTGACTCCCCTTCACAGGGGGACGGCTCCAGCACAGTGAGATAGATGATCGCATCACTTCCACAGTGCGCACATTCTGTAGAAGATGACCCTGCGTATTGCACTGATTGCACTGTTGCTTGTTGTGAATACAAGAGGAGTGTCAATTACACAGCTCAGTGCAATCAACGTTTACATAGATCGATGAAGGTGGTCCTGCTGGAGACTGGGGCGGGCCTGCTGGAATCTGAACGTAACGTCCAGTTGTTACAATACGACCAGGCTCCAAAACAGCAAACCTCTAGTCAGGGGTGAGCAGCTCTTCCACATGCAGAATACTGATATCTAGTTAACCCTGCAAAATGCTAACATGGTGTAAATTACAAACTGTCAGCATTCTGCAGTCTAGATACACACAAATTATACAAATAGCCCCGACAACCCCTTTAACAAACTGCCCAGTATATTATTATGCACATTTGTGCAGAAGGGTAATATAATATTTGCATGTACATGTACATTTGCAATATTACTCTGTGTGCTATTGCTTTTGGAGATATTCTATCTTACACATTTCATATGGAAATGTGAAAAATGCTTGATTGGTGGGGGGTCACATTGCTGGGACCTGGTTTGACCCAGAGAACATGAGTTATTAGTCCTGTGTTCCCAGTGGAGAGTTCATGTAGGTACAGACACTCACTATTAGTGTTCACTCACACTTGCATATAATAATTGGTCTGATTCTCATCCAGCAAAATGGGACGAGTGTCATGCTTATGCCATTTTGTATGTCATGCAAGTGCTAACTCAGCAACTATTATTCTCTAATCATTTACAGGACTATATACAGTGTTCCATGCTACAGAATGGTAAGGTATCTGTAAAATTCGGTCCCTGTGATGTCCATTTCTTTTCTCGCACCCATTGACTTGCCTTGAGAAGTCTCAGCCATTTTTCACGGCAATATGCAGCATACTGCGTTTTTTTTCCCTTGGGCTGAATACCTGAGGAAAACCTCTCAGATCTGCACTGCCTCATTGAATAACATTAGTCTGAAGGCAATGTGATTTCTTATCGGATTGCACTTGTCGTATTTATATGCAGATGTGAGCGAACCCTAATAGCTGATAATGGGATATGGAAGCAGCCGAGACAGATCCACGCTGAATTGCTAACATATGATCATACACTATTAGCATATGGCAAGCTATTTCTCTGCCCGCTGATTAAAGGGATGCTAACTTAATGCAAAACAAAGTGACATTTCTGTTTCATTTGTACAGTTAATTATTATATTTAAGTTGACTGGATCAGTGACGCAACATTTACTGCAGTAAATCTGGTGTGATCATGTAACTTCAAGGGTTCGTCCAGGTGAGCTGTCGCGATTCTCTGGCAGCCTGAGTGATTAGATTTAGGCTGCACACATTTAGCTGGAATGTAGACGGAAGTATGCACATCACATACTTGCGGCCCCATAACCACCCAGTTTGGTGCTGGCACTGGAGAATCTTGACAGCTCACACTGTGCGCGCTGTGAGGAGTCACAAGTCACATACAATGACTATAGATTTTTGGGCCAAACTTGGAAAACCCCTTCAAATATGTCCAGTTATGGAATCAACAAGCAAAAGTATAGAAATTATATTTTTCAAATTATTCTTTTTCTTACACTACTATCATATAGTGAGAAGACATTCTTTCTGAAAGTAATAGCAAACTGTGAAATCCCATAGTGACAGAACAAATTATGTGGGTCTGACTAATGGATTAACAATAATAATTCCAATATATTTCTTTGTAGATAGTTATTATTTTATACATTGAGTCATTTGATGGAAGACTGCATGAGATTAGGATGGCCTGAGAGAGCATACCCTTGCAGTTTCTTGTGGATGTACGTATGTCATTGTATATAGGTCTATTCTCTATAATATCTATGTTGCTTTGTATGTTTCTTTGAAGGCAGTATAGCAATAATATGTAATAAAAATGTAAAAAAACCTGTGAAGTTTAAGAGGAACTCGGTACTGAAATTAACTTTGAATTAAGATGAATAATAGCGCCAAACAGTACATTGGTCTTGGCGGATTCTATCTCAGCAGGCTTTACCATTGGTACATGGAAGGAACTAGTATTTTGGGGGACCTTAGATCAGCCAAGTTGGATTTTTCGGGTCACACCTATTGTCTCATTAGGTGTCTGTTGTGTGCTCATTCTGTATCCATATGTCATATAAATGTGTACACCTTCTATTTTTCTAATTTTAGCATCCACTGTTCTACCAGAGAATTAGGAACGTTATCCAGATCAGGTATTCAATCTGTCCTTATTGTAGGATGATGTTAAATAAGTGTAAATGTTGTACCTATGCTTAAAGGGAAAGATTAGTGCATGCTCCAACGTATTTGGCACCATAATATATTTGTTCATTACGTGCACCCTGTATAATACTTTTTATGAATTTTCTTGAAAACCAAGCACAGTCCTATGTGAAAAGATGTAAGACTATGTTCACATTCGTATCGGAGGCTTTGTTGGAGCCTTTATCACGCTGTTTGATGCAAATTGCTGCTTTTACTTACTGTGCCATAGTTCACATTTTATAACCTTACATGTTTGCACATAATGTCTGTGCCTTGGTCCCTTATTGAGGCTTAAAGAATAATACCATAGAGAGAACCACTAGGAATGACGTGTATGTTATGTTATTGTATGTCAACATTTCACTGGATATTCTTCCAATGGGAGATGCTAAGATGTTTTTTCTACTTGTATTTCTTACGCAACGGTTGTAATATTTAATAAGATGGTGCTTGACTATTACAATTAGTTTGTACTTCATGAAATTAAAAACATTTTTTTTTTACTAAAAAAGTTTGTTGCTGATTTTTTTGGAGGTAGAGATCGCCAATATGTATTATTATAGAGGTTCTATGCTATTTTTTATTACCACTTACCGTATGTTGTTTACTACAATTCTGATTTGCAGGAACTCGAGTCTTCTCTACCTTTTAACCCTATATAATTTTGACATACATGAAGCTGTACAGGGTGTCATTTGTGTGATTATATTGTGATTATATGTGATTTTCTGTTGTGGGTTTTCCGTAAAATCTCAACCACATTGAATGTACGTAAATAATGTAACATGCAGTGAATTATCCCCCTGGAGAATCTGCAACCCATTTGGCGTGTCTGCACATACCTATGAAATACTTAATACAAGTACCGTATATGTTCCCAGTTGACCTTTTAGGCTGGTTTTATACCAGCATTTTTTTTAAGTTCGCCGGAGATCCTTAAAGGATCCGATCCGTTTATTGCCCTTTACCGCATGCTACCAGATGGTACTGTACAGTTTTTTGCCAGATTGGGGAAAAAACACTGATCAATACTGTTTGGTATTGTCCATTTTTTCCCAGAGCCTTTTGAGGATCCTCCGAGATGGAGCTCACCAGTCCTCCCACTCCTCCGCTGCTTGTTTCCGGCCGCTCATTAAGCTTCATGAATATTTACTACACTAAACTGCAACAGCCAATCACAGATGCTCACTCTCTGTGACAGCATCTGTGATTAGCTGTTGCACTCAGACACAATCTGTACCGGTGTCTGTTGTGCTTGGTTGCGATATACATTAGTGTATGGCAACCAACCTGCCGTCAGAGGCATGTAAAATAAATAAGTAATTGTGTAGTAAATAAGTAATTGCGTAGTGATCCACCGTATTTTTGATTCTCAGCACAGATTATTCAGATAGCTGCGGGATGCCACCTCCAGCTGCCTAGCTTTACCATGGCTGGCAATCAAAAATACAGTTGAGCCCATTATTTTTTTCAGTTTTTTAAATAAATAATAAAAAATGCGTGGGCTTCACCCTATTTTTGACTATTGCAGTTATGCAGCCACCAAGATGAGAATACCAGCCCCAAGCTGCCTGGTTTTACCTTGCCTGGCAATCAATAATACAGGGAGCTCATTATCGGGAGAGTGGCAGACAGTTGAGTATGTATCTATTTACGTATCCTCTATCTCGGAGGATCCTCAAAAGGATCCAGAAAAAAAACGAACCATACCGGATGATACCACATGTTAATGTTCCAGTTTCTTTTACGGATCTGGCGATTGGATCCTGCAAATAGATGTATATTGGTATACCAATGATGTATGATAGCATGATGTCTGAAGAACTATACCTAGTTTTTTCAACCCCCCTCCCCGAAGTACTTTCATATAGATTTTTACTTATACAAGTCTTTAGTTTTCATTTTTATCTATGAATACAGGAAGGAGAAAACCAAAAAAAATTTTGTGCACATGCATGATGTATTATGATGCATGGCTTGTGAATATGTGTTTAAAATGACTCCTGAACATTTTTGAGTAATGGCTGTACCACAGGTTCCATTCTGTACTACAAGTGAAATTGGACATCACAAGCAAAGCTTTAGGTGTCAAATAGTTTTTTGCAAAAACTATGAGAAGGTGTTTGGCTATGAGCAACAGAGTGTCCACCAACACTCTCAAAGGCTATCATGGTGCAGAGCAAGTTGGCAATGGAGGCTAGAATGGAGGTTTATGCTTTTGTCTTTGATGCAATGACAACCAGAGCTTGATCTGAAGATGACATTGATATCATCATAATGATGCCTTCATGAAGAATTGTAAAACAGGACCTAGCTCCTCGTGTGGAGTTCCATATTCTACCATATTCTGACCCCTTTGGTTCTCATTCCAGGCACACTAAGATCTCAGCATTACATGAATTTGGCCGATGAACCAGTGGTATGGCCATTTATCCACAGTGTCCCATGAGCAGTTTTAAACACCACACTGCGAGGCCGCATGTTACCTGTGCTGCCTGTGTGTATCAGGGACCTGCAGCAATCTGTTCAAAAAACAGTATTAATTCCTCACATGGATCTCCTTGTGATGAACGAGATTATTGCTAGTTTGGAACAACATTTTCGTGTCGGAGATTAAATACGGTAAACAGGGTTTAGTGAAATTTTGGGATCTGAACTTTGCTTACATCATTTGTACAAAACATATTGTATTGTAGTCCCAGAAGAACCATGCGGAACATGTGTCATGGTATGAAGGCACGTTACATCTGCTAGTGATGTTATTTCACTGACACGAGGCCTGGGGAGCAAAGAAGACAAGAGACCTGGCCAGCTGGTAAAACCTTGGTACAATTCTTCACATGGACATATGTTTGTCAATAAAAGCTGTTGACTTTTCCTAAATTTCATTTATGCTGTATTTTTTCCAGCTGGATAGCATCATGAGGCCGAGTCATATTACCCCCAGTAGTATAGAGGAATTTACACATTGGTCAGATACAGTAAGAAGCAGCGTTACTCCTTTGGCAGTACAAGCATTAGAAGACCTCGAGAAGTTAGCCAATATTTATGCAAAGATAAAACTGAACTCAGCATTGAATCTCTAAAATCTCACACAGCCGCTTTTTTGTCTAAGTGTGCCAAATTTTGTACAGAACCCTTCAGATGAGTACTGGGTTTGTTTTGTTTTTTGTAGGTAGATCGTCTTTAAACTCTGGTTAAAACATAAAAAATGCATCAAACTAATTTCTATGGCAAATCCATATTGGCTTATTTTTTTCTTGAAGAGTTTTTGAAAAGTGTCTGGTGGAAAAAAAGAAAGTGGATGTCATTTCTTCGAAGAAGGTCCTGAAGGAAATGAACTGGGCACTGTCAAAATGCTGCAGGAACTATAGTAAAAACTCAGCCCAAACTCCATCAAGAAAAGCTCCAAATACTGTCCAAGATAGGAGTTTCCTAAATCCAATTTTACTTAAGTCTCATTATTTTTGAGCTCCTCAAACAACTCAATGTGCATATACCCCTAATAGGCTGCCGCACAGGTTCTGATTTTGATTAGAAGCATATCTGGCATGCTTCATCAAATCCCAAATCTGTAGGGTTTTTCTCCTATAAAAGCAATACGTTCAGGAGAGAAATATCCAGTTAAGGTATGGACACACATCCGCGTTTAAAAATGCTCCAATTCTCGGATCCGAGAGTTGGACAAGTGTCATCTGACTTTTGGTCAGTATGGCTTGCGAGTGCTGTCCGAGTGCAATCAGTTTTTTTCCTCAGCAGCTATTTACTGTATAATCATTTACAGGTGCATTTTGTACAGTTGTCTGAGCTACAGAAGGGTAATGTATCAATTAAAACTCGCATCGCACTCGGATGGTGCCACTGCGGTCCGTGTTTTTTGTCGGACCATAGATTTGCATTGGCGAGTCTCGTCAATGACTCGTATAGAATCGCAACATGTTGACTCGCAATCTGAGAATCAGATGCGGAAAAAGCGTATGAGACTCAGAAATGTGCTCTCAGACATTACTTAACATTGGTCCGAGAGCAATGCGATTTTTCCGCACAGTAAACTCGGACAAGTTTCATTGATGTGTGTCCGAGCCGTTAGATGGATCCTAAGCAGTGCACAAAGACAATATGGCCAAGGCATAGGCCCCCTTCACACTGCAGGATTTCACTGATCAGTGTCAGTGTTTGGGTGCCAAAACCAGGAGTGAAACTTGCAGAGAAAAACTATAAGTGAAAGATTGACCCCTGTTCTGGGTTTTGGAGACACTTCTGGTTTTGGCACACAAAACCTAATGAACACTGATCAGGAATAAACTGCAGTGTGAAAACAGCCTAAAAAGTGCTTTCATTTCAACTATTGTAAGCCAAAGGTTCAGTAATGTGTGAGCATGACTTACCCTCCTCCCCATCTCCGCTGCTGTTCCGTCTTTGTTGATCTGCTGCAGCAATGTCACGTGTAGTCTGCGCTGCAGCCTTCTTGAAATGCTCTGCAGTGATTAAATGTGCTTAATTCCTGTTGGTAACTTTGTAGTTAATGTCTGAAGCTGCTGTAGTGTTGCTGTGTTGTGGCCCTGCAGGTGAGGGTGTGTGTCAGGTGACACAGTTGTCCCCACCCCTGATCTTTAAGTAGTTCCCTTTCCCACTACCATGTGTCCTTGATAGTTTAGTCTCTGCTCTGACCTTGAGCTGTGAAGACGTGCTGAGTAAGGCTGGGTTCACATTGGCGTTCCCCTCCGCAGCGTTCTGCGGAGGGGAAGCGCCATGTGTGCGCAGCCAGCAGAAGCCCCTATCTTTATAATGAGAGCGCACGGTGCTGCGCTTGACTGCGCATGACCATGCGCTCCCATTCACTCCCATATGTGATTTGTACACACTCTCCTCTGCCCAGGAATGCATCATGTCGCGTCCCTGGTGCGGACGAGAGTGTGTGATTTGTACCAGGCACTCGCCTGGTACAAATCACATATGGAGTGAATGGGAGCACACGGTCATGCGCAGTTAAGCGCAGCACCGTGCGCTCTCATTATAAAGATAGGGGCTTCTGCTGGCTGCGCACACATGGCGCTTCCCCTCCGCAGAACGCTGCGGAGGGGAACGCCAATGTGAACCCAGCCTAACAGAAGCTTACCTGAAGCATACCGCTTTGTGAGATTCATCTGCTGGGAGCTGCGGTTGTGGAGCCCACTGGGACGGGGTACTCGGTGCCGGACCAGGGTACTGCTGGGGGATGTCACGGCGGTCCTGGTCCGGACCGTGTCCCGGGCCCGCACAATAAAATGGGGGTTATTTACAGGGGATTTGTCACTCGTGACGCCACCCACTATATGCGGCCAGTAATGGGGCCGCCGCTGCTGCAGAACCTCCGGGGATGATGGGATAGCAGCTTGGATAGAATAGTTCCTGTGGGCAGAACTGGGTTCCCCGGGGCAGTGGTAGTAGTAGTTAAAGTCTGTGAGGATAGTTATTGATGCTGCAGGAGAGTAGGGGTAGCAGTAGAGATGATGAGAGTAGAGGTAATCGCAGTATATGAGGGCAAGTGGGGCTTCAGTATAAGGATCACACACACTCACGGTTTCTGTTGTTTTCCAAGTATTTACTTGCAGATGGTATCACACCATATTGTCCATGGAGTCTGTACCAGGTTGCTCCCACCCTGACCGGGTCATTGGCTTCCTACTTAAGCGCTGTGTGTGGCCCTGCTGCTGCTTGTAGCTATACTGCTGGCCCTGTCTCTACTCACGGGTACCAATCTGCTGGGCAACTTGAGTCCTCTGTGTCACTGACCCCTCCATGTTGCTTTGCTATGGTGCTGTGAAGATGGTGGACCTTCACTATGCCGGTGTTTACTGTCCTGTCTGTCTCAGGCACAGCCTCGGATCCGGTATCCGTCTTAAGCGCCTCCCCGGGGTCAAGTTTTCGGGGTAACTCTTTATCCCGGGTATGTTCCTCTGTTCCTCTGTCTCCTCTCCTCAGACCTCTCAGGACCTCCACTTCTACTTGGCTCTGCTCCTGCTCCAGACTCAAACTAAACTAACTGTCACTCCTGCTCTGTGGTAAACAACTTAGCTCCTCCCACTAGTGCAGGTGCCACCTAAACTCCTCCCACTTTCTAGTGTAGTGTTGTGTGGGGAGTAAACCTGTGTTGATGTTTCTGTGGCACTTTAACCCTTGGGATGCCACACTGTTCCTTTCCCTGGGTGGATGTGAGGTGGTAGTAGCCTAGGGCTGAATAGGAACCAGGGCAATGTTGGCAGCCCAGTCATCTCAACCTTTAGTGGTAACTCTTGGATCATGTGTCAGCTAGGGTGCCTCCGTCTACAGGGCCAGAACAGCTCACCTGATTCCCTCAGCCCATATTTGCCTTCCTGCTTCTACCCCACTCATGCGCTATTAGCAGCCCGTAACACAATGACATCATGTCGAAATCAGTGTAGCCAATCACTGGCCTCAGCAGTTCATGCAATCTACATAAATGAGCCTGAGGACTAAAAATAGCTTAAACGGGACAACCCCTTTAAGGCTCTGTTAACACTAGAATTTGCTTCTACTTTATTTTGTTGTTTAATTTTAACATAAGATCCTGAATAACATGTTTCAATTCTACCAGTCGACTTCTATGAGCCTCTGATCCATAATTTTGTTTGCCTCCATATTCTAGGAAGTAAAGAAAAACAGATGGATTTCATAAGACATAAGTAAACTGAATCCATTGGGATATGATGTGCTTTCCTTTCAATACATTGAAATCATATTTCTCAGTAATGCAAAACATGAGGTCATTATGAACACAGCCTAAGCATACCAGTATTAAAGGGATTGTCTATGTTACAACTTGTCAACTATCTTTAGGATGGATAAGTGATTGCTCAAGGTTAGGTCTTGTGTCACTTGTTGTGTGGAAAACAATAGTTTATGTCACACTTTCCAAGTCTTTTTGCACATTTGCTGGACACTTTATAATTTTCGGGTGAGACTCAGGGCATGTCTATTTTTCTCAACCGTTTAGTGGGTAAGACCACTAAAATCATGTTAACTGTATTCCATAGATGGCTTGTGGTAAATCGTGCTCTGGTGAAATGAGACCAAAGTAGAATGGAAATCAACCTAAAAACCCATCCCCACCACCAGACATGGTGGTGGCAGCATCATGCTGTGGGGATGTTTCTCTTCACCAGCAATAGGAAAGCTGGTCAGAGTTGATGAGAAGTTGGATAGAGCTAAGGGCAATCATGGGGGAAACCCGGGTTGCAGAAGACTTGAGACTGAGGTGTAGGCAGGGCCACCGTTAGGGCCTTAAAGGTCTTTCTCAGTGAGAGGCCTGCCAATCATTGGAGGGGGCATGGCCATTTGAACAGGGGCAGGGGGGCCCGGGCCTGCTGGTGGGGAGCATGGCCATTTGGAGCAAGGAGGCCTGCCCACTGGCCAGCACGCTGACAGACTGAAGCTGTGTCCAGAGCGCCTGTCCGCCTGCCCTGGCCGGAGTCCCCAAAGTCCAGCTGCCCAAAGTTGACGCTGGTGAGTTGTGCCCCCTCACTGTCACAGGCGTGGTGCAGGCAGTGCAGGGAGCCAGACTCCGGCCTGCCCCCCATGGCCGCCTTCATGCTGTCATTCAGCACATACACCACCTGTCCCGCAGAGACCGCTGCTTACTGAGCCATTGAGCGCCTTCACCTGAAGTTGGCTCCAGGGGGCCACAGGCAGAGGGGGCCACACACTGAAGGTTACTTGGGGTTTCTCTGGACAACCCCTGCTTCCCGGGAGCGCTGCCCTCCATACTGCAACGGCTGCCGCCTCCGCCCCCACAGAAGAGATAGGAAAAGTGAGAGCTGTGGCCTCCGGGATCAGTGCGGGGGGAGGACACTCATACTGAGCCCGACATGGCATATACAGGAGGGCACCGGAGGGGTGAGGACTGTGCCCGGCTCCGGATCTCTGCCCAGTGTTATTAGTGTGCCCACAGGTCCCCAGGCGGGTCTCCTCCTCTCAGGGTCCCAGAACCTCAGTGCCATTGTAGAGTGTCAGCTCTTCGGCAGCTCTTCAGCACTGGTCACACAGATACCGCTTTTGGTGCCCACAGGAATGTCCGTGACTTCATAAACTGCCGGCAGAAAGCAAAGTTTTTTCTCCAGCCACAATGTATAAGGTCCCAATAGGAAGAAGGTGCAGCTGTCCCCTTGTGGATGTGTGTGTGTCCCCTGAAGCTGTCTGTCCCTTGTAGATGTGTGTCTGTCCCCTGTAGATGTGTGTCTGTCCCCTGTAGATGTCAGTTCTGCTCCTCCAGAATCAGACTGAGGCTGAGCCACACAGGTCTCTCCACCTTCTCACACGTTTCCACCTCCTCCTGGACATTCATCAGTGCTCGCTCCCTTTATATCAGCTGGATTGCAGGGACTGATTAGTCCTGCCCATCTCTTCCAGTGCCAAGACTAGTCCTATTAACTCTCTGTGCTGGAGCCTGCTTACCAGGTTTCATATTGGTTCTGCCAGCTGCCTACACCTTGCACTGTAGTTCTGCTGCTGTTATTATTGCACACTTATTGCATGCACACATTACAGTAGAGGTCGTTCTGTTTTCGGTCCTAGTGCTGTCTATTGAAAATCAGACGGCACACGGACCGCAGTTATTCAATGGCGCAACGCAGTTGGCTGATTTTTTTTTCCCTGACCAAATCTGCGTGTGAAAAAAAAATCTCAGTATGGCACTAGTTTCTTCCATAAATCGTATACACTGGCACAGCTAAGTATATGGGTGCAACAAAAAGATCAGATCCCTTACACAATTTTCACGGATGTGTGAAAGGACATATCTATATACTGTAGGTATATAGTGTGGACCTATATCTACAGTAGAGTGCTGTCTGTGTATACAAGATATACAGCCGGCAGTCTCTGCATACAGCAGCAGTCTCTGTGTATACGTCCTGCACAGTCTCCAATGTGTATACATCCCACAGCAGTCACTAGTGTGCATACAACCCACAGCAGTCTCTATTGTGCATACATCTCCCAGCAATCTCCAATGTGCATAGGTCCCGCAGCTGTCTCCATTGTGCATTTGTCCCGCAGCCATCTCCATTGTGTATACAGGCAACAGCAGTCTCTATTGTGTATTCTCTATTGTGTGTATGGCCACGCATTGGACAATAAAGTCCACTTTTTCCTTTTTTTACTCTATTGTAAGGAACCATCTGGATTGCTGGTTGGGAAACCTTTGCACATAAATTGTGAATTTTTGGTGCTGGGTCCAATTTTTCACTATAAATATTATGTACTAGATGGTGGCCCGATTCTAACGCATCGGGTATTCTAGAATAGTATGTACCGTAATTTATTTATGAAGATGTAAGAATAATGCAATGCGAAGCTGGGTATAAATCCCCGCCAATATCGCTGATTGCTCACGGCCGCAGCGGTGTCGGTGGGCAGCAGTGTTGAGCCGGGGTGACTGGATGCTGAGCCGGGGGGGGATGAGTGGGTGCTGAGCCCGGGGTGATGGAGTGACTGTGCTGAGGTGGTGGCTGGGTGCTGAGCGGGGGTGACTGGGTGCTGAGCAGTTGAGAGTGGGGTTCAGTAGGGGCAGTGTGGGTTTAGTGCGCAGTGTGGGGTGAGAGGGGGCAGTGCGGGTTCAGTGGGGGTAGTGTGTGGGGTGAGCAGGGGTAGATGGGGTGATTAACAGGATGGAGGAGGCTCCACTCACCCCGACATTGTTCCTCTTCGGCCCCGTTCACACAATGCGTATTTTTGTGTGCTTATTTATGCGCGCTTTTCAAAAATATGCAATGTGTTTTGTGTCTGCCAGCAAAGTGAATGGGAAATTCACTTTGCCGTGCAGACACTGCGTAATTGTATGCAGCGCTTTTATGGGAGAAAGCGCTGCTGCGTAAAGAATTGACATGTCATTTCTTTAGGCAGCAGCTCCTGCGTTTTCTCCCACAGGGACCGGCGCTGCTGGATCTGATGTTAGAGGGGAGGAAGAATCCTGCTTCCTCCTCCCCTCTGTGACATGTGTGATCGCCCCCGTTTGATTTCACAGTGTATTAATATACACTGCGAAATCAAATTAAACAAAGTCAAATATATGTAAAAATAATAAAGAATTCATACTTACCTTTGCGACGCCTTTTCACGGTCTCCGGTGTAAAGGCAGGAGATGTACAGTCATATCACATGACCACGAGCGGCCAGTCAGCTCTGGGAATGCCCCTCTGACATCACGTCAGGTCCTGGCAGGACAGTACATCGCCAGCCTCTACACCGGAGACTGCAAAAAGGTGTCGGAAAGGTAAGTATGAATTCTTTATTATTTTTCATACCTCTGACTTTGCTTAATTTTGATTTCGCAGTCTATATTATACACTGCGAAATCAAATGGAGCTGTCACACGTCACAGAGGGGAGGAGGAACAGGATTCTTCCTCACCCTCTGTGACAGCGGGAGCGGGAAAGCGAGTGGAGGTGGGCGCATCAGGCGGCTACTCTGAATGAAGAGCTGATGCCGAAGCATCAGCTGTTCATTTCAAATAGCGAGGAGGGAAAGCCAACAGTGAAGTCTGCTTTCCCGGCCCGCTATGTGAGTGTAGCGCTGTCACGAAATCCCGCGTCGCACGCGCAGCTGTTTTGCATATGCTGCGGTCATTGGTTGCCGCAGCTGGCAGCAACCAATGAGCGCTGGCGTGCATTTCCGTGACACAGAACCTTAGACATTATATAGTAGATGTTTGGATGGAGGTGGAGCATGGATGGAGGCGGAGCTGGGGTGGGGGCTGGGCGGAGTCTCAGCTGGGCCCCAACATTTTGGGAGTAAGGGGCCTCGAAATTCCTAGTGGCAGCCCAGGGTGTAGGTTCACCTTCCTGCAGAACAATGAGCCTAAACATCCTGCCAAAGCTGAAATTCTGTTGCAAGATTTAAAAATTGCTGTTCAGAGTCTCTTGTTCAACAATTTCTACTCCAGATGTGCAAGGCTGGTAGGAACATAGCCCCAAAAGACTTGCAGTAGTAATTGCAGAGAAAGGTAGTAATACAAAGTATGGAATCAGGGGGGATGAACACAAATGCATATCAATATTTTCAGATTAATATTTTAAAATATTTACATTTCACTAATACTGTTAGTATATCACATAAAATTCCAATAAAAAACATTTATGCTTGTGGGTGTTATGTAAACAAATTTATAAAAGGTTTTATGGATTATAAATACTTTTTCAAGGGACTATATATTTAAAAGGGGTTTCCAGGATAGACTGCAAATGTCACAGTCGAACATCTTTACTAACTTGGACATCTCAGATATGCAGACACATCCTTTCCAGTGCAGCCACACTGACTCTCAGTTGTGCTACTGAGGGTCCATGTTGTCTAACCTCGGCTACATCATGCCCTTATAATATACACTTGCTGGGTATGTAACGACTGCCACCGGTTGCTGTGAATGTAGAATACGGTGGTGCTATGGACGAATCAGACCACAATGTTATAGTAAACCAAGCTTTCTTTTTATAACTTATGAAAAAGTAGCAAAGTTTGATTTCAGAAAAGATTTTGGCTACAACAGCCACAAATCACACAGTACAAGTTATACAGCCTGGGAGAGGCTTCACAGAAGAGGAAAGTATCATACTCCAAGGCTATGCCACTCCCATCCTTCTCCAGTATTGGGGCTACCTGGGATTTTACTGTGACTGTGGCATGTGATTATCCCAAGAATATAATCTAACATCCACCTCTCACACTAATTACAATGATTTACTGGTACCCCTTTTCTCCCCCAATATCCCTTATCACAGCTAGCAAAGCGAACAACAACAGTACAGTATACACTACCGTTCAAAAGTTTGTGGTCATCCCAGACAATTTTGTGTTTTCTATGAAAACCTATGCTTTTATTTGTCAAATGAGTTGCAAAATGAATAGAAAATATAGTCCAGACATTGACCAGGTTAGAAATAATGATTTTTATTTAAAATAATACATTTCTTCAAATTTGCTTTTGTCAAAGAATGCTCCCTTTGCAGCAATTCCAGCATTGCAGACCTTTGGCATTGTAGGTGTTAATTTGCTGAGTTAATCTTGAGAAATGTCACCCCATGCTTCCTAAGGCCCCTCCAACAAGTTGGATTGGCTTGATGGCCACTTTTTGCGTATCATACGGTCAAACTGCTCCCACAAGCAGCTCAATGGGGTTGAGATCTGGTGCCTGCGCTGGCTGCTCCATTACAGATAGAATATCAGCTGCCTGTTTCTTCCCTATAAATAGTTCATGCATAACTTGGAGGTGTGCTTTTGGTCATTGTCCTGTTGTAGGGTGAAATTGGCTCCAATCAAACGCTGTGGCGGTGCGTAGTGGAGTGATAGCCTTCCTTATTCAAAATCCCTTTTATCTTGTACAAATCTATCACCAAAGCAACACCAGACCATCACATTACTCCACCATGCTTGACAGATGGCTCAGGCCTCTTCCAGCATCTTTTCAGTTGTTCTGCGTCTCACAAATGTTTTCTGTGTGATCCGAAACACCTCAAACTTTGATTTGTCTGTCCATAAAACTTTTTTCCAATCTTCCTCTGTCCAATGTCTGTGTTCATTTGCCCATATTAATCTTTTCCTTTTATTAGCCAGTGTAGATATGGCTTTGCCATTGACCCTACCCTGAAGGCCAGCATCCAGAGTCGCCTTTCACTGTAGACATTGACACTTGGTTTTGCAGGTACTATTTAATGAAGCTGCCAGTTGAGGGGCTGTGAGGCGTAGTTTCTCAAACTAGAGACTCTAATATACTTAAAGGGAACCTGTCACCCCAAATAAGCTATCTAACCTATTAATACCTGTCCCTGCAGCCTTAGAATACATTCTAACAAATCCCTGTCTCACCTTTTGTAGTAATCTACAAGTACTATAATGTAGTTTGCAAACTTACGAAAATCTTGTCAGAGGGCTTTCCTGAAAAGCATTTTGACCCGTAGGCGGGTCCCCTTGTGCCGCGCTACCCCTGCCTCATTGCTGTAATACGCCCTAATGGGCGTCATTATACAAGAGCAGAGCGCGGGCACGATTTCTATATCGCACCCGCAACATCACCACTGCGACGCGGTCATGTGACGCCAGGTTCGCGCGTCACTTCCAGTCGCACACAGGCAGACTTCAGCATGCTATCTGCACATGCGCGAAGTCTGCCTGTGAACCCTGCGACCGGAAGTGACGCGTCCCGGCGTCACATGGCCGCGTCGCAGCGGTGACGTTGCGAGCGCGATATAGAAATCGTGCCCGCACTCTGCTTTTGTTTAATGATGCCCATTAGGGCGTATTACAGCAACGAGGCAGGGGTAGCGCGGCACAAGGGGACCCGCCTACCGGTCAAAATGCCTTTCAGGAACGCCCCTCTGACAAGATTTTCATAAGTTTGCAAACTACATTATAGTACTTGTAGATTACTACAAAAGGTGAGACAGGGATGTGTTAGAATGTATTCTAAGGCTGCAGGGACAGGTATTTTTTTTTGTCATTAATAATTTTTATTGGTAAACTTATCACACAGAGTTGAATACACATGTATACATAACTCAGGGGACACTGTCCCGACAAGGGAAAGGAGGGAGGGGGGAGAAGGATGAGGGCACATATGGGAGCTAGGGGAATGAGGAAGATTCAGGGTGTATGCAAAGTTCAGTTCTCAGATTGTGTGGAATCTTGCTGCCTTGAAAAGTCTGATTCCCCTCGACGTCGAGGGGAGATGCCTTCTGTCACATCGCCATTGGACTCGGTGGCTGGTGTTCCTGCCTCGGCCACTGGGAGGAGCCGGTTTCCTTCGGCTGATGGCGCCAGTGATAGGAGGGCCTTGTCCTCATATGGACCTGCTCCTGCGACGTCTGCCTCTGTCGCTGAGCGCCGCCATGTTTCTCCTTTGGGTGGTGTTGATAGCAGAGGAGCGGGCCCTGCAGAGCTGTCTGTTAGGCGCAGCCTTCGTTCTGCTGTCAGAAGTGGGGTGGGCGGAGCCAGTCGTGCATCACCATCTGGCTGGTTCTAGGGGCGGTCCGGATGAGATCATCAGGCTGTGGGCTCCAGCCTATGGGAGGTAGCCGCGCCCTTCAAGTACATTGGAGCCTGGCTTGCAGGCCGCCAGATATAGTTTTGGTTCCCCAGTGATATGTGTGTTTGTTGTGTTACCTGTGGTTTCTGACCTTGCCTGGATTTGTCCTAGCTCTGCCTTACTGCCTATTTGATTATTGTATACCTTCGCTGCCCTCTTGGTTTTGACTCGTACATCTGACTTCGTTTTTTGGGTCTTGATTTTTCCCTGGCGACCTCCCCGCTTTGTTGCTCATATAGGCAGCTACCCCCTGGGCTCCGCTGTAATTCCAGATCCCTGTATAGGGGTTAAGGGTCTGAGGGTTTCTCGGGGTGCTGCCTTGCCAGCAGCTCAGCCTCACAGCGGATGGTCGTCACACCTTCCTACTTAGATCAGTAGTCCCAAAGGCTGCGGCCGTTTAAAACTCACAGCTGACTTTCAGTCACAAAAATCGATACCGGAGTCAGGGGTAGTACTATATTAGGTAGGGAACAGGGGCAAGGAAAGGGGGGGACATAGAGTGAAAGGAGAGGAAGGAAAAAAAAAAAAAAAAAAAAAAAGAGTAGAGGGGGGAAGCGGGGGGAGGAATTGGGAAGGGGGAGGAAAAACGGGGAGAGGGGGGAGAGAAAGGAAGGGAGAGGAGTAGGGGTGGAGGAAGGGCAAAGGAAAGAGGAAGAATAAAGGAGAGGGGGAGGGGGAATCCCTGGGCCAGGGACCCACTAGTGTCGGTGTTTCTATCTAGTATACCCGACCGCTATTGGAGGGGGACCTTGATAGCCAAGGGGTGAACCGCCCATATCTCCCATGCTTCGGCCACATATCTCCTTGTGGGGCCGTCCATGGCCAAGTAAAATTCATGGCAAAACATGGAATTCAGTTTGTTTGTTAAGTGGGCCATCGAGGCAGGGGAGTCAGCTTTCCATCTAGCTGACACACAGAGTCTGCCTGCTGTCAAGACATAAGTAATAAGGTGCCTGAGGAACGGGGGGAACGCCTCTATTCCCATGTGGAGGACCGCCAGTTGAGGGGTTAAAAGAGACTTAATTCCCGTGAGGGACTCCAACAGGCCAGAGACTGTGAGCCAAAATGGGACCAGTCTAGGGCAGCCCCACCACATATGGGCCAAGTCCCCCATCTTACCGCAGTTCCTCCAACACAGGGGGAGGCTCCCCTGCCGAACTTCGCCAATCTCGTGGGAGGTAAGTGCCATCTTAACTGTATTTTTTTCAGGAGTTCCACGTGATTAATGCAGTTAGTTGCCCGCAGTGTACAGTGGACCGCATTCTCCCAAGAATCTGTGTCTGCCGTGAAATTCAGATCCTCCTCCCAAGCCCTCATATATTTGTACTTAGTCGGGGCTGCAGCCTCTAGAAGAGTACCATATAACAAAGGTATTCCCTTTGTGGTTTTAGGGTCCGATTTCAGAAAACGCAGAATAGGGGAGGGGCCAGGGGGACGAAATGTCATGGCGGCAAGCCCGGGATCTAAAGAAATGAGAGACCTGACTAAACTGTAGGAACGTATTGCCCAGGGATGGATATCTGGACAAGAAGGTCCCAAATGACATCAAAGTGTTTTCTTCACATAGATCCCCCAGGGAGGCAATCCCCAAATCTAGCCATTGGGAGACAGTCACCAAGGGGATATGTAGTCGCAAGGCAGCCAAAGGCACCTCTGCCAAAGGGAGTTTGGCCCACCCCCCTGCGATCTTCCCCCAGACGCCCAAGAGTGGCCCGCACCGTGAGCAACATTGTGTCCTTGGGGAGCTCACTCAGGGACTCAGCCACCAGCAATAGCTTAAGGGAGTGACCCAGCGATTCGCTCGCCTCAATTTGTCTCCAACCACCCCCCTCTCCCTCCCGCCACCAGGACCGTGATCCCTCCAAGACAATCGCTTTAAGGTATGACGTTATGTCAGGAATCCCCATTCCACCCTGGTCATTCTTTGGTACATAGTTGATTTCCCCACTCTAGCCGGTTTGCCTGCCCACACAAATGTATTGATCAGGGATTGAAGCTTTGCGACCAGCCCTAAGGGGTATCTAATCGGCAAACACCGAAATACGTAAATGATCTTCGGGAGCCAGAGCATTTTCACGGCCTGTATTCTCGCCATCCACGTCTCGAGTGGAGGGGAAAGGTCCCAAGAGCATCACGCAGCCTAACTATCAGTCTGCTAATATTCTGGGAGGCAATCTGTTTCGAGGAGCAGAGGAACACCCCCAGGTGTGGTATGCCAGCAGGGCACCACTCGAAGGGGAAGCTCCGCCTCATGCGTTCCACCTCTCCAGGAGAGATGTGGACAGGAAAAATCACAGACTTAGTCATATTCAGTTTGTAATAAGACATCTCTGCAAATCTGGACAACGCCCCCACGACTCCTGGGAGGGAGGATGCGGGGTCCAAGGTGGAGATAATAACGTCGTCAGCATAGAGTCCCACAACGTGTCTCTCACCTCCGACTGGAATCCCCACAATTGACTCATCCATCCGGATGGAGACTGCCAAAGGCTCCATCAGGAGGGCGAAGATCAGGGGGGAGAGGGGTCAGCCCTGCCTCGTTCCGTTCGTAATCGGGAATGCCCGAGAGAGAACTCCTGCCGAAAAAACCCTCGCACACGGGTGCGAGTACAGTCCAAGGATTGCCGCCGTGATAGGGCCTGTAATACCAAAGGAGGAGAGGCCCTCCCGAGTCCCAGTACCCTGTCAAACGCCTTTTAGAGCGTCAAGGGACAGGAAGACTCCAGGGGCACCCCTCCTCTCCGCCACCTCTATCAGGTCCAGCATCCTCCTCGTGCCATCTCTGGCTTCCCTCTTCTGAACGAACCCCACCTGATCTGGGTGAACCAGTGAGGGGATCACCTCCCCTAGTCTGTTTGCTAAGATTTTAGAGAATATCTTAATATCTGAATTAAGGAGAGAGATAGGGCGGTAGTGTTCTGGGCGGTCAGGTGTTTTACCAGGTTTGGGGATCGTAATAATTTGTGGCTTCTAACGCCCCAGGGATCGAACTCCGTGATTGCCACACGTTAAAAAGCCGAAGGAGGTAGGGCTCTAGTACCTTCCCAAATGTTTTATAGTATTCATTTATGAACCCATCGTGTCCAGGGGCGGAGTTAACTTTTAAGGAGGCAATCACCTTTCCAATTTCCGGTTGTGTGATAGGTCTATTCAGGTTGTATAACATGTCCGGAGAGACAGTAGGGAGACGCAGGTCCCGCAAACATTTCCCAATATCATTTAAAGTGGGTTGGGGGGTCGTTGCATCATTTTTCAAGTTATACAGCTGTTCATAGTAGGAGGCAAAAACCTCCACTATTTTGACCGGGTCTCTGACCATGTGCCCCCGGGCATCCCTCATGGACGTTATCATAGACCTGATTTCCCTCTTTTTCAACCTGTTTGCCAAGAGCCGGCCCGCTCTGTCACCTGCGGCGTAATATTTTGTTTTCATTTTTCTTAAAGAAGTTTCATATTGTCTAAGGAGCAAGGCTCTGAGGTTCGTATGTAAGGTCAGGATTTGGGAAAGGAGGCGAGGGTCAGATTTGTGCTTGTTAACCTCCTCTAATCTTTGAATGGCCGCAATCCATTCCCGCCGAAGGCGGTCTCTTTTTCGTTTTTCAATTGCCGCCTTCTGGAGCAAAAGCCCCCTCAGGACAGCTTTATGAGCGTACCACAAGGAATCATCGGGCACTGACTCATTATCGTTGAGGGCAAAATAGTCCTGCAGCTGACTCTCAACATCGACACGGATCGTCGGGTTAACCAGTAAACCTGGATTAAGCCTCCAACGGCGGGACGCTCCCCCCGGCCCTAATGAGAGCTCCAGGGTGATTGGTGCGTGGTCCGACCAAGTTATGACCCCGATCTCCGTAGCGGCACAGGTCTCAAGGGCTACGTCATTGACCAAAAAAAGTCAATTCTGGAGTATGTACCATGCACATGGGAGAAGAAGGAATAATCCCTCTCCTCCGCGTGCTGGTACCTCCACACATCATGAAGGATGGTGCTCCCGAGCCAGTTGACCCAGGGACACCCCCCTCCTAGAGCCCGGGGCCGAGGAGTCCAGGTGACCATCCGCAACCATATTAAAGTCGCCACCTACCACCAGTCTACCCTTAGAAACCGCACCTAGTTTCCCAAAGAAGGACCTCAGGAACTTGACTTGGCCCAGATTCGGGGCATAAACATTTGCAATTGTGTAGAGTGAGCCAGCAATCTCGCAGATCAGAATAACATATCTGCGAGACGGATCTGCAATGGCCTCCTGAATCTGCAATTGGAGAGTGTTCTTGAGTAGGATACAAACCCCTGCCTTCTTTTTATCAGGATGATTGGCGTGAAATGCGTGGGGAAACGAAGCGTTAACAAGTCTATGACTATCTCCCTCCAGGAGATGTGTCTCCTGGATGCACAGAACTTCAGCCGAGGATGCCCTCACCTCTCTCCAGAGGAACGAGCGTTTTGCAGGGCAATTTAATCCCTTCACATTAAGTGACAGGATATTCAGGGACGAGGACCCCATGGCAGGTATCTCTCAGCCGGGTGTCCCGGCCCAGGGAGGAGGGGGTGGGGAAGGAAGGGGGAGTTCACTGGAAAGAGAAAGAAGGAGGGAAGGAGGCAGAGGTGGGGGAAGCGAAGGTAAGGAAGGGTGGAAAAAAGAGATAAAAAGAAGAAGTCGTGGAAGGTGGAAGAAGTAAAGAGGGAGAGGGGACAAGAGACTAATACCACACACTTATATATAAAAAAAAACAACAATGTAAACATTAGAACATCCAGAACATCTGGGCAGTCAGGGGAGGGAGAAACCCTGTAGGGTACCGGACCTCTGGTCCAACAAGCAGGCCAGGAGAGCCCGTACCCAGGGTCTCCAGAACCGGACCGGAGATAACTAGTCCAGTGGCTTCAACAATGGGAAGCAGAGGCAAAAAAAAAGAAAGGAGCTCATCGGTTACCGCCGACCTGCCGCGTGGCTGTGTGCTCACTCAGTTCCGCCACCTCCTGGGGGTACATCCATCCGTTCCTCCTGCCCAGTCGCACGGGGAGAGCTAGAACTGGGGGCGATCAGGCACCAAGCTTTCAATGATTTGCGAAGATGCGTGGGAGAGGAGAAGGAATACCTCTTCCCCTGATGTCTAAAATTCAGGGACACAGGGGAGCCCGAACTGTAAAAAATCCCCTTTTCCCTTAGGACCCTGCAGCTAGACGCGAAGTCTTTCCTCCTGGATAGGGTGCCCGGGCAGAGGTCCGGGTATACTGCAACCCCCTGAAAAGATTCCGGCAGTGGGGGACCCGCTCTCATCCTGCGCAATAGGCGGTCACGAATGCCTGGGCGCAGTAGTCCGACCAGCAGGTCACGTGGTGTCTGCAGGGAGGTGCTGTGGTTTGGGGATACGGAAAGCCCTTTCTAGTTCCAGATCAGTCAGAGGGGAGTCAGGCAGGACCGTGGTGAGAAAGTCTGTTACTAGCTTGACAGGGTCCTCCTCCCCTCCCCTTCCGGCAACCCCCGGTTCTTTATGTTGTTCCTCCTGAGCTGATCTTCTAAGTGGCAGACAGTGGCTGAAATGGATCCCACCTCTCTGTCCAAAGCTGTGTGGCTGTCAGAGAGGCTGTTATGAGCAGCTGCAAAGTCCCCAAATTTATTTTCCAGGTGACCTGTGCGGTCTGCCAGGGCTTCCACATCTTCCTTGAGGGTCTCTATAAGAGGTCTCATGTCCTCCATTATGGAGGAGCGCAGCGCTCCCAGCAGGGATCTCAGGGGTCCCAGAGTGACAGGGGTGCGCTCATTTTTTTTTCTGTTTTTCCTTTGAAGAGTTATAACATTTTTAGTGCTTTTTCTTGGCGTTTAACTTATTGAATGATTGTTATGATTGATAATCAACTCACATGGGAGAAATTGGTACAACACAAAAAACTGCAAGTGACCCAGACGATTCCTGTACATACAAGAGATTTGGACCCTACAGTCCCTAGTGGTACCTGCATAGGTTAGAATTGCCCTATTTCCGGACTAACCTATAGCAACTTGGACCTATGCTGGCTGAATGGCTGTTGAGTGTTTTGCATACTACCTATGCAACTGGAGGACAGAACAGAGTACAATTTAGCTACAGGAAGGAAGGTGTGTTAGGCTAGGTTCACAGTTGCGTTTGGCACTGCAGCGCATTGGGCACATACGCATATGCAGTGCCGAACGCAGACATTTTCATGCGAGCGCAGCGGTGATTGTCCACATGCGTTCACATAAAAATGTCAATGAGTCTGCCTGGCCAGCCAATCAACGGTCTCTCTCGGCGGCCTGGATGCAGAGATCTCCTCCTCTGGCCGCCTCCTCTGATCTTCTTTGCTGCCGCTGATCTCTTCCTCCCGGCCGCCGCTGGTTCGTTTGAAATAGGCGGCGGGAAAGCCGGTGATTAATTCTTTTCACCACCTACTTTCCCGTTGGCTATTTCAAATGAACAGCTGATACAAAGGAAGAAGAAGAATATGAAGGAAGTATAAGAAGGAAGAAGAAGAGAAACGAAGAGGAAGAGAGAACGCCAGGACAGGATTTACCTGGGGATGACCTCGGATGACGTCATGTTCCAGCAGATGGCACAGCGCACAGATTGAATCTTATTCATCATTTGTGCGCGGCTGTCGGCGAACAAAGCAAGCACACAGCCACGCATAAAAAAAAATAACATTATGCGTTCGGCAAATGCACCTAAACGCAGCGACACACAGGCACTATGCGTTCCCATGTTAAACATAGCAATGCATAGTGCCTGTGTTCTGCTGCGCTCAGGGATACTGCGTTCACAGTGCAAATGTGAACCCAGCCTAAAGCAGGGATGGATGAAGAGTATCCAGGGCCCCGGGCAGTTTACAAGGTGAGTGTCTAACACCCCCCTGCCTGATGTACATCTCATGAGTGCACATCAGCAGTGACAAAACAAGACAACAAAATGTGTACCATGCCCCAATTTTTTTCCCTTATATATGGCACTATACATTGAAAAAATAATAGTTTGGACAAGGGTGCGATAGGGTTCAATCTGATATCTAATCGATATAAATTTGTTATATGGTGCCACTCACCTGGTATTGATGTATCAGAAACAACTGCTGTTGCAACCTGATTCATCAGATTGCTGCCGCAGTCCCAGCATCAAAGATACATAGATATCAGAAAAGGAAGGGTTAACTGCGCTGCTATCTTTAATGACACTTCGGAAGCCATTAATAGTGATTTATTCTACGTGTTTCAGAAATGTACTCCTTCTTCAGGAATTAATCACTTTTAATTAATTAAATTGTTTAATTCCTGAGAAAGGAGTGAATCTCTGAAACACGTAGAATAAATCACTATTGAAGGCTTTCGAAATGTCATCAATAAAGAAATCGTAGCAGCACGATTAACCCTTCCTTTTCTCATAGTGCTATACGTTATAGAGCAGGGGTGGAAAATTATTTTTCATAAGAGGACACGAGAGACCATGTCTATTGGGAAGAGCTGAACCAAAAGGCTAAAATTAAATCTTCTCAATATTAATATTAACATACCGGTACTAATTATAACTATTTTATAACAATACTGATTGTATCAATTAATATTGAGCAGAATTAAGTATGCTGACATCTCACTATATATACTATGAGGCCTCACATAGCTGACTACATACACATTGTACCCTCACATGTCCTTTTATATATAGTATGAGCCCTCAAAAAGCACAAAATATACCATATAAGCCCTCACATAGCCCCTATATGTAATATGACCTCAAACAGCACTATATATAGTATGAGCCCTAAGATATCCCATGTATACAGTATGAACCCTTACATTGGCTCCCTATATACATGATGAGCCCTCAAACAGCATCATATATACAGTATGAGCCCTCAAACAGCTCCCTATGTACAGGATGAGCCCCACACAGCTCCCTATATACAGTATGAGTCCTGATATAGCTTCTGTATACAGTATGAGATGTTAAACAGCACCATATATACAATATGAGCCCTCACACGTATTAGAAAAAAAACAAATATTCGCTCCCGTCCTGCTCCTCAGTTCCTCTGCTCCAGTCTCTGGGGATCCACTTCTTGTGGATGGTGCGTACATGCTCGTGTGCTGGCCGACAATGTCATCACGCCGACATGTTGCAGAAGAGGCAATGGGAGCTTTCCTGGAGTGGTGCTGCTATTCTGTACTGGCAAAAGATCTCCAAGAAAGCTCCTTGCACAAGGTTTGCTCCACCATTGGCAGTGCACAAAGCATTATTTTGAGGGCAATCTGGTCATGGGTCCCCTTGAAGCTGCGGTCCCTGGGCAGTAGCCTAGATTGCCCTCATTATAATTCGTGTATGGTTCTGAGATAGGTAGAGATCCCAGAATGAGTTAAAAAAAAATGCGTAAAACAAAGTGAAAAGGTAGTGAAAGTACTGCTAGATAGTAAGCCACCTTCATCCTTGCTGCAAACAGAAATTAAGTACAGAGTGAAGAGCAAAAGCAGCAGAGAGGTAAACCCCATCTAGTTTCAGCCTCTACTGACTGGCATATGCAACTGCCATATGACTGGACATCCAAATGGGAATATCATCAGCAGGAAACACTAGCAGGGGGAAGGTATATATAGCCACATCTGAAAGCTGATTGGATAGACAAATAAATTAAAACTACCTGTTAAATTAAAAGATCATAGCAAGGATAATGGGTAGTAAACACCCAGAGAAAAGATGTATCTTTTGTCGTACAGTGGACAAATAAGCCAACCACAATGCACAGGGTCATGGGTTTGAACCTTGACCCATGACACTTATACAACGTTCACCATGTAGTATATTATGCAAAATTATATTTTGCATAATATATATATATATATATATATATATGTCTAGTGCTAGTTTCTATAATGGGCAAGAAGGGAGGAGCAAGTCTAACATCACAGACTACAGGAGGAAGGAAGGGACAAACTACCAAAGGCAGGGATTCTGCCTAGCAACAGCAAATGTAATGCATAGCACAAAAAACACTCAATTAATTATTTCCATTTCTGGGATATAACAAGTCCCTTGTCTCGATGGTAAACCTGAGTGTATGGGATATGAACAGTAAAACCATAATTGGCTGCCACAGTCACAGGCATAAAGCCTAGCTGAGACCACTGGGGTGGTGGGAGATTCAATTGATGAATAATGGTGATTTGTGATTTCACCCATCTCCTGCCCGTAGACTTTTGTTTAAATCCCAGACAATTCTTTTAAATAAAATATTCTGCTTAGATACATAGACACAGCAGAGAGGAATTCCAATCCTAAATTGTCTTAAGAGCGTCCGCCCACACTCTGTAGTGTAATTGTTGGTCATGTAAGTGCAATGGGGTGAATATATGAGAAAGGAAAGAATGAAGACATACTTTTGGAATAGTTTTCTTTCCTAACACGTGGACTCTATTATGAATGTAAGACACTGGGATAACTCCTCCGTCTTTCTGTAGGATCACTGCCACCATCATTGAGCACAATGTTTTGATTATACTGATTGTGTGACGACATGAAGACTTCTAGTCCAAATGTAGAAGGACTGACACAATGGAAGAAAAACATTAGTTGTTAATCTTGTTCTCTGGTTTCAGAAGTAAAAAAAAACAATAAAGTGTTCATCCCTGGTGTGATCTCTACCCTGCATTTAGAGAGAATATATGATAGCGATATGGCACTAACATCATATATGGTATACAGCAAAAAGATCCCAGTCAAAATATAACCTCTTCTATGTTTAAATAAAAAAAAAGGAATAGAAGATGAGCCTAATATGTATTACAATAAATCAATCATTCATGTACCCCAAAGCAGTAGTGCAACAGAGAAGCATGAAATAAAGTGCAAGTGCCAAACTGCGTAGATTAAAAATATTTCAGTCTTTCCAATTCTGTTTCATGAGCATCATAGTCCATTTTGGGAAAAGGGGTCAATTCAGAGTGGTATGTTCTCTAACTGCTCTGTTGTGCCCCATGTGGTTGCTCCTCCTGTAACAAGGACAGTATCCAAGTGTTCTACTGGAATGATTGTCCAAAAAAAGAAAAAATCCCTCCCATGTCTTTTTGGGGATAACAAGTTCAGTCCCACAGTTGGGTATTTCTCTTGTTAGTGCGGGAGCAACCACACGGGGCACAACAGGGCACCTTTGAATTGACCCCTTTTCCTGGAGACTTCATTGACAATGATGCTTATTCAACAATATAGAAAAGATCAAAATATTTTTAATCTGTGGAGTTTGGCACTTGCACTTTATTGCATGCTTCTCTGTTGCACTACTGTTTAGGGGTACATTAATAGTTGATTTAATGTAATACTTATTGCGCTTATCATCTATCCCCCCTTTTTAATTTAAATATATTAAAGGTTCTATCTCAACTGCGATCTCTTTGCTGTATATCCCATATTCCGCAAGCGAATCATAATTGGCCCTACAGCTAGGCTGCATATGATTAACATCGTAACTCTAGATATGTTATTACACGCCTCAACTTTAACATTGCAACACCAAGAAACACAGTTCATGGAATTATGATTCATAGGCTAGGGTCACACATCTCAGCCATTTTTGCTTGAGGTCCGTTTTTGTAGCAAAATTTTGCATTTTTTTCCAAGTCCCTAAAACGGATCCGTTAACGGATGGTGCACTTAGGGGCACCTGCGTTTTTCAAAAACTGTAATCGGGTTTTCCTGGGCTCTAAAAAACATTGCTAGCAGCGTTTTTGGGTCCCTTAAAAAAAAAACCACATGCTTTTTTTTTAACATGGGGCCCTATGGGAGACTCTTGCGTTAATGCATGGCACATATAAGCACCATGCATTAATGCATGCGTTTTTCGTGAAAAGTCTAAGTCCAAAAATTTCCAAAAAACGTTCTGGACCTAAGGGTACACTATTGGTACCCTTAGAAAAACTGAATCCGTTTTTCTAAGGGCTTAAAATACGGATTTGATGTGTGACCCTAGCCATAGGCATGTTAATGATATGCTAATAATAAAAAAAATGGAAACAACTTTTTGAAAACATCGATTTATTGATTTATTCAGTTTTTAGTATAAGCGTCATGTGCAAAAATCCCTGCACTTTACACTAATTTGCTGCTATCAATGAGGCTACCAATAGTTGTCTTTAGCATGTTCTGTCACATTGAATACACTTGGGCAAATCATCAAGATGCACTGCTGACAGTTCCCTTTGCAATTGTTAGTCAATGACATCTCAGATGTGCTGGATAGAAGACAAATCTGAAAGCGTTGTAGGCCATGAACGTACATGTAAAAATTGGCTCCTTAGAGAGGTGTAACTATCCCTTGTGAGAACCTCTTCATAGTTTTGCCACATGTGGCATCCAAGTCATTCTCTGAATATCATGGCATCCAAGACAAAAGCCAAACTCCTCACTAATGTCCGTTCAAAATAGAAGTGATATTGTATTAGCGCTAAGGACAACGCCAGGACATCGCTCTATGATAAATTACCTTTAGGTTTTATTAATTCGGTGTAGAATTCCAGTCTCCACAACGCGTTTCGGCGCTAATTGCGCCTTTCTCAAGTGATTCACTTGAGAAAGGCGCAATTAGCGCCGAAAAACATTGTGGAGACTGGGAATTCTACACCGAATTAATAAAACCTAAAGGTAATTTATCATAGAGCGATGTCCTGGCGTTGTCCTTAGCGCTAATACAATATCACTTCTATTTTGAACGGACACTTGTCTTCCCGTTGGGAAGCGTGGTATTCAGCAGCTCGGCTCCAGGACGTATCTGACGTCAATCACCACTCCTCCAGAGCACCACGTGGATCAGCAGCGTGTGCACCTCGGAAACCACGCGAATCTGCCTCTCCCTGGCTCCGGTTGGTGTGTAGACCCTTCGGGGTTGAAATGTAGCCCAATAACTAGTTGTGCAGTCAGCACAACTAGATCAGGTGAGCACGGGGTCTAGTACACCGATCCCATGCCTTAACTCTTAGCAGTGTGGCGCAACCTTGTTTTTTTTGTCTTTTATAAACTCCTCACTAATGATTAGATTCCCATCACAGGGTTCATTATACCATTGCAGCCTTAGGTCTCAATCTGGAGACCACGTGGGCAAGGCCATGAAGAGGCCTTCACGACATATATTAACCCCTTCCCGACTTATGACGTTATAAAGACGTCATGAAAGTCGGTGCGTTCCCGACCCATGACGTCTCTATAACGTCATGGGTTGTTTGCACTCCTGCAGCACCGGTGACAGTGTCAGTGACCAGTCATCGGAGCTGTAGGAGCACAAGCTCCTATACTTTAGCCCAGGGAGGGTGGCGTAGCCCTCCCGTGGCTAATCTCGCTCTGATTGGCAGTTAAAATTGAGACTGCCTATCAGAGCGAGTAACCCCCTCCAGATCTGATTGGAGCTCTCCAAATCAGGTCTGGAGGGGCGGGATGGCAGGTGCCCTCCCCCTCCTAGCTCCCTCCTGCTCCAGGGTCCCCCCGATCCCTTTTTACCCCCCCACCTGGCGGTAACAGACATCCGCCGGCGGTATGTCCGCCGGTGTTAAATGACTGTTATCGCCGGTTATCTTCCTCAGCCTCTCCTGGTGTGATCACGGAGGGGGCTGAGGAAGCTGACCCCCCCCCCCCGTGCCCCCTTCCCACCCCCCCTTTTACCTCCCAGCGGGCTGCACCCGCCAGCCAGCTCTGGTGTGGGCCCCTCCTCGTCTCCCAGGCTCCTCCTCCTGGATGAGGTAAGTATGAATGAATGGATGGATGGATGAGTGAGTGGGTGCATGCATGAATGGATGGATGAGTGAGTGGGTGCATGGATGGATGGGTGAGTGGGCGCATGCATGCATGGGTGCATGAGTGGATGGATGGGTGAGTGGGTGAATGCATGGGTGGATGGATGCATGGTTGCATGGATGGATGGATGCATGCATGGATGTGTGCATGTATGGATGTGTGCATGCGTGCGTGGATGTGTGTATGTTTGCATGCATGTGTGCATGGATGGATGTTGGATGCATGGATGTGCGTGTGCGTGGTTGCGTGTGTGGATGCATGCATGCGTGGATGTGTGGACGTGTGCGTGCATGAATGCATGTGCACATGGATGTGTGTGTTTCAACCAGAGCTAGGGTGCACTCGGTCACGGGGCTTCTGTGTGGGATGTCACGGGTGGTCGGTATCCCCGGTGCCGTGCCCTGGCGAACAATTATACCAGGTGTTGATGGTAAAACGGTGGGGGTGAAAGGGGTTATTTACAGGGGAACGTGACGCCACCTGTAGAGTCCGGTAAGGTGGTACCGGCGTTGCCAGCCGGCCGCTGAGGTGATGGAGGGGGGGCAGCAGTGTGTGGTACAGCTCCCCACAGGTGGAGCTTTACCTCAGGGCAGTATGATGGTGGTGAGACGGTGAGGGAGGACAGTGATGGAAAATGTGGTGCAGTTTCTTACCCTCTGCTGTTGATGTTGATGATGTTAAGTCCTTTGAGCTGCGGCAGGAAGAATAACAGAAACCGTTTCCATTTTAACTTTGCTTTACTCGGTTACCAGGCTGATGGCATAACAATACACGGTACAGTTTGGTTTAAGGTGTTGTTACCAAGTCAGGATTTCTCTTAAGGAGTCTTTAGATGTTCTTTCTCTGTCTTTCAGGGTTTCTATCTCTTTCTAGATCTTTCTGTCTTTCCCACCTTTGAAGAGCTCACCCGCCAGTCCTGCGGTCTGTGTCTAGTAGGCTTAACTTGACTATTACCGGTCCAAATGGGAACAGCAGGAACGCACAAGTTTCCCACCTGACACCGGGTTTCAGTCTTTCCTCACTAGTGTAGGACCGTCTTTTGGGCATGAGGGGTGAGGTACCTTTGTGGTGCTGTCAGCAACCCGGTCCTGTTGGGCCTGCAGCTCGTCGGCTTTGCAGTCTGGGCTGAACTCCTGGCTGCCTCGGTTGTCCGTGTCACCGGTGAACCCTCAACATGACCAGCTGGTTCCTACCAGTCATGGTCCGTTGCCATCTGTCCTGGGCCCCCACATAAAGATGGGGTACCCTCCACTCAGGTGAGCTGCCAGGCGTGACCACTCGGTCTGCCTTCCCAAGCCGTCTGAGGTAAATTCTTAACTGTCACTCTGCTCTATCCTAAGCTCCGCCCACCACCTGTGGAACCTACTATATTACAGTTCCCCCTACTCTAAGTGGTGCGGTCCTAAGTGAGTGCTAAAAATAGACTCCATAAGCATTAAATCCTAACCTAGCAACTTACAAGGAAAAACACATTTTATATTCAAGTGTAATACCATTCTGTGGCGCATACCCGCAGGGGCGCCACACGTGCATGGATAGATGTGTGTGCATGCGTGGATGTGGGCAAATGTGGATGGATGTATGCGTGCATGGAGGGATGTGTGGATGTGGGCATGCCTGGATGAATGTATGCATGGATGGATGAATGCGTGCATGGAGGGATGTATGCATGCGTGAATGTGGGCATGTGTGGATGTGGGCATGCGTGGATGGATGTATGCGTGCATGGATGTGTGCATGGATGGATGTGTGCATGGATGGATGTGTGCGTGTGTGGATGCGTGCATGGATGGATGTGTGCGTGTGCATGTGTGGATGGATGGGTGCAACAAGGGATCAAGTGTCCTCTTGTTGTAGTCTCTGGGATCATAGTCATGGTGCACTGTATGACAGATCATTGCCATACAGTGCACCATAACTCTGACCCCAGAGACTGTAGGAAGAGAACACTTGATCCCTTTCTGCAGTCTCTGGATTGAGCAGAGGCGATCGAGCGTCGTGGGACCTTTGTTGTGGACTACGTCAGAGGCGATCGAACATCGTGGGACTTTCATTGTGGACTACGTCGGATCTTTATAATAAAGATGGAGTCCGAATTTTGTTTGTTTATTTTTTCAAATAAAAAGATTTTTCTCTGTGTGGTGTATTTTTTTTTTTGACTATTTACTAGAGATTCCTTATGGCCGGGTCTAACATTGGCCCGACATTATGAATCTCAGGCTTAGTGCCAGCTACCAATAAAAAGCTGACATTAACCCCTTTATTACCCAGTTTGCCACCAGCACCAGGGCAACTGGAAGAGCCTGGGTACAGCGCCAGAACATGGCGCTTCAATTAATGCGCCATTTTCTGGGGCGGCTGCGGGCTGTAATTCGCAGCATGGGGGCCCAGAACGCTTGGGCCTCTCCATGCTGAGGATTCCAGCCCCCAGATGCCTAGTTGTACCTGGCTGGGCCACAAATATGGCGGAGCTCCACGTCATTTTTTTTCTAGAATTAGTTCTAGATGTGGCCGGGATAGCCGCTCCTGCTGTCGGGACCTAATGGGTGTAGGAGTAAGGATGGATTCGGCTATCCACGGGAAGAGCGGGTCCCCAGGGCAACCGAAAAGTCTGAGTACGTGATTTAGGGAATAGGGGAGCCAGTGGCACTGTGCTCCTTGCAGAGTTCACAGTCACACTCAGGCAGGCCACTGCTGCTGGCTTGGCGAATAATTTATATATCCAAATCACCTGTATCCCACCCCTATCAGAGTGTACAGATGACAAGTGAAACTATATTAATTTGCACAAATCACATTTTTTATTTATTAAAATTCATATTTAAAACTTACACTTTCAGGTACCATAATAATAAAATATACCACATAAAGGTGAGCCACTAACATATACTTTTACTCTCTTTGCACATATATATTATCCTGCCCAAGTACTTAGATAAATAGCAGTATCCTACTTCCAGCTATCTAGATCTTACATCAAGCCTTAATTGCTATGTGTAAAGCAGGTTTTTATTACCTTCTGCTGCAGTTACTTTCACAGGAGTGCAAGTCTGTAGTGGCCCCCATCAAACTGCCTACGTACGTTTCAAAGTTGCTTCGTCCTCAGGGCATGCTGTCCTGTTCTAATTCACCTGTTTATATAGTTTCTCCCAGCCTCATACTTAATTGCCACCAGCTGTGCACCCTTTACGGCGCATGTCTTCCTGATATCGCTCCCCGCTATTATCTGACTTCTGGATACGGTCTGTGAAGCGCAAACAGCAGTAAATCTGCGTGTCAGCGCTGTCAAAAACCATGTTCACACACATGCGTTTTTTTGACCATCTCTGCGTTTTTTTGGTGTGTTAAAAAAAACGCAGGTGCGTTAACGCAGGGTACATTTGAGTGTACATGTGTTTTTCAGCTCCATTTGCGTTTTTTTCCCCAGTCCAAAATACGCTGCATGCAGCGTTTTTTGGGTGCTGGAAAAAACGCAGGGGTTGTTTCCAAAAACGCATGCGTTTTTTTAACATGTACCCCTATGGGAAACACATGCGTTAACACAGGACACATATAGGCACCTGCGTTAACGCATGCGTTTCCCATAGGGCCCCATGTTAAAAAAAACGCATGCGTTTCTATAACATGGGGCCCCTAAGGGAAACGCATGCGTTTTTAAATGGCACATTTTTGCACCCTGCGTTAACGCTTGTGTTTTGCCTGCGTTTTTGAGGAAAAAATGACAAAGTCCAAAAAGGCTGTATTTCCTGTCAGACACACAAGAGACATTTTTTAGCACTCCTAAAAAACGCATGTGGTTTTAGGAGTGCTAAAAAAAACACAAATTGTGTGTGAACAATGCCATAGTGAACCGGACGCCAGAAGGAGGAAGCTTACAAAGCCTGACATGCGCGCTCACACAAGCTTACAAAGCCTGACATGAACGGTCACACAAGCTTACAAAGCCTGACATGCGCGCTCCACACAAGCTTACAAAGCCTGACATGTGCCCTCACACAAGCTTACAAAGCCTGACACGCGCGCTCACACAAGCTTACAAAGCCTGACATGCGCGTTCACACAAGTTTACAAAGCCTGACATGCGCGCTCACACAAGCTTACAAAGCCTGACATGCGCGCTCACATAGGCTTACAAAGCCTGACATGCGCGCGCTCACACAAGCTTACAAAGCCTGACGTGCGCTCACACAAGCTTACAAAGCCTGACATGCGCGCTCACACAAGCTTACAAAGCCTGACGTGCACTCACACAAGCTTACAAAGCCTGACATGTGCACTCACACAAGCTTACAAAGCCTGACGTGCACTCACACAAGCTTACAAAGCCTGACATGTGCACTCACACAGCCAGCGATGCTATTCAATGCCTTTCAACTGCAGCAGTATTTAACTCTTTCCTATCACAGCGGCATCAATTCTAAAGCAGTGGTTCACCTCATTATCTTTAATTGTAACCTTCCATAGCATTTAGGGCCCCTTTACACACGGCTACATTTCTAGGGTGGCTACAGGTAAGGGGGCCGTCACACGCTGCGACATCTTTAGCGATATTGTAAGCGATCACGTGCACGCGCGATCGCTTACAATATCGCTCACATCGCTGGTGAGATGTCACACAGACAGACTCACCAGCGATGCGGAGCCGCGATCTCGCTGGTAACTATGGTACACATCGGGTAACTAGGCGCCGCGCATCGCTTAGTTACCCGACGTGTACCATAGTTACCATCTCCCAGCATAGGCGCGGTCGCTGGGAGATGGATCATCGTGGTGTCACACACCACGATGATGCAGATCGTTGCATCGTTCATCGCTAGATCTGAGAACCGAACCTCAGATCAGCGATGTCACGATCAAGCGATTTACCATCGTAAATCGCTTGATTACATGCAACGATTTCTTGCCTGATATCGCTTAAGCGATCAAAAAGGAGATCGCTTAAACGATATCGGGCAAGATATCTCACCGTGTGACGGCCCCCTAACTTACTGGTTGCAGTGAAATCATGGAGAGATTATTCCATTTGTACACAGCAACAAGATAGAACCTTCTCTCCATGATTTCACTGCAACCAGTAAGTTACCTGTAGCCACCCAAGAAATGTAGCCGTGTGTAAAGGGGCCCTTATGGTGGGTTTAAAAAACCAATCATTGTGTCCAATATCTGAACAGATCTCTGGTTGCAGTGAAATCATGGACATTTTGCACCATTTGTACACAGCCACAAAATGGAACTATGTGTCCATGATTTCACTGCAACCAGAGATCTGTTCAGATATTGGACACAATGATTGGTGTGTGTAAACCCACCATAACAGTGCATTTCAAGCAGACTATATGACATTAATACCAAATAATAACTAAAGTGATGTACATAGCAGTGCTTATTACTTATTCAGTACATGTTTCGCTGTATTACCAGCAAACACCCACTGAATTCACAGTGATAATTATATCGAAATAACAGTGCAAATAATTACATATTTTTTTAAAGTGACACCATGCAATAACCAAATATATAGAATAAAGTGACAGTGCATAATTATTAAAATATGATTAAAATCATTATTAAAGTGACAATACTACCTTCATAACTCTACCATTCAAGTGACCCCTCTCCATTCTGTCATATATAAACATTACAATATTTTAATTTACAACTGTTAATAAAGTGCTAGTGTACAACTAAATATATTCCCATAATATATTCCCATTCTATTAACCCCTCATTATCTACCTACTCCTCATACAGTATATCTACTGCAATTTCCTGCACTACCAAATACTATGCCATGGCGATCCATATAACGTGGCCATATCATATATATCCCCAATTTGATATAAGATGAACCACTCCCAATATAGTCAATAACCGCTGCACTTTTCGCTGTCAGCTGATTGCCAATTTAGACATCATGAAGCAATTGTATCTACATACACCAACTAGAGATGAGCCACCACCGTAATGTTCGAATGGGAGGTGTTTTCGTCGAATGTTCATCGAACACCCTCGGACACACTAAAACACTAGGGTGGGGGTCAATTTCAGTTCCGCAATGTATATTCATACATTGCGGAACTGAAATGAAGTAAAATCAAGGGTTAAAAATAAAAAAAATCGATACTCACCTCTCTAATCCATCCAGCGATGCTTCCAGCACTGCCTACCTGTCGGAGATGTGATCCCGGCAGCGTTTCCTGGTGAAATGACGAGTTCTCGCGATAACTCGTCATGTGATCGAAAACCGCTGCCGGGATTATGCCGTCACCGCAGGTCCTACAGATCCTCACTACTATTCACTACTAGTGAGGGCCTATAGGACCTGTGGTTATGTCATAATCTCGGCACATGACGAGTTATCGCGAGAACTTGTAATTTCACCAAGAAACGCTACCGGGATCACATCTCCGACAGGCAGGGCCGCACCGTCCATTGGACAGTGTGAGCCCTGTCATTCAGGTGGCAGCAGGCAGGGGGAGCGGCAGTGCAGAAGGGGGCGGCGCCTCATGCACACAGCCTCCCCCTGTCATGGCGCTGGCCGCTCACCCCGCGCGCACCGCAGGTGAGCGGCGACCGCCGGGGAGAGTCACAGTAGGGGCTCCACTAGCACCACCCCCCCCCCCCCCGTAATCTGTGCCACGGCTCAGGCGGCAGTGGGGCTTGGTGCACCCCTGCCGACAGGTAAGCAGTGCTGGAAGCGTCGCTGGATGGATTAGAGAGGTATCAATTTTTTTTATTTTTAACCCTTGATTTTACTTCATTTCAGTTCCGCAATGTATGTATATACCTTGTGGAACTGAAATCGAACTGAAATCGAACATGACCTCGAGCTGCCGAATTTAGAGCAAATTGTTCTAATTCGACGAGCGACTCGAACATCGCCAAAAACAGCTTGAATTTGAGATTGGCAAACAATTCGAGTCGAACACCGTTCATCTCTAATACCAACACCTTTATTACTACATAAAACCTTAATATATTTTATATAAATACAATCTTTAAACACATTTTTTAATTATTCTTGACAATGATGAAAAGATCCAGTTGTCAGTCCATGTCATAATAACACTGGTCACCTATAATAAAAAATTAAAAATTAAAATCAGATAACATTGGCGAGTAAGTCTACCTCTCCTCAGGCATGGAAATCAGTCACACACACAGAGCTGAGCTTCAACTGGGTTTACTTCACTTTATCGGCAGATGGTTATGTGTAGCCCACTGGGACGGGGTACTGGGTATCGGACCGGAGTATCACAGGAAATCACAGCAGTCTTGGTCTGGACCGTGTCCCAAGCCCACAAGTAATGGGGGGTGTTTACAGGGGAGAAAGTTGTGACGCCACCCATGGTGTGTGGTCAGGGTGACTACCGCTGCTGCAGAACCTCCAGGTATGATGTTTGGCAGCTGGTGATGTAACGGCTCTCCACGGGCAGAGCCTGGTTCCCCGGGGCAGTGGTAGTATTAGTCTACGGATGATGCAGAGTAGGGGTAGTGGTAGAGATGATAGCAGTTTTGAGGGAAAGTAGGGCTTGAGCATAAGGATCACAACGACTCATGGTTTTGTAGTTTTCCAAGTCTTTACTGTAGGTGTTGTTCAGCAGAGTACTGTCCACGGAGTCTGTACCGGAGCCGGGTTGCTCCCACCCTGACCAGGTCCTTTGCTTCCCACTCCTGCGCTGTGTGTGTGGCCCTGCTGCCGCTTTAGCTAGGCTGTCGGCCCTGTCTCCTCTCACGAGTACCCACATGCTAGGCAACTTGAGTCTTGAGTCTTATCTTTGTGTTTCTGACCCTGCCGTTTTGCTTCGCTGTGGTACAGTGAAGATATATAACCTCCACTAGTCCGGTGTTTACTGTGCTGCTTGTGTCAGGCACAATTTCGGATCCGGTATCAGATCTTTGCGCTCTTCCGGGGCGAGTTATAGGGTAACTCAGTCTCCCAGATGTGTTCTTCTGTTTCTCTTAACTCCTTCCCTCAGACCCTGACTAGGCCTGGAATTGAGCAGCGGACCGTGGGGGAGCCTAAGGCTGCTCCTTTATACCCCAGCCCTTCTTCCTCAGTTCTCCCAGGAACTGAACTACTTTCTCTCCACACCAGAATATATAGGGAAGCAGCTTTAGCTCCCCGTTCTGGCCTGGAGGTGCTAGTGTAGTGTTGTGGGTTGTGTGGGGAGTTAACCCTTGGTGTCGTTACTGTGGCACATTAAACCCTGGGGTGCCACATTCCCCTTAGTAAAGAACAGTACTCCGGGACTGTAGAAAAACAAACAGTTAACTATCAATACAATTAATATTTACAGAGCCTTAAAAATAAAAAGTGCAAAAACCACTGACGCTCAAAAAGAGTCCAAAAGTTCAAAATAGAAGTCTTTCCGGGGGTTTAGTCTATTGCCTCCGGGGCTGGTAAATATATGCAATAGGAGTTTTTACCACAGCCAGTCCTGTTGGTAGGTATGGTCCTTAAATAAATAAAGAAGAAAAGTTCAAAGTTCAAGAATATGTAAGAAGTTCAATACAGGATAGTCTCTGTAGGTACATGGCTCTTAACGTTGCAAAACAAGTATGAACACGTACGAGTGTCTCTGGTTTAAGTGCAGTAGGCTCCCAAGCCCTCGGGTCACGCATAAGAAGCCAGTCAGTGCAGTGGTGGTTCCAGTATGTTCATAGCAGCCAAGACGGCTCATCCGAATCACCCCCTTTTGTGTTCCTTTCATGGGCCTCTCGGTCTGTCCGCAATCTAGCTACGATCCAGCTGCCGCAGGCTTTTGGAAGGCGACCTGTCGGGTCCCTTAACCCTAGTACGGCGGCCTTCTTTCCTCTGCGCTGCAATTTGGGTCTCGGGACATAAAGACCCCGCACCCCATTGGTGTTTGTGGTTGGAGCATCAAGCGTCCAGGCCACTTCCTCAGAGCCGACACCCTGGTTTCGGCCCAGTCCCTTAGTGTCCCCGCTAATCAGAGCACACCTAGGACTCTTTCTGTCTCTCCCTACGGTCTGCAGCCCAGGACCCGGACAAGCCTCATGGTAGCACAGGCTGCCGGGTCCGTGTCCTTTCAGTCCCGTGTGATGCTCTCGCCTCTCCTTCTGACTGAACTTGACTCTTTGGTGGTACTTGGCTGACTGCTTACTGAACTTGGTGTTGTCTAGTTTTTGTTGCCTAACCTGACAGAGTTCTGTCCTAACTTTCCCACCCTCCACTTGACTCCTCAACACTATCCTATTGCTGAGCATAGAGTCCCTAGTCTTGGGATCGAGAGTGTGTTGGGTGTGTGTTTGGGGTGACCGAACAAACTGATCCCGGCTGCTGCGCCATCTAATGGTGACCAGTCCCCAGGGGCGCCACATCTTTCTGCTGCAGTTTACCTCTTTCCTGTCTGTCTCCTCTATTGTCTCTTCTACTGCAATGTTTGTCATTTCTTCTGGTATCTGGAGTGTGCGAAGATCCTGTTTTGTGGGTGGCTTCCCAGTGCTAGCGAATCCTCTAGTCTGCAGCTGTGGATGGTGGAGCTACTGTGGACATGATTGATGTTGCTGTGTGGGCAGTTCCTGAGTTTCAGCTAGAGAAGAGGGGTTCACCTGACGAAGCCACCCTTGTGTGGCGACACGCGTTGGGCCTCTCCCCATCCACCCTCTGTATGGACGAAACATTTCTCCCCTAACTGGGTCTCCCAGGGTAATTGATAACTATAACCTGTCCCTGTGACCTCTGCACCTTTATGTGATTAGGTGCACTCCTGGTTCATGTGGTGTTCATGTTACAATTCCTTATTGATTTTTGTAAGATTTACCTAGCACAGCCACATTTACAAGTGGACCTACAGGGCCAGGAAGACTTAGTCCTTCACCCCTTCCAAACTTGGCTGGGGTACTATTTCCATGTGCTTAGTCCTATGGTACATGATTATACAACAGGGATAGGGGACTCTATCTAACGGTAGCGGTACTGAGATCTACCTTAAAGACAAGTGGTTTCATACAGGTAGCAATTAACCTTAATTATTGCTTGATATATATACAGGTTGGCTAATTTTGCCTTGTATACAATTTACTGTTATATACGAGATTGTAATACCATACCATATTGTTTACTGTTTACATGGTGATTTAAGTGACTAAGCTGACCATTTGACTACTCTGGTTAGCCACTCACCTGGGCCAGTACTGCCAGTGAGTGCCATATTTGAAC
This sequence comes from Allobates femoralis, assembly GCA_033576535.1. Taxonomy (NCBI): domain Eukaryota; kingdom Metazoa; phylum Chordata; class Amphibia; order Anura; family Aromobatidae; genus Allobates; species Allobates femoralis. The sequence continues at coordinate 470,832,615 of JARQOC010000005.1, forward strand.
AGGAGGACATCTTGATGCTTGAAGTGGATGACAGACGCCAAAAGTTTATTATATAGATATTGTCCTGAAACAGATCGCCAGAGTTTCCTGTCAGGGAACCACGTGGGTTAAAGCCAGAGAGTATGCCTAATTTAATTAATTTGAATACATCGCTGCAAATGTCTAGAAGTCATGCACAACCTCTTAACTTTTTTTTGAGAATTAAGGCAGTTTATATCTTTCAACAGAAAAATTTGATGCTCCGGAATGTGTGCGATATTGATGTTATTGTGAAAGTCAAAAGATTAAGTGGCTCTGATTCATCCAGACCAGTGATTTTCCTGCTGGTCGTCATGAATTAGAAATATCTGATGTGTGCCTTCATGTGCTACACTAGAAATCTTACTCTGATCAAAGACTGGAGTGGGATTTCTAGTGTATAGAACTTCACAATTCATTATGAATTAGATGAGCTGTGTCATGTGTTGTCATGACTGGGAGTAACACCAAAAGATTTTCAACTTTTCAAGGCTTTTGCCCCTCTTTTTAGCTCAATTAAGGTCTATGGCTTTATTGTGGCACCCCAGTGGTCCAGTTGCCAGAGTGGCATTGCCTCCCTCACAGGGGGTGATGTCATGCCTGGAAGCAGGAGGAGGCTTTTGCTCTTGTTTTTTGCTCAGTCAAGGTCTATGGCTTTATCGTGGCACCCCAGTGGTCCGGTTGCCACAGTGGCATTGCCTCCCTCACAGGGGGTGATGTCATGCCTGGAAGCAGGAGGAGGTCCCCATATTAGGTAACACCCAGCATGCAACACAATTCCTGACTCCAGACCTGAATGGGGAGTTCTGAACCCAACTTCAGGGAGCTTCCCTATATACATTCCGGCCCGGAGTAGAGGTTAAGGAGAATAGTGGAGTTAGTCTGAGGAGAGGGAAAGGAGAGACGTTGAGGAGAACTCTGGGGAGTGGAGCTGCGACTGAGCTCACGTCAAAGCGGAGCGCTAGAGAAAGAATGCTAGAGTCCTTGGTTGTGCAGGTGCTGTACGCTCCGGCACCCGAATCTGGAGGGCAGGAGACTGTGTGGCGCCCTGCTCACGGAGATTTGCAGTTGTTGGGCCCCAGGCCGTGGGTACTCGGGTATCAGGCATGGTGGCTGTTTAGGGATGTCACGGATTTCCCTAATGCACAGCTGGGTTTCCACAGCAGGTACCAACTACATGCAACCCCTTCCACCCCGGCACAGTAGGGGGAGCTACACTTGCTGACCTTAGGCAAGATCCCCTATAAATACTGCTGCTGAGGGAGGAGTTAGTTAGAGTGTGCAAACGCTAGTAGATCTGCGAAGACGTCTTGGTGGTCGGTGCCGCGGTTAGGCCCGAGCCAGTGACCCGGAGTGGCCCTTCTGACGCCCCGCTAGCCTGAGTGGGGACAGAAGGCAAGGAGTAGAAAGCCAAAAGGGAGTGAGGAACTAGTGGAAGTTCACCCAAAGACGTACCGGACATCGGGGATCTGCACCTGTAAGATACTTCAGAACTACAGAAAACCCTGTCACACCGTGGAGACTTCAGTCACCCGGTCCCCCTGTGGGTCCGGAGAGAGGGAGCCAGACACCGCAGTGAAACACCACAAGGCAGTGATCAGAGAGGGTAACCCGTGGAACGCACAGGAGGAGAGAGCAAGGACAGGAAGAGAGAGGAGGCCGGTCTGGCTGCATGCAGACTGGGCTTCAGCAACCACAGGGAGAATCAGAGAAGGCCTTATACCCACTTGCTGTGGGGACCCACTGTGCACCTGGTCACCTGTCAGTGCCCTGGACGCCTTTACCGGCCGTACCAACAGTAAAAAGGTAACAGAGACTTCTGCAGTGTGTGCGCGCGTCATTCCTCTCCGCTCCCAGTGCCCTTATAGACTGCTCCAGCATCCCCTACACCGACTTACAGATCCACTCCAAACTGCCCCTTCACAGTATGCTGCCCCGGAGGCCCAGCCCTACCTGTAGGAGGCTTTGTCATCTCAGCAGCACTACCATCTACCTCCGTCGGACTGTGGCGGTGCTGGTGATGCATCACCAGGTACTACAGGTGGCGTCACGTGAACTCTTATCCCCTGTATATATAACCCCCTTTTTGAAGTCACCCAGGCCACGGGATCAGGCTCTGCCACCCGTGACATCCCTAAACAGCCACCATGCCTGATACCCGAGTACCCCAGGGCCTGGGGCCCGACAACTGCAAGTCCCAGGCTGTACCAAACATCCAGCGGCACAACAGCGCACTAAAGCCCGGAACTGTCACCAGTGCAGCGGTACCCGTGATCGGCTTGAGCTGTCTGCCATATGGGTGAGGAACCAACACGCAGAAAGAGGGCCACAGTCTAGCTAAAAGCAGCAGGGACCTAAAAGGACAGTGCAGAAGGAAGGCCTCCGAATAAACCTGGCAAAGTGGACCCCTGAATGTTTCCTGGCTGACCGGATCTCTTCTATCACCTGTAACCAGTGCCTCGGACTGCACCATCAGCTATCAAGTAAAGGTAACAGAAACTGCACCCTTCTGTGTCCTCTGCTTATTTTCTGCATCCTCTGTCCTGCACCCCAACGATCACAGCCATCTTAATAGACTGTTCCATCTGACCTGGGGCCCCGATCCACCTGTGGGGAGTGATATCATCCCGGCTGCACTACCATCTGTCCCAGTGGTCCTAATCTGCAGCGTCAGCCATCCCTGTCCGAACACCTCAGGTGGCATCACGTTCATCCACTTTAAATACTACCCCTTTTACTGCACGGCCAGGGCCACGGAGCCAGGTCACCGCCACCCTGACCTCCCAAAGAACTGGCCGGCTCAGTTACTGAGTATCCCACAGCCCTGGTGAGTGTTGCAATTGGCGTCACAAACAGGATGTTGAAGCCCCGTACCACCAGGTCCTGTGTGCCATAGACTGTATTGAACTGTGTGATTGCGCCACATGGCGTGCGAGGAGAAGGGGTGTGTCATCATAGGTGTAACCTTAGAAAAAGCGTGAAGAAAAAGCCTGCCCCGCGCTCTGATGTCAGCCGGCGGGAAGCAGGAGGCCCCAACCCAGAATCCCCTGGGTGCTCGGATCCATCCCACCTGCGGAGCAGCAGCCTGATAATCCAACAAAGATTCTGAGCCTGGCTTAAGGTTCCCTAGGGGGGGGGGGGAGGTAGATGCCCATCCTAGGAGAGGATCCAGCAGCGGGCGCAACCGCAGCCCCCATAGTGCTGTTATCAATGATGTACATCTCAGGAGCGGCCTGGCTACCACAATACTCAGGGGAGTCACATACCCTGAGCGACTTCTGAGAGAGACTGCGTAACCTGTTTGAAATGTACCCCCTGTCTGAGGGCCAAAAAGTCAGCATCCTTATCAGTCAGTTAACTGTTGTGGCCCAGAGGGAGGTAAAGTCCTGTCCGGACACTGATAAAAGGACTATTAAGCAAATCCTGGCTAGGCTGAAGGACGCCTTTGATACCCGCACTGTGGCAGAAATTAAAATGAGAGTCTTTGGGTGCAAACAAAGGGTGCAGGACAGTGTACGGGACTATGCCCTTAATCTTCAAGAGGTGCTATAGGTCATTAAACAGGTTGACCCTGACAGCATGCAGGATGAGGACAGACTGCTAACTGAGCAGTTTATCGAGGGGCTTCTGTCCAATACCCACTGAACCCAGCTGCGAATAATGGCTCTACAAAACCCTGACCTGGACTTTGCACAATTTAAGGATCGGGCAATTCGGGTGCTGCGTGAACCAACCCGCGTGGCACAGCACCCTCTAGGCGCCCAGCAACAACGTACACCAGGAGGCAGTGCCCTTGCCTCAGACATCCATTGAGGCTGATGCACAAACTCTAAGCAGCAACACTTCAGCAGACCTGCGCCTCCAAGTTCAAGAGTTGACAAAGAGTGAGGCTGCATTGGCAAAAACAGTGCAGTCCCTGCAAGGGTCATCATCAGCCAAAAAGATCCAGCTGACCTCCAGTCCAGATGACATCCCGTGGCGACGGCAGTGGCAGATCCCACCCACCAGGGGAAGAGACAGCGATCGCTACGACTCAACTGAACAACCGATCTGACGCCGCTGCAACAAGGCGGGGTACTTTGCCGGTGTCTGCCCTTTAAACAGTCAATCCCTGGGGCCGCAGGCCAACCCCCAGGAGTAAGGCAACAAGGCATGCATAATAAAACAAGTACATCGGAGAATGACAGGTCCTCCCAGTCGTGATTGATGGCATCCCGATAAACGCCCTACTGGACACTGGCTGCCAGGTGACAACTATGCCATATATCCTTTATAAGCGGTACTAGGCTTACTCTGACATAACCCGCAGCCCAGATGATGACTTGACAATAATTGCCAGCAGTGGTCAACCCTTACCACAAGTGGGGTATATAGAGGTGACCATTAAAATAGGGCGAATAGAACTAAAATCAAAGGGGTTGATAATTGTAGACGTTGACTGGTGAGAATGCAATCCAATTATCGCCCTTTGTACCAATGTGTTAGAAAATTGTCTTGGCTAGATTACTGTTCTTTTACAACAGGTAGCCAAAACCGCCAGCTCCGGACTGCAATGGGTCCTGCAAAAGGAGATCAAAGCACTAATGCAGAGACAACAGGTAGAATTGTCCGGTGGAGAAGTCGGCAGTGTTCAGGTGAGTGACCCATTCCCCATTGTGATATCTCCCAAAACTGAAATGTTAATATGGTGTCGAGCGGTTATAGGTATCAGGGGAAAAGATTACCAGGCTCTGGTAGAACCCGTGTACTCCAACAGCAGGCCTACTATCCTGACAGCCAGATGGGTAGTAGATGTTTGTAAGGGGAGGGTATCTGTATGCATCTTAAAGTGTGAGGAGAAAGAGGTCAATTTACCGCGGTACGCCACCTTTGCTAAGCTGTTCACTGTCAGTAATAACGCAATACGGGCAGTAGAACCCTTGATCCCGCCAGGCCAGGCGGAGGATAATGGCTCTGCGGAACAGCAGGAGGACTGGTGTCAGAAGCTGCACATAAGCACTGACTCCACCCCTTTGCACCAAAAGAATGGGTGGTTCAAGAATATGAACGGGTATTCAGCAAAAACCCACTAGATTTTGGGCAGGTAAAAGGAGCCCAACACCATATTCCCACCGGAGACCATCCGCCCATTAAAGAAAGGTACCACCCTGTGCCCCCGGCTCACTATTAGTGTGCCAAGAGCATGATATGGAAAATGAAGGAGAGTGGGGTAATCGGAGATCGTTGTAGACCCTGGACAGCTCCATTAGTCCTCATAAAAAGAAAGATGGTACAATGAGGATGTGTGTTGATTACAGGCAGATTAACCACATTACACATAAAGATGCCTACCCATTACCACGAATTGAGGAATCCTTAGCTGCCCTGAAATCTGCTAACTATTTCTCAACCTTAGATCTCACCAGTAGGTACTGGCAGGTTCCCGTTGTAGAGGCAGACAGAGAGAAGACCGTCTTTACGACACCAATGGGCCTCTGTGAGTTCAACTGCATGCCATTCGGACTTTGCAATGCATCGGGAATGCTCCAGATATTAATGGAGTGTTGTCTAGGGCATAAGAACTTCGAGACAGTGCTGCTATACCTGGACAAAGACATCATCTACTCCCGAATAGAGATGAGCGAGTATGCTTGTCACTTCTCGGTACTCGCACGAATATCACGGTACTCGGGCTACTCGGCGAGTACCGAGTAATCTTGCGATACTCTTGCTGTGCTCGAGGTCCACCTCCTTGCATGTTGGTGCTCTTTTCAGAGCCACCCCGCCTGCAGGGATTGGCTGACAGACACTGTAATGCCACAGCCATGTTGGTTGTGGCATTACAGTGATTGGCTGGCCGCACAGCATGATCAGGTCTTTATAAGGCCTGACCGCGCTGTGCTCGTCACTCTGCGCCATTAGACAGTCAGTGTAGGGAGAGCTGCTGCTGATTGAGGGACAGATTTGTGGCCTTTCAGCTAGTGTAGGCACAGGGCTGCCAGTCTATTTACCACAACAGTCCTTCTGAGGACTACTAGAGCAGTATACAGGCAGGCAGGGAGGCAGGGTATCTACCAAACTTCGCTGTGCCAGTATACCAGCCTGCATCGCATCTGGGGCTGGTTTCCAGGCTCATCCATCCCAAAAACCGTGCTTTTAGGGATTTATTTAGCTCACTATAGGCAGGAGTAGGTTTTAGCTCAAATTAGGGTACACCAAAAGCATTGTGCTAAAAACCAACTCTTCTTGGCACTAATTTAGCATCTAATTGCTGCTACTGTAGGTTGCAGCGTTAATTAGGGTACACCAAAAGCCTTGTGCTAAAAAACAACTCTTCTCTGCACTAATATAGCATCTAATTGCTGCTACTGTAGGTTGCAGCGTTAATTAGGGTACACCAAAAGCCTTGTGCTAAAAAACAACTCTTCTCTGCACTAATTTAACATCTAATTGCTGCTACTGTAGGTTGCAGTGTTAATTAGGGTACACCAAAAGCCTCGTGCTAAAAACCTACTCTTCTCTGCACTAAATGTGCATCTAAGTGCTGTTACTTTAGGTTGTAGCATTAATTAGGGTACATCGAAAGCCTTGTGCTAAATACCTACTCTTGTCTGCACTAAATTTGCATCTCAGTGCTGCTACTGTCTGTTGCAGCGTAAATTAGGATACGCCAAAAGACACGCTATTGTAGTCAGCGTTTGTGTCTGACTAGTCCACCTGCAGGGCCTTAATTTCAAAACTTAAGGTCTTGCTAAAAACATACTCTTGTCTGCACTAAATTTGCATCTCAGTGCTGCTACTGTCTGTTGCAGCGTAAATGAGGATACGCCAAAACACACACTATTGTAGTCAGCGTATGTGTCTGACTAGTCCACCTGCAGGGCCTTAATTTCAAAACTTAGGGTCTTGCTAAAAACATACTCTTGTCTGCACTAAATTAGCATCTCAGTGCTGCTACTGTCTGTTGCAGCGTAAATTAGGATACGCCAAAAGACACGCTATTGTAGTCAGCGTTTGTGTCTGACTAGTCCACCTACAAGGCCTTAATTTCAAAACTTAGGGTCTTGCTAAAAACATACTCTTGTCTGCACTAAATTTGCATATCAGTGCTGCTCCTCTAGGTAGCAGCGTTAATTAGGGTACACCAAAAACCTTGTGCTGAATACCTACTCTTGTCTGCACTAATTTAGCTGTATACATTCAGCACCACATTGAAAATGCGCAAGTCCGGTTGCAAGGGACAAGGAACTGGACGTGATGGTGGTGCAGGTAGAGGACGAGCCCGTGTGCAAGCTCGAATTGTGCCACAACAAACGCCCACATCATCTCGCTCGAATTTCTTGTCACAATTTCTAGGTGAACGCAGCAGTACTCCACTATTAAACCAATACCAGTGTCAACAGGTTGTTAGTTGGATAGCAGATAATGCTTCCAGTCAGTTTGGCACCACCACAAATACCCTGTCTTTAACACGGTCAAGTGTCAGTAGCCGTGAGAGTGGACTGCACATTCCATACCCTGATCCTCCTTCCTCCCACCATGCTGAGTGCCAGGACCCGGACATAACTGATCCCACACTTGGACACTCTGAAGAGCTGTTCAGTTATCCATTCGCAGAATCTGGCCTCTCGCCAGCTCCAGTTGAAGTGGGTCATGAGGTGATCGTATGTACTGATGCCCAAATATTTGAGCAGCCACGGTCTCACGAAGGCAACGGTGGGAACGTGTCTCAACAAGAGGTGGACGATGATGAGACACAATTGCCACAAAGTCAGGAGGAGGACCAGGGTGCTGAAGTGGAAGACGATGTGGTGGATGATCCAGTAACTGACCCAACCTGGCAGGAGGACATGCAGAGCGAGGACAGCAGTGCACAGGGGGAGTTAGGCGTAGCATCACAACAGGCCGGATGAAGCAGGGTAGTGTCCGCAGGCAGAAGGCAGGCAACCAATCCCCGGAACAACAACACGAGTGATGTTGCCAGTACAACTGCTAGGTCTTCCCAAGTCTGGCTGTTTTTTAAGGTGTCTGCAGATAATTCAAAAAAGGCCATTTGCAACACCTGCCATGCCACCATCAGCAGGGGTAGCAAAACTAGCAGCCTGACCACCACCAGCATGATCAGGCAGATGGCAGCAAAGCACCCGACTTTGTGGGATGTACAGCAGAGTACAAGAGCATTGTCTGCGGGTGACACCGCTGCTTCTTCCACTGTTGTGCGTCCAAGCCAATCCCCTGTCCATACTGCAGGCGAAGATGCCTCCTGTCCTTCCCCTGTACTTGCACAAGCAGAAGGAGCACCATCATCAGCCACGTCCTTGTCCCAGCGCAGCGTTCAGTTATCCTTACTCCAAACTTTGGAACGCAGGCGCAAATACGCTGCCAACGCCCCACATGCCACAGTTCTAAATGCACACATTTCATGCCTGCTTGTGCTGGAAATGTTGCCTTTTAGGCTGGTGGAGGCGGAAGCATTCCGCAGCCTGATGGCGGCGGCTGTCCCACGTTACTCGGTCCCTAGCCGACACTATTTTACCGGTGTACCGTCCCCGCATTACATAAGCACAACATCATACGTGCCCCTAACAACGCAGTTTCAGGCAAAGTCCACATAACCACGGACACGTGGACAAGTGCTTGTGGGCAGGGCCGGTACATCTCTCTGACGGCACACTGGGTCAATATTGTGGAAGCCGGGACCCAGTCTGACCTTGGGACGGAACACGTCCTTCCGACACCGAGTATTGCAGGCCCTAACTCTGTCAGGGTTTCACCCAACGTGTGCAGCTCTGGCACATCATGCTCCTCAGCCTCCTCCTCCTCCACTTCACCCTCCACAACAGTCCCAAGCTGGAAGCACTGCAGCACTGCCTCGGCTAAGCGGCAACAGGCTGTGCTGAAGCTAATATGCATAGGTGACAAACCCCACAACGCTGAAGAGTTGTGGACAGCTCTGAAACAGCAGCCAGATCACTGGCTCACACCGCTAAACCTACAGGCAGGCATGGTCGTGTGTGGCAATGGCCGCAACCTTGTGGCGGCTCTGAGGCGAGCTGACACATGTTCCATGCGTGGCCCATGTGCTCAACCTCGTGGTTCAGCGGTTTATTAAATCGTACCCGGAGCTGTCTGATCTGCTCATCAAAGTACGCCGCCTGTGTGCCCATTTCAGAAAGATACCTACTGCTTCTGCCGGCCTTGCTGGCTTTCAGCGGCGTTTGCAGCTTCCGGCTCACAGACTGGTGTGTGATGTTCCCAGGCGTTGGAATTCCACACTGCACATGTTGGTCAGGATTTGTGAGCAGAAGAGGACAGTTGTTGAGTACCAGCATCAACTAGACCGTCGGTATACGGTTCAAACTCCACACATAACACCTCAGGAGTGGACATGGATGTCCGACATATGTACCGTCCTCCAAAATTTTGAAGACTCCACCAAGATGGTGAGCGGCGATAACGCCATCATTAGCGTCACCATCCAGCTTCTCTGTCTTCTAAAACTCTCTCTGCTCAAAATCAAAGACGATGCATTGCAGGTGGAGCAGGATGAGTTGCAGCAAGAAAACGTACTGGGTGATTACACACAGCCCAGCCTCATCTCATCCCAACGTGCATTAGAGGACTATAATGAGGAGAAGGAGGAGGAGGAAGAAGAAATGGAGCTACTTTCATTTGGAATTGACGGTAATACATGCACAACCGTCAGACAGTCGGTTGAGCGGGGATGGCCAGAGGACAGGGGAGAGGAGGAGGAGGAAGAGGAGGAGAAGGAGGAGGTCAGCATGGCCAGTCATGCTGTTGGTGAGGACCCAGAAGTCTTGACTGTTAACAGTCTAGCGCACATGGCTGACTTTATGTTACGCTGCCTGTGTCATGACCCCTGTGTTATCAAGATCTTGACGGACACTCATTACTGGTTGGTGACACTTTTAGACCCACGCTACAAGGAGAACTTTATTTCTCTTATTCCCGAAGCGGAGAGGTCTACAAAAATGCTGCAGTACCAGAAGGCCATAGTGGCGGAATTATTAAAAAATTCCCTTCTGAAAACGCTAGCGGCAGAGGTCACGTTTCTGTGGACAACCAAGGTGTCTGGCAGAGAGAGGCACAAGTACAATCCAGCAGAGGTAGGGGAACACTCTCAAAAATCTGGGACACTTTTCTCAGCACCCCCAGTACCACAGGCCCTGAGGTGCGGGGTAGTGTCACAAGGAATGCAAAGTTTGCAAAGATGCTGAGGGAGTACCTTGCTGATCGTACTAAAGTGCTCCTAGACTCTTCTGTGCCTTACAATTATTGGGTATCCAAGCTGGACACGTGGCAGGAATTGGCTCTCTATGCCTTGGAAGTCCTGGCGTGCCCTGCCGCTAGCGTTTTGTCAGAGCGTGTTTTTAGTGCCGCAGGTGGAATCATTACAGATAAACACACCTGCCTGTCAACTGAAAATGCTGACAGGCTGACTTTAATCAAGATGAACAAGGGTTGGATTGGGCCTGACTTCACCACACCACCACCAAATGATAGCGGAATTTAACTTTGGTGTCGGTAGATTCCCATGCACCTCCGCACACCCACACATCGGTACAGACTTCATGTGTTTGGCTACTTGCTGTACTGCTCCTCCTTCTCATCCGCCACCATCATATAATCAGTGTGACCGTGGTTCATGATGCCACAAAATCATAATTTTTAGACATCATATTTATGATGATGATGCACCTAACCGTTGTAAAGTTAGGCATTAGTTTCATGTATACCCCACAGGGGTAAATGTTTTAGTCCGTGCTTCCAGAATGGGCATTACAAGTACAGGAGACCCGCTCCTTTGTAATGGGAACAATTTTTAGAGGCTCTCCTCCATGTTTCATCCCAGGGGCATCGCAATGCCTCCCAATTTTTGGTTTCCCTGACTAGGGAAATAGTACAGCAGACTCACTTGCTTCAAATGGGCACATTAGTTTATAAGGCTCTCATGCACGTCTCTATCCAGGGGCATTGAAGTGCTACCCAATTTATGGCTTCCCTGACTAGATAGATAGTACAGCAGACTCACTTGCTTCAAATGGGCACATTAGTTTATAAGGCTCTCATGCACGTCTCTATCCAGGGGCATTGAAGTGCTACCCAATTTATGGCTTCCCTGCCTAGGGCAATACTACAGCAGATACACTTGCTTACAATGGCCACATTTTTTAAAAAGGCCCTCATGCACGCCTCTATGCAGTGGCATCTTGGTGCCTCCAAACCTTTGGCTTCCCTGCCTAGGGCAATACTAAAAAAGACACACTGGCTTACAATGGGCACATTTTTTAAAAAGGGCCTCATGCACGCCTCTATCCAGGGGCATATTGGTGTCTCCAATTTATGGCTTCCCTGCCTAGGGCAATACTAAAAAAGATACACTGGCTTACAATGACCACATTTTTTAAAAAGGCTCTCATGCACGCCTCTATCTAGGGGCATTGAAGTGCCTCCCAATTTTTGGCTTCCTTGCCCTAGGGCAATGCTACAAAACACACACTTCCTTATAATGGGCACATTATTTAAAGAGGCCTTCATTTACGTCTCTTCCCAGGGACATGGGAGTGCCACACAATTTTTAAAAAAAAAATCTTTGATATAATCCAAGAAACTAACATACACCAACTCTGTCTCACAAGTGGGTATGAGCCATTAATATTTTTTCCATGAAAATCTGTTTTGGTTTCATTTTGTAACGTTTTCTTGACAGTCCGTAAAAGTGGCGTAATGGTCTGACAACATTGTTGACATCAGTGACCTTGGGTCTGAAATGCTTCCAGGGGTCTTCCCCATGCTGTTCCCATGTCATTTCAGCACTGTTCTGATACTTTTGTGACATTTTTAGGCTTTTTCCATGCTGCTGGGGGTCATGTCAGAAAAATACTCGGGTCTCCCATAGGATAACATTGGGCTCGGTGCTCGGGCCGAGTACACGAGTATCTTGGGATGCTCAGCCCGAGCTTCGAGCACCCGAGCATTTTAGTACTCGCTCATCACTACTCCCGAACCTACAAGGACTATTTGAAGCACCTGGCCGAGGTGTTTGAGGCCTTATCCAACTTTTCGCCTAAAGGTCAAGCCATCCAAGTGTCACCTCTTGAAGCCCAAGGTACAGACCATGATAAAGTCACTGTCATCAGGGACTGGCCGAAGCCCACCACCATCCTTGAAGTATGGCAGTTCCTCAGCTTGGTAGGCTACTACCAGAGGTTGAAGGGTTTCACCAAGATAGCCGCACCCCTGAAAGACCTCCTAATGGGCCAATCCAGGAAGGCCAAGAACCAGAGCCCTCCTATTGATGGGACAGCAGAGTAGAAGGATCCTTCACCCGGTTGAAGTTGGCTCTCACGAGAGATGAAGCCCTGGTCTACCCTGACTATGGTCAACCATTCATACTTTACACAGACGCCAGCAACGTGGGATTGGGAGCCGTATTGTCTCAAGTGCAGAAAGGCAGAGAGAGAGTGATCGCCTTCACTAGCAGGAAGCTTCGTCCCACTGAAAGGAACCCCGACAACTACAGTTCCTTCAAGTTGGAGTTCCTCGCCATAGTCTGGGCTGTGACTGAGCAATTCAAACACTACCACAAGATTGAAATTGTATTGATATATTATTTATTTATGTAATTTGATACTTACTGATATTTTATATTTTGTATGTCACTGATTATGTTATCAATTCAGCTGTTGGGTTAATGAGGGTGTGTGTATATAATGATCATCCTCCCCATTTGTCAGCTACCGCCATGACTAAGACTATATGTCGAAACATGTTGGCTTAAGCACCATGTACCTCACTGTATGTGACAGCGTCCTTGCGAGTGAGTATCCAAGCAGGGCAGGACGATACTATCAGCTGGAGAGCTGTCTTTCCCTCCCCCCTTTTTCTTAAGAAAGGCAAACTGTTCATCTACGAGGGTAAGCTGTGTCGGAGAAGCATCAACTCAAGCACACACTAACTGGTCTGGCAGGTAATAGCCCCGAAGTAGGATGCGCCAATGGTCTTAGAAGCGTGCCATGATGGAGCAGGACACTTCGGTGTAAGAAGCTGGAGGTCCTACTTCATAAACGATTCTACTGTGTTGGCATGAGAAAAGACATCGAGAGGTGGTGTCGAGAATGTGGCCAATGCAACCTGCGAAGAAGAGATCGTGATAGCCAAAGAGCCCCCTTACAGCCAATCATCACAAAACAACCACTTGAACTTGTGGCTCTGGATCACGTAAAGTTGACCCCGAGTAGGTATGGCTACACCTACGCTTTTACTATCGTGGACCATTATTCCCGGTTCTTAGTAGTCGTCCCTGTCAAAGATCATACTGCGAAGACCACAGCCAAATCTTTCCAAGAGCACTTATGTAGGCCCCATGGCTACCCTGAACAGGTTCTTACCGACCAAAGTCCAGCAATTGAGGCAGAGGTATTCTAGGAGTTTTGCACCCTGTACGGCTGCAAGAAAATCAGAACAAAGTCGTAGCATCCTGAGACCAACGGCATGTGCGAAAAGATGAATCAGGTGGTGATCGACCTGTTGAAGACTTTACCCCTTGAAGAATGGAACCTGTGGCCAGAAAAGTTGCCGGATCTGGTAGATCTATACAATCACATCCTGGTGAACTCCACTAACTGTACACCAGCCTACCTGATGCAGGCTAGACCCGGCAAGTTACCCATTGACCTGGGAGTCTTAACATCTGAGACAGACTCACCAGATGCAGACTGGGATACTGAGCGGCAACAATAATAGCCGCATAGTCCAAGAGTGTCTGGAGAGAAGTCTGTCTCAGGCAAGACAAAGGCAAGAGAAGAATTACAACAGCAAGCCCAGCTACTCCCTTAGCACCTGAAGAGCAGGTGTTAAAGCGGAAAAGGAGAATGCACAAACTGGATGACCACTGGGAAGCTGAGCAACACACCATCTTGCCTTCAAGCTTTGATAACCACAAGGTATGCCTCATCAGCAAACATAGAGGAGAAACTCAGTGGCAGTCTCAAGAGACCACCTAAAGGTATGCCCTTACCAACTGAGAGACAAAGATTAAGACTAGGACACCCCCCAACATACAGAAGAGGTGGAAAGAAGGTCTATACCATCCTTGGAGAATTTCCCCAGTCTTGATGCAGGTGAATCAGGCAATCGGGTTACATGTCTTAAATCTTCCCCAGCCTACTGCACCTGAAGCAGCAGAGACTCTAGATCAGCTGGCTGCAGCAACAGATGCCACAACAGCAGTGGAACAGGAGAATCTACCCCTGCTAGCGGCGAATCTGTCATCCCCATGCTGAGTTTAAGGGTCTACAGAAGGCAATCTGGTATACCAGTAATAAGTAGGTCTACTAGTAGTGTAGTGACTAATGCAACCAGCACACCAGCACACTAGGGACCAGATCAGGTCATCAACAATACCTGTACTGCATAGATCCAACTGTAGTACTAGAGGTCAAATCCCTGCCCATTATAGGGAGTAAAATTGCAAATATGGTGATAATGTAAATAAACAACCATTAAGCGTAGGAGCCTACAGAGACTTGCTGTATGAACATTTAAGAATTTGTATATAACCTGTTGAAGGACAATTGGGTCACAGGACTAGGTGTCACCAATCCAAAATTATATATAGTTCCCCGACCAGACATAAATATAAACAGTCTGTGTGGCCAAAGAGCCAAGTAAGGCCAGGTCTAGAGCCCCGTAGCCACGCCTGGGGATGACGTAACGGTGGGTTCGGGCGGTACCCAACGTGTAAACTTGAAAGTCCGTGGGGTGACGCAACTGGATCTGTATTTGCGCCAGGAACTTTGGTGACAATGTAAATTTTTTTGAGGTTGTTGTATTTTTCTATTTTATAATCCTGTATAGAGTTTGTTATTGTTGTAGTTGATAAACCTGTGTTGGTTTTCTCAGTCCGGGACGTACTGAAGTTAACTAGGGGAAATGTGGCTCCCCAGTCTGGTTGCCACAATGGCATTGCCTCCCTCACAGGGAGTGATGTCATGCCTGGAGGCAGGAGGAGGTACCCACGTTAGGTAACACTCAGCATGCAACACAATTTCTGACTCCAGGCCTGAAGAGGGATCTCTGAACCTGACTTCAGGGGAGCTTCCCTATATATACTCCAGTCCAGAGGAGGTGTTAGGGAGAACAGTGGAGTTAGTCTGAGGAGAGGGAAAGGAGAGACGTCGAGGAGAGCTCTGAGAAGTGGAGCTGTGAATGAGCTCACCCCAGAGCGGAGTGCTAGAGGAGAATGCCAGAGTCTTTAGTTGTGTGGGTGCTTTACGCCTGGCAGCTAAATCTGGAGGACAGGAGACTGCAATTCTCCTGGCCACACCAAACACCCGGCGGCTCAACACCGTACCAGAGCCTGGAACTGTCACCAGTGCAGCGGTACCCGTGATCGGCTTGAGCCGTCTGCCATATTGGTGAGAAACCAACACGCAGGAAGAGGGCCACAGTCTAGCTATAAGCAGCAGGGACCTAAAGGACAGTGCATAAGGAAGGTCTCTGAACCCACCGGGCGAGGTGGATTCCCGAATGCTTCTTGGCTAACCGTATCTCTTCTATCACCTGTAACCAATGCCCTGGACTGCAACAACAGCTATGAAGTAAAGGTAATGGAAACTGCACCCTTCTGTGCCCTCTTCTTATTTTCCGCATCCTCTGTCCTGCACCCCAACGATCACTACCATCTTAATAGACTGTTCCATCTACCCTGGGGGCCCGCTCCACTAGTGGGGAGTGATATCATCCCGGCTTCACTACTATTTGTCCCAGCGGTCCTAATCTGCAGCATCGGCCATCCCTGGCCGAACAACACAGGTGGTTGTCAGATCCATCCTCTGTAAATACTACCGCTTTTACTGCACGGCTAGGGCCACGGAGCCGGGTCACTGCAATCGCGACCTCCTAAAGAACTGACCGGCCCGGTTACCGAGTACCTCATGGCCCTGGTGGGTGTTGCATTACTATTTTCCCTTTCTATATGTAAAATAATGTAAATGGTATAAAGCAGCGTGCAGCCAGTATTTCTAGATATAGCGTCATGTTTCTACCCATTGTGTCTATTTCCTTCTGTATGGGGGATCGTCTGTATACGGTAGACATAATCTCATACTCTATAGACATATAGAGCTTCACTTTATGATTTTCAGGAAGGATGTTTTGCCAGAAATTTATTTTTTTAACATAAATATCTCCTGCCTTTGCCTAAAAAGACAGATTTCTGAGATCTGGCTTATGAAACAACAGCAAATTAATGTTCAACTCAAACCAGATGTTTTTTCCTGTTTTCAGGGACGGTCACTGCCAGAGAAGAACAGACGGAGACTTTCAGATGTTGTTATAGGGAGTTAAACTCTGCAGATTGATGTCTAGAAGCTGAAATAAAAATGATCCCTTTAAAACAAAGGTGGAAAGGATGGATTTCTGTAGGTTTAGTGAGAATTTGGAAGCAACTATTACACTGGAGAGACAGGACCTTCATGATGAATGATTATCTGCCGCAGATGGTGGAAGAGTCAGCTGCATCTGGTCAGATCTTCAGTAAAGACAGGCCACGTGACCCACAAATCTCTCAGATCTGCGCACACATACGTTCTATCATAAATCTGCGCAGCTGTTCGCCAGCAGTCATATTCTCACAGGTATCACTTCTATAGATAAATCCAAGAAATCCCAGATGAAAAATGAACGTTTAGTATGCAGATGATATACATGTACGGTAAAGAGGAGGGTGCCCATAGAGACCAATCAGATACAGCTGTAACCTTTATAGAGCTATGTTGAACATTCAGTTATCTTAAGGCCACATCACACGTAACGATATAGTTGCCGATATCGTTCAAAAGTCACGTGTTCTGTGACGCTTGAACGATGTCGAAATGACATCGTTGCGTGTGACACTACAAACGATGAACGATCAGTCGTCTGATCGTTCATCATTTGATTTGAGGACAGGACCTCAAATCAATCGTTGGTCGCCCGGTGGACACGCATCATCGCTGCGTGTGGCACCGGGAGATGACCGATAAGCCAGCTCCCAGTGCCTCGGGAGCTGGTATCCAAGGTAAACTGCAGGTAACTAGGCAGTGCGCTCTGCCTAGATACCCGATGTATACCTTGGTTACCAGCCTTCTCCGCTCACCGGCTGGTATCCAAGGTACACAGTGGGTAACTAGGGACCCTACTTACCCGCTGTGTACCTTGGATACCAGCCGGTGAGCGGAGAAGGCTGGTAACCAAGGTATACATCGGGTATCTAGGCAGCGCGCGCTGCCTAGATACCCGCAGTTTACCTTGGAGACCAGCCTGCTCCAGTTTACCGCAGCCTGGCAGCGGGAGCAAGACATCATGGAAACAATATTTAAATCGTTTCCACGATATCTCTGGTCCATTGATCGCTGGTGAGTCTGCCTGTGTGACAGCTCACCAGCGATCTGAACGATTTTGTTAGCGATCGTGCGTGCACGTGATAGCTAACAAAATGCGTTTATCACATTGATGCGAGTGACGGCACCTTTATTGTTTTCTCTGGACAATTTCTCCACTAACAGTGAAATCTTGAGCAACGTTTGTTGGTAACGGCCACCAGAGGGCGCTCAGTGCAGATCATCTGATTGATTAGAGTAGAAGCTGTATAAATGTGTACAGTGAGCGCCCCCTTGTGGTAACTAAAAGGCACAGAATTGTATGCATTCACTGTTTAAACGTTGGAAGTGATGGTATGTAGTGTAAATTGAGAGCTCTAAAATATTTTTTTAGGTGTTTATTATTTCTTCATTTGGCAATGTCTTTTATTTCATATTACATTCTGTATTGAGAAAAAAACCTTGTTATTTTCATACTAGCCAGTGGGACTATGTTAAACTTACACTTTTGTATTCTTTCATTAAGCATTTTCAAAAGTTCCATATCATCACAGGCAGATAACACCTCTATACACAGCTGATAACACAGGATCTACTTTTCACAATACGTCATTTACAGTGGAGTAACTAGAGTCCAATGTGCCCACGATTTGTCTCGCTGCCACCTCATGTTGGTCAGATGTATGGGCCCTTGTTGCATTTAAAATCCTATGAAGACATACTTGCTGCCCCCCCTCCATTATGTAGTAATGTCACCCATCCATTACCAATGTTCTCCATCCTAAGACCCCTCTAAGTATATGACTTGCCCTGTGGGGGCAGTGGGGTATTCGGAGCCAGGCCGGTGGCCGTTGCTGGGGATGCCACAGTGGCATGACCCGGTCCGTTGCCCAGGAGCGGTCAATCGAAAAGGGGAAGGGGACTCTTCGGGGATCGGTGATGATGGAAGGTACTTATGATGGTAGGGATACCAGACTTGGGGATATTGGTTTACGTGACCACAGAGGTGCAGCTAATAAAGGCTGCCACTGCTCTACAGTTCCTCTGAGGGGGTTGGTGATACAGCAGTTTGATGGTAAGCCTCCACAGGTAGGGCTAACCCCCAGGGCAGCAGATGTTAATTAGTGGGTTGGTGCTGATGTTACAGCGCAGGGGCGCAGCAAGAAAGTGACCGACACAGCGGGGTGCAGTATCAAGATGTTCACTAACAGCTTTGTCATTCCCGGTTACAGCAGTTGTAGGTGGAGGTGGAGGAGGGGATCCAGCTAACTCCCAGGTAACGTGGTAGTCCTTAACCGGCACCCCTTTCTGTCACTGTCCTTTCATGGTTGACTCTTATTCTGCGCTTGCTTTGCCCTCCTGCCCTGCGCCTCGCTCACAGTGCCCCGAACTGGTGACCGCGGGTCCTTCCTAGGGTTACTACGTCGTCTGTTCCTGAACCCCATGTGACCACCTTTTCAGCGGATGAGCGGGGTATCGGCTGTGACACTTTGGAAGCACTGCAGCCTCCGGGTTGCTAGTGTGGCGCCCCATGTAGTCAGGCGTCACAGTGGGGTATTGCACCCGTAAAAGAGGTGTAATTGCCCCAGCTGCAAGTGGACCCTACGTTGGTGGGTGGGCCCCATTCCAGCACTCCCACATTAGCAGAATAGTGGGAGGTTACCTGGGAAGGAGATATTTTCACCTCTAGAGGGAACTAAGAGTGGCCAGTCTGGGGGAGGAGAGGAGTCGGGACAGTTAGAAAAGAGTGTGGAACAAAGGGTTACCCGGACGGCTCTACGCTGATCTGGAGGGAAGGAGAAAGAGGGTCTTGAGGAGATCCTGAAAGAGGGCACCCGACGCGAGAGAGGAGTCTGGGCCCTAGAGAGAAAGGGGGAAGCCTGGCGTGGAGCGACCATACTCCAGGGGTTTCTCCAGTCCACCACGGGAACGCCGGGCCCGAGGATCCGGACAAGGTCTATTTTTGCAGTCGGCAACCGTCTGCTGTGTTTGCAGCTGCACACCCCGCCAACGAGCGGTCTGCCTGCTTCCTCACCATGAGGGAGGGGACCCCCAATACTACCTACACGGAGCCATTGGGTATAGACTCATCCTAGGCGGGGAAGAAAGGACACGGGTTCGTCAACTAAGGTACACCATGGGTCCCACCATACCACCAGGCATCCACTTGTAGCACCCGTAAAGCTATCTGTTACTCTAACATCTGATGCTGAACTGTGGACTCTGTATTTACTACTGAATGTTTACAGTAATGTACCCGGGAGAAAGTGACTTTGCCTCAGTGTGGTTATCTCCATCAACCTGTTCCCTTTTAGGAACGCTGTCCCGGAGGCCCCAGCTCCATCTGTAGGGAGCTTTGCCATCTCAGCCGCATTACAATCGACCTCCGGTGGACTGTGGCGGCGCTGGTGACCCAACACCAGGTACTACAGGTTGCATCACATGACAAACTCTTATCTCCTGTACATATATTCCCTTATTGAAGTGTCACACAGGCCACGGGCTCTGGCGCTGCAACCCGTGACATCCCCTGTGAGAACAAACACCGAGCCTGATACCCAAGTACCCCAGGGCCTGGGGCTCGACACTAGCTGAGCCTGATCTTTTCTCTCCACTTGTCTTGGGGTCCCGGTGCCCCTACTCTGCGGCCTGGTCCCTCCACACGAATTCAGTCTGTATGGATGTGGGCGTCTCGGGTGGATTGCTCACTACCCAGTCCCCTGTGACCCCTTCTGTCTTCTGGAGCACCCTCTCCCTCTGCTGTTACATCTTTCACCTGTCTCAGGATGAGCTCCCACTGGCTCCAGTCCTCTGGACATCTCTTCCCAGATGTTACCCCTCTCTGACAAACTCTCCGGCCCTCACAGACTCCTTCAGCACGTGCCAGGCCAGCAACCCACCAACTGCCTTCTAGATGTTTCTCTTGTCCTTTTATACTGTCTGTCACATGTCCTGCATCACTAAGGTGTGTCCTCCCTGACTTCACTTCCTCCTGGGTGCTCCCCTAAACTCTGCCCTCCACCCATCCCTTCTACTTTGGTTCCTCCTCTCCAGACAGGATTAGGGACTGTGCTCTCACTTAGGAGCAATCTCGCCCTAGCCCTGACCCGAAGTGGCATAGAGCTGGGATGTAGGTGTCTGGATACCGGTCAGTGACCCCCACTTACCCGAGAGCGGGGTACTACACCACTGTCTGGGGTGCAGTACCTCTGTTGCGACTGGATCAGTAGGGTGCCACATATAAATGTTCCCCTTCTGGGCCTCTTCCTGGTATATTTGTTACCCATGCTGATATTTATGTCCCCCATCCTTGGCCCATTCCTCATATATAATGTTCCCATTCTGGTATTTATTGTCTCCATCCTTGGCGCTTCCTCGCATATAATTTTCCCATCCTGGTATATATGTCCCCCAACCTGGGCCCCTTTCTGGCATATACAGAGGGGAAATAAGTATTTGATGCACTGCGATTTTGAAAGTTTTCCCATCGACAAAGAATGATGAGGTCTGTAATTTTTTATCTTGGATACACTTCAACTGTTAGAGGCAAAATCTAAAAAAAAATCCAGAAAATCATATTGTATGATTTTTCAATAATTAAATTGCACTTTGTTGCATGAAAAAAATGATCACCTGACAACCAGCAAGAGTTTTACTCTCACAGACACTGTTAGTTTTTCTTTAAGAAGCACTCCTTCTCTACACTTATTACCTGTATAAAATACACCTGTCCACACACTCAATCACACTCTAAATTCTCCACCATAGTCAATAACAAAGAGCTGTCCAGGGACACGAGGGACAAAATTGTAGATATTCACAGGGCTGGGATGGGCTATAGGACACAATGCAAGAAGGTGACAAGGCAGAAACTGTGGGGCGGAGCATGGAAGAAACACAAGATGACTGTCAAATCTTCCTCAGTTCTGGCTCAATGCAAAATTTTGCCTCGTGGGGTAAGGATTATTCTGAGAAAGGGCAGCAATCAGCCCAGAACTACATGGAGGACTTGGTCAGTGACATGAAGAGAGCTGGGACTACAGTAACAAAAATTACTGTTAGTAAAACACTATGCCATCATAGATTAAAGTCCTGCAAGGCACGCAAGGTTCCCTACTCAAGCTAGTGTCGAGCCCGCTGGGACGGGGGTACTTGATACCGGATCATGTTGCTATGGGGAATGTCACGGAGGTCCTGATCCGGACCGTGTCGGGCCCTGGCAAGTAAAAGGGTAATATGTTCAGGGGATAGAGTTTATCGTGACGCCACCCACGGTGTGTGGTCAGTATGGGGGACCACCGCTGCTGCAGAACCTCCGGGGAGGATGTTAGGCAGCTTAGATGGTACTGCTCTCCGTAGGTAGAAGCAAGGTCCCCGGGGCAGTGGTTGTTTAGTCTATGGTGGATGTGATAAGGGCGCGAATAGTGGAGACGGGTGAAGGAACACACACGTTTTCTGTAGTTTCCAAAGCTTTACTGCGATGTTGTTGCAGGTTATAGTCCACGAAGTCTGTACTGGGGCCGGGTTGCTCCCACCCTGTCCGGGTCCTCAGCTTCCTCGTGCTGCGCTGTGTGTGTGTTCTCCTCCCTTAAAACATGACATAACAACAAGACAAAAAATGCAGTGATAAAAACACATGGGAAAAAATACAAGTAAGTTAATTTACATAATAAGTGCAGAAACGCTGCAGAAATTCTGCAACATCAAAAACTCACCAAATATTCATAATGGAACATAGCCTTAAAGGGGTTCTCCGCTGCTCAGATAATCCCTCCTCATTCCCCATATTGGCCTCCATTGAAAAAAATATAGCTTATACTTACTTTCCGTTACGGCATTTCGCATGAGTCACCCGGTCAGGCCCAGGCTCTCTGAACGGGAACGTGGAGCTGATTGTGTTTGTATGGACTTCCACACTTCCATTCAAAGAAGCAGGGGCAGAGTGACTCATGCAAAATGCATGCGAGATACTCGCATGCAGCTCACAGAGTGTGTCTCTGCCCAAAAGCACAGGAAGTGAGCTGTAGTTACTTTTTGTTAATTGCTTATTTGTCTCAAAGTGGGAAGAGACAACCAGCGGTGACTGTGCATGGGGCTCGTGTGACATCCCAACCTCACGAGCCATGGGAATGTGAGCATCAGCACTGTTAGAATGACACCAACATAGGATGTGAGTGTAGGCTTTTTTTTATTTCAGTGGGGGCAATCATGGGAATGAGTAAGGGCAGAGACACACTTATGAAAGCTGCATGTGAGTATCACGCATACATCTTGTATGAGTCACCTGGCCCGGCCCCACCACCTCTGAACGGGAGTGTGGAGCTGACTGGGTTTCTATGGAGCTCCATGCTCCGATTCAGAGGGGCAGAGGCCGGGTGACTCATGCGAGATGCTTCCACCTTAAAACATACATTGCTGCAATAAAATAGCACATCTCGTTTGTGGTTCATCAGGCATGTATCAGTTGGTAGATTCTGTTGAAAGGAAAACTGTCAGTTCAAAAATCCATATGTGACTGCTATCATTTTATAATTCCTCCCTCTAAACTCTCTCTATTGATGTATTTCTTTTAATATTTCCATCATATCCTCTGTAAACTTCAAATAAAGAGATTCATTCCATCTGTCACTCACAGCGAATGTTCCCCTTAGTTCTCTGCTGTCCACTCCCCATGCATGAATATGCATGTCACATATTCACATCACTGCACAAGAGATCATTTGGGGGGCTGTATTCTTCTCTCTGCTCTCTGTGTTTGCAGCATCACAAGGGGTCAAATAAAACATAGAAACTGTCACAGCAGGGATACCTGCTTAGAGAAACAAATTGAGTCTAGATAAGGAAGATCTGTAATAGCTCTCTCCCTCCATGTCCTCCACAGAACAGACCTCCTATAAGTAAAACCTGACACTGCACTGTTAGCAAAGGGAGGAGGGAGGAGAGAGCTGCTGAGAAGGAGTGCATAATTACATGACAGTTAATACAGCACTGGACTATTCCTGTTTGCTTATAATGGAGAGGACTAATCCAGGAGCACCCTGCAGGGTCTTACAATGCTGATAATGTATAATATTGATTTTACATGTTTTTAAAAGATCTGCCCAGGTCATATTAGTATCGTACTGAAAAATGACCCGACAGTGTCCCTTTAAAGCAGATCTGTCATCAGATTTACAGTATTAACTGCATTTTGGTACATTATATATTTCAGATCTGGAGAGCCAGGTGTTCATACTTGAAAGCAGGGGTCTCAAACTCGGCTGGGTTGGTAGGCCGCACATAGAAAAAAATTGATATCGGGGGTTGCATTGCTTGTAGTTCTTAGTGACATTTTTAGTAACACCAGATTTTTTTGCTCAATGTAGTAATGTCCAAATCCTGATCTTCTTCTTTGAGTAATATACCCACCCTGGTTCCCTTCTTGTAGTACAACCTCTGGCACAAATTATGGAATCACCTGGCTCAGGATGTTCATTCAGTTGTTTAATTTTGTAGAAAAAAAGCAAATCACAGACATGGCACAAAACTAAAGTAATTTCAAATGGCAACTCTCTGCCTTGAAGAAACTAACAGAAATCTTGACAAAAAAATGTGCTAGCCAGTAACGGTTACTTTTGTAGACCAAGCAGGGGGAAAAATATGGAATCACGCAATTCAATTCTGAGGAAAAAATTATGGAATCATGACAAACAAACAAACCAAACAACACTCCAATACATTACTAGTATTTTGTTGCACCACCTCTGGCTTTTATAACAGCTTGCAGTCTCTGAGGCATGGATGTAATGAATGACAAACAGTATTCATCATCAATCTGGCTCCAACTTTCTCTGATTGCTGTTGCCAGACCAGCTTTGCAGGTTGGAGCCCTGTCATGGACAATTTTCTTCAACTTCCACCAAAGTTTTTCAAGTGGATTGAGATCTGGACCATTTGCAGGCCATGACATTGACCTTATGTGTCTTCTTTCAAGGAATGTTTTCACAGTTTTTGCTCTGTGGCAGGATGCATTATCATCTTAATAAATGATTTTATCATCCCCAAATATACTTTCAATTGATGGGATAAGAAAAGTGTCCAAAATATCAATGTAAACTTGGGCATTTATTGAAGATATAATGACAGCCATCTCTCCAGTGCCTTTACCTGACATGCAGCCCCATATCATCAATGACTGTGGAAATTTGCATGTTCTCTTCAGGTAGTCATCTTTATAAATCTCATTGAAACGACACCAAACAAAAGTTCCAGCATCATCACCTTGCCCAATGCAGATTTGCGATTCATCACTGAATATGACTTTCATCCACTCATCCACAGTCCACGATTGCCTTTCTTTAGCCCATTGTAACCTTGTTTTTTTCTGTTTAGGTGTTAATGATGGCTTTTGTTTAGCTTTTCTGTATGTAAATCCCATTTCCTTTAGACGGTTTCTTACAGTTCGGTCACAGACATTGACTCCAGTTTCCTCCCATTCGTTCCTCATTTGTTTTGTTGTGCATTTCCAGTTTTGGAGACATATTGCTTTAAGTTTCGGTCGTGACGCTTTGAAGTCTTCATTGATCTACCAACCTTCCCATGTTTTTGGATTTGGACCAGATTTTAGACACAGCTGACTGTGAACAACCAACATCGCTTACAACATTGTATGATGATTTACCCTCTTTTAAGAGCTTGATAATCCTCTCCTTTGTTTCAACATCTCTCGTGTTGGAGCCATGATTCATGTCAGTCCACTTGGTGCAACAGCTCTCCAAGGTGTGATCACTCCTATTTAGATGCAGACTAACAAGCAGATATTATTTGATGCAGGTGTTAGTTTTGGGAATGAAAATTTACAGGGTGATTCCACATTTTTTACCTCAGAATTGACTGATTCCATAATTTTTCCCCCTGCTTGGTCTACAAAACTGACAGTTACTGGTTAGCACATTTTTTTTTAAAGATTTCTTTAGTGTCATTTGAAATGACTTTAGTTTTGTGCCAAGTCTGTGATCTGCTTTTGTTCTACAAAATTA
This sequence comes from Allobates femoralis, assembly GCA_033576535.1. Taxonomy (NCBI): domain Eukaryota; kingdom Metazoa; phylum Chordata; class Amphibia; order Anura; family Aromobatidae; genus Allobates; species Allobates femoralis. The sequence goes on from JARQOC010000005.1 coordinate 470,858,014, forward strand.
AACAACTGAATTGACATCCTCCGAACCAGGTGATTCCATAATTTTTGCCAGGGGCTGTAATATACCGATCCTGGTCCCTTTCTTTTGGTAATGTCCCCATACTGGTCCCCATCCTATAGTAATGTCCCACATCCTGGTCCCAATATTGTTGTAATGTCCCCATCCTGGTCCCCATCTTGTAGTTATCTCCCCACCCTGGTTCCCGTCTTGTAGTAATATCCACATCCTGGTACCTTTCTTGTGGTAATGTCCCCATCCTATAGTAATGTCCTACATACTGGTCTAATATTGTTATAATGTCCCCATCCTGGTCCCCATCTTGTAGTAATGTCCCCATCATGTAGTAATGTCCCCATCATGTAGTAATGTCCCCATCCTGGTCCTCATCATGTAGTAATGTCCCCATCCTGGTCCCCTTCTTGTAGTAATGCTCTCTCCCTGGGCTTCATCTTGTAGTAATGTCCCCATCCTGGTCCCCATATTGTATTAATATCCCCCACCCTGATCCCCTATTTGTAGTAATGTCCCCATCCTTGTCCTCACGTAATAATGTCCCGTTCTGGTTTCCTTCTTGTAGTAATGCCCTCATCCAGGTCCTCATATTGTAGTAATGCCCCTGTTATGATCCAGTGACCTTGGAGCCGCATGAATCTCTTTCACAGGAGTAAGTGGTAGCTATTCTGACCGCAGTTCCTGACCTAACACCACAACTAGAAGTAGCCGTGGGATGTAACTAACCATACCCTAGACACCTCAACACGGCCGGAGAACTAGCTACCCCTAAATATGGAAATAGGAATTCTATCTTGCCTCAGAGCAGAACCCCAAAAGGATAGAAAGCCCTCTACAAATATTGACTGAGTAAGAGAGGAAAAGACACACTCAGGCAGAAAACAGAATCTAGCAAATGAGGCCACTCTAGCTAGATAGATAAAGACAGGACAGAACACTATTGCAGTCAGTATAAAAATCCTTTCAAAAATATCCACAGCAGATAATACAAAAATACCCTCGAGTGTACTCAAGACTCGGCGCCCTCTAAATCTGCGGAACTCCTGTGAATCCAACTATGATGACACAATCAAAAGCTGTACAATCCAACAACAAATGAATAGCATTTAAATCCTAGGAAGAAAACTTCCTAAGGCTGCCTTCAGATTTGCAGATGCCTCCGCAGCGTTTTGCGGAGGCATCTGCAAGCATCTGCATGCAGACCGCAGCCCCTATGTTTATAATGGAGCGCACGGCGGTCTGCAGATGCTTGCAGACCGCCGTGCGCTCCCATTGCCCGCCATGAGTGATCTGTGCGCAGGCGGATGCCTGCGCACAGATCACACAGTCTCGTCCGCACCAGGGACGCGACATGTTGCGTCCCTGGTGCGGGCCAGAGTGTGTGATTTGTGCGCAGGCATCCGCCTGCGCACAGATCACTCATGGCGGGCAATGGGAGCGCACGGCGGTCTGCAAGCATCTGCAGACCGCCGTGCGCTCCATTATAAACATAGGGGCTGCGGTCTGCATGCAGATGCTTGCAGATGCCTCCGCAAAACGCTTCGGAGGCGTCTGCAAATCTGAAGGCAGCCTAACAGAGAGCAGGTTAAGACAGACATGCAGACCTAATATCCACAAAAACCACAACTCTGAGCAGAAATACACAATTCCAAAACAAGCACACAGCATGTGTGCCACATGAAAACAAAACCATTCACTTAGCTTGGAAGTTTTGCAGCAGGGCAGGAAGAGACCAGGCAGAGGTGAAATACCTTCAGGAACAATTGACAACTGGCAAGGACTGAGGAAATCCTGCAAACCTAAATACCCCAGTCTGAATTCCAATTATCCAATTCACCTGACCAAGACTGCAAAAGAAGATCAGCTGCATTACCAGCCACAACCAAAGGAGGGAGCCCACAAGGAGAATTCACAACATGCCCCATCCTGAAACCCTTTTGTAGAAATGTCCCTTTTCCTGGCCCTCTTCTGGTAGTAATGTTCCCTATCCTGATCCCCATCTAGTAGTAATGCCCCCATCCTTGTCCTCATATTGTAGTAATGTCACCCACACTGATCCCCTTCTTGTAGTAATGTCCCCCATCCAGATCTCCTTTGTAGTGATGTCCCCCATCTTGATATCCTTTTGTAGTAATGTCCCCATCCTGGTCCCTTTTTGTATTGATAACCCCCATCCTAGACCCCTTTTGTAGTGATGTCCCCCATCCTGGACCCCTTTTGTAGTGATGTCCCCCATCCTGGACCCCTTTTGTAGATGTCCCCCATCCTGGACCCCTTTTGTAGTGATGTTCCCCATTCGGGACCACTTTTGTAGTGATGTTCCCCATCCTGGACCACTTTTGTAGTGATGTCCCCAATCCTGGTCCTCTTTTCTAGTAATGTCCCCATTTTGATCCCCTTTTGTAGTAATATCCTTATACTGATCCCCTTTTTGTAGTAATGTCCCCCATCCTGCTCCCCTTTTGTAGTGATATCCCCCATACAGATCCCCTTTTGTAGTAATGTCCCAATACTGATCCCCTTTTGTAGTGATGTTCCCCATCCTGGACCACTTTCATAGTGATGTCCCCCATCCTGGTCTCCTTGTGTAGTGATGTTCCTCATCCTGGACACCTTTTGTAGTGATGTCCCCCATCCTGGACCCCTTTTTTAGTGATGTCCCCCATCCTGATCCCTTTTGTAGTAATGTCACTACACTGATCCCCTTTTTGTAGTAATGTCCCCCATCCTGGTCTTCTTTTGTAGTAATATCACTATACTGATCCTCTTTTTGTAGTAATCTCCCCCATACTGATCCCCTTTTTGTAGTAATGTCCCCCATCCCTTTCCCCTTTTGTAGTGGTGTCCTCCATCCTGGACCCCTTTTGCATTGATGTCACCCATCCCAGTCCCCTTTTGTAGTGATGTTCCCCATCCTGGTCCCTTTTGTAGTGATGTCTCCCCACACTGGAACCCGTTTGTAGAGATGTCCCCCATCCTGGACCCCTTTTGCAGTGATGTCCCCCATCCTGGTCCTCTTTTCTAGTGATTTCCCCTTTTTGATCTTCTTTTGTAGTAATATCCCTATCCTGGACCCCTTTTGCAGTGATGTCCCCCATCCTGATCCCCTTTTGTAGTAATGTCCCCATCCCAGTCCCCTTTTGTAGTGATGTCCTCCATCTGGACCCCTTTTGTAGTGATGTCCCCCATACTGATCCCGTTTTGTAGTAATGTTTCCCATCCTGGTCTCCTTTTGTAGTGATGTCCCCCATCCTGATCCCCTATTGTCGTAATGTCCCCATCCTGGTCCCCTTTTGTAGTGATGTTCTCCATCCTGGACCCATTTTGTAGTGATGTCCCCCATCCCAGACCCCCTTTGTAATAATGTCCACATTGTCTCTCACACACAGATTTCTAACCTTCAACATGCCGCGGTACAGTATATGGGGGAGCCGCAGTCTCTGCTGTGTTATGACTTCTGGCCGCAGAACTGACAAGCTCTGCCGCTCAGCAAGCTTAATGCAAGATGCAATGGCCAATGAGAGTCCCGCAGGTGAATGCAATGGCCAATGAGAGTCCCGCAGGTGAAGTCATATGCCGATGGCAGCTGCAGGCTTCTCATTGGCCAGTGGCTTGCATTGATCTTGCTAAGATACAGAGCTTGTTAGTCCCGCGGCCGGAAGTCATAACACAGCGGGGACCTCGGCACCCCCCTGCACTGTACCGCCAGCATGCTGAAGTTGTCCACGGTTCTGTGGGAGTCTGTGAAAGCTGGGTGCAGAGGAAAAGGTGTATAGCAGAGCTGGGGATGGGAAATGTGACGGTGTTGAGGGGAACAATCTCTTTCCCATCCCCTGCTCTACTACACACCTTTTGCTCAGCACCCAGCTTTCCCATATTGTGATTTTCCTCAGCACCCAGCTGACCCATGATATCAGAATAAGTGTCAACGTAATTATCCCATATCTCAAAATGTCAGTGTCATTGTCCTGTACCCCGAATGTCAGCATCATTATCCTGTACTCCCAGTGTCAGTGTCATTATCCTGTACTCCCAGTGTCAGTGTCATTATCCTGTAGCCCGAGTGTCAGTGTCATTATCCTGTGTACGATATGAAGTAAAAAGGTATGATAAAATGAGCGCTAGGGACAGAAACAGGCACTGGGCTCTTATCGAATATTACCTTTCAAATTTATTGTGAACAGTAGAAGTTACAGGTCTCCTCGCTGTGGCGAGGAGACCTGTAACTTCTACTGTTCACAATAAATTTGAAAGGTAATATTCGATAAGAGCCCAGTGCCTGTTTCTGTCCCTAGCGCTCATTTTATCATACCTTTTTACTTCATATCGTGCTCAAAATCCTCCCTTTGGGGAGTGTGGTTTGAGAGCAGCTCTGGGACAGGATTTGGTCAACACAGAGGAGCTGCCCTTCCCTGGGCTCCTGATCTCTGGGAGAGACGTTGAAGTTCCATAAGGAAAGGCTTCTCTACACGTAGCAACGGATTTATGCCTGCGGTTAAATCTCACCTCAAATCATTAACCTAGTTGTGCAGGGGGCGCAACTAGAAAAGGTGAGTGACATATCAATATAACCCCTTGCTTCGGCTAATTTGCACAGTGTGGCGCAACAATTTTTTGGTTTTTCTTTTCCATATTATCCTGTGTGTCAGTGTCATTATCCTGTACTCCCAGTGTCATTATCCTGTACCTCAGTGTCATTATCCTGTACTCCAGTTTCAGTGTCATTATCCTGTACCTCAGTGTCATTATCCTGTACCCCCAGTGTCATTATCCTGTACCGCCAGTGTCATTATCCTGTACCCCCAGTGTCATTATCCTGTACTCCAGTTTCAGTGTCATTATCCTGTACCCCAGTGTCTATATCCTGTACCCCAGTGTCAGTGTAATTATTCTTACCCCCAGTATCAGTGTTATTATCTTGGACTCAGAGTGTCATTATCCTGTACCCCCAGTGCCATTATCCTGTACCCCAGTGTCAGTGTCATTATCTTGTACCCCAGTGCCATTATCCTGTACCCCAGTGTCAGTGTCATTATCCTGTACTCCCAGTGTCATTATCCTGTACCCCCAGTGTCAGTGTCATTATCCTGTACCCCCAGTGTCATTATCCTGTACTCCAGTTTCAGTGTCATTATCCTGTACCCCCAGTGTCATTATCCTGTACTCCAGTTTCAGTGTCATTATCCTGTACCCCCAGTGCCATTATCCTGTACCCCCAGTGTCATTATCCTGTACCCCCAGTGTCAGTGTCATTATCCTGTACCCCCAGTGCCATTATCCTGTACACCAGTGTCATTACCCTGTACCTCCAGCATCATTATCCTGTACCCCAGTGTCATTATCCTGTACCCCAGTGTCATTATCCTGTACCCCCAGTGCCATTATCCTGTACCCCAGTGTCAGTGTCATTATCTTGTACCCCCAGTGCCATTATCCTGTACCCCAGTGTCAGTGTCATTATCCTGTACTCCCAGTGTCATTATCCTGTACCCCAGTGTCAGTGTCATTATCCTGTACCCCCAGTGTCATTATCCTGTACTCCAGTTTCAGTGTCATTATCCTGTACCCCAGTGTCATTATCCTGTACCCCCAGTGTCATTATCCTGTACCCCAGTGTCAGTGTCATTATCCTGTACCCCCAGTGCCATTATCCTGTACCCCAGTGTCAGTGTCATTATCCTGTACTCCCAGTGTCATTATCCTGTACCCCAGTGTCAGTGTCATTATCCTGTACCCCCAGTGTCATTATCCTGTACTCCAGTTTCAGTGTCATTATCCTGTACCCCCAGTGTCATTATCCTGTACTCCAGTTTCAGTGCCATTATCCTGTACCCCCAGTGCCATTATCCTGTACCCCCAGTGTCATTATCCTGTACCCCCAGTGTCAGTGTCATTATCCTGTACCCCCAGTGCCATTATCCTGTATCCTCAGTGTCAGTGTCATTATCTTGTGCCCCCAGTATCAGTGTCATTATCCTGTACCCCCAGTGTCAATATCTTGTACCCCCAGTGCCATTATCCTGTACCCCCAGTGTCATTATCCTGTACCCCCAGTGTCATTATCCTGTACTCCCAGTGTCATTATCTTGTACCCCCAGTGTCATTATCTTGTACCCCCAGTGCCATTATCCTGTACCCCCAGTGTCATTATCCTGTACCCCCAGTGTCATTATCCTGTACCCCCAGTGTCATTATCTTGTACCCCCAGTGTCAATATCTTGTACCCCCAGTGTCATTATCCTGTACCCCCAGTGCCATTATCCTGTACCCCCAGTGTCATTATCCTGTACCCCCAGTGTCATTATCCTGTATCGCCATTGTCAATGTTACTGTTTGGCAAGGAGCCAGGATGGGGGACATATTTACTGTATGGGAGCCAGAATTAGAAAGATACATTACTTTTTAGTGACAGCTGGGGGACCTAGTTACTTTACAGACCAATTAAGGGACATTATTACTCCTGTAGTATATTTTACTTTGGAACATACTGTTTTCAATGAGGGGAGGGAGCTCCTGTTTCTCTGCAGGATTGCACTATGTTGCTATTTTCATCATCTGTCGTACTGTACAAATCAGGGAAAATGTAGGGAATGTGCTCTAGAAACAATTAGGTATAAATGTCTGTGTGTTGTTTTCTGTAGCGACGAGTCCTGGCTGGAAGACATGATAATGATCTGCGCTGTATGAAGAAGAAAATGACTTCAGCTACAGACATCACTGGTGATCACTGTATTATCTGTACATGTCCACAATACACTATATACAGAGGTCCTGTGTGTAATGTCACTGGTGATCACTATATCATCTCTACACTTACACTATATACAGTGCTCCTGTGTATAATGTCACTGATGGTAATATTAGTATTGTGGTTTTTATTAGTGACTGAACACTACAACACTGATCACTATGGGGTGGTAAATTAATATGTGGTCTGTTCATGATGTGGTGGTATTTCTCCCTATGTGATGGAAATAAGTGGTCTGGTTATGGTATGTGGTATTATTGGTCTTGGTATAGTGGATTGTGGTCAGTCATTTGTTATTTATGATATTAATGAGGGGAAGATTCTTTATTTCCCCTAGAGATTAAATACTTGGAAGTTTAACCCTTTCCTGTCCTGTGACTATTAAATAGTGGCAAATATGCACTTTCTGAGGGTCTCCAGTGAAAACAAGTAATCATCTCTTCTAAGGCAATTGTGCATGTGTTCAGTATTTGGTGAGATTTTTTACCTTAGAATTTGTAGCCTAAATCAGGAGTGAGTAAAACTGAAAAAGGAAAAGTGGTGCCCCTGGTTCTATTATACTTTTCCTCTTGGTTTTGGCTACAAATGCTGAAGTAAAATACTGACCAAATACTCAACATGTCCATGTGGCCTTTGGATAAGTGTTAAGTTATTGGTTGGTGGAATCTGACAGCTGGCATCTGCACCAAACTGCAGAATGTTCAACTTTTCTCCCCATTAGACTGGAGCTAATGTACAGTTCAATCACTGATCCACTCATTCCCTCAGTGGCTGTGAGTGCTGGGTTTGGCTATTTCTGAGAGCCTCAATGATGATGAATAGAGCTTTAGTCACATTATTACTGGCCGCTGAATTTTATAATGGGGGTAAAAGTGCCCTGTCAGTTATAAAAGTTCCTGATTCTTCTGACTGTGTGGTTTCCACTTGTCAGATTCCACCACTATAAGTGATCACCTACCGAACCTGTGGTTCACTGATAACTTGTTTTCACCAAAGAAATCCTTTAATGCAAATTGCAGTAATTGTACATCACAGTTATGGTGAGCGTAAAGTGATGTGCTGGAGACCCCAATATAATGGGTATAACAGGTAACAGGTATATATAGCATATACTGTATATAGCATATATATATTGAATAAAGCTGAAGGGTGGGTGGGCCCCTGAAGTCAATATCCATGGTGGCCCTAGACACCCCAGTCCGACCCTGATATTATATATAAATGTCACTGGTATCTCTGTATCTATCCAGTGAACTGAAGGTCTATGCTAGACTGAAATGTCTTGCCTGGTTAAAATTTCTATAATCTCAGAGGCATCCTCCAGATTTGTACAACCCTCCAAATCCCACTGCAGGCATCCCCCACAACATCATATGACCCCCAAATCCCACTGCAGAGGGCCCCAGCATGAACTCCCCCACCAAAACTGCTATCATAGGAGGGTCCTCAGCAGCATTAAGGCCCCCTAAATCCCATCCCACTGCACGAGCAAAGTCAGGGTCAGGGCATACAGTCTAGGTTCATCTGCTGTCGGGACGGAGGGAGGCTGTCCGGATGGAGGAAGGATGAAGGGAGGTTGTCGAAATGAAGGGAGGCTGTCGGGATAGAGGGAGGCTGTCGGGATGGAGGAAGGATGAAGGGAGGCTGTCGGGATGGAGGAAGGCTGATGAAATGGAGGAATGCTGTCGGGAAAGAGGGAGGCTGTCAAGATGGAAGAAGGCTGGAGAGAGGCTATCGGGATGGAAGAAGGCTTTCGGGATGGAAGAAGGATGGAGGAAGGCTGTCGGTATGGAGGAAGGATAAAGGGAGTCTGTCAGAATAGAGGGAGGCTGTTGAGATGGAGGAAGGATGAAGAGAAGCTGCTGGCATGGAGGAAGGGTGGAGGGAAGCTGTCGGGATGGAGGGAGGCTGTTGGGATGGAGAGAGTCATGTGACTATGAGCTATTAGCTGGAAGGCCCCACCTATTCCTTTGCTCATCCAATCAGAACAGTCAGAAAATGTTGGACCAAAGTTTGAAAACAAGGGTTGTTTACCGCCTCAGGTGCCCTGTATATCTACTTCGCCAAAAGCGCTGCTTCAGTAAACTAAGGGAGTCAATGCTGGAACCAGAGGATGTCATGTTTCAGGAGGTGAGGGCAGCGTGGGCAAGATAACAGACTATGTGCCCACCACCAAACATGGCCAGCATGTATGGTAAAATGTGAGGAATGTCGTGCCCTGCATGTTATAGATAGTGTGATAATTGTATTTTCCTGCAGCCCCCAGTGTGAGCTTGTATCATGTCTTGTAGTGGTGCATGGCAGCGCACCATCAGAGGCCACTATACACAGTACTGTGGAATCAAGAGTCTGTGTCCATTTTGGTGAAGTCAGAGATTTGGCTTACCAACTGCACACCATGACTGTGGAGTTGGAGTCTGAGTCGGTGTCTATTTTGGTGGAGTCGGAGGTTTGGCTTACTGACTCCACAGCCCTGGCTGTAAACTGAACAATGCTGCAGGGCAGGCACTAGTCTCAGCTGTCCTGCTGCGTTGTATGATGGGGCAGCCCATAGTCTGTGCTGTCTGTACTAAACGGCACTAAAACGCATGAAATGAATTGGAAAATACAAAAAAATGCTGCAAAAATGCAATAATCAGAATATTAATATGGGCATCTGAATGTCCGTCACTTGTAAAATGGGTGTGGCTTGGGTGTGGTTAGGGGCGTAGTTAAAAATTGAGCGCAGCGCGCTGCATCTTTTGTCCCTCTTTCTGTTCTTCTAAAGTTGGGGGGTATGGATGTAGGGTTAGAGATCCTGGTTTCAGCGATGTGTCACTTACTGGGCTGCTCAGTGTAGTTTTGATAAAATTGCTGTTTAATCAGTTAGAGATTATCATTAGAGGACTACTTGACCTGTTGCAAGGTAGTCCAGCATAGTCATGAACTGCTAAATCGGCAGCAGAGAAATACAGTAATCTTATCAAAATGACAGCAAGCAGCTCAGTAAGTGACACATCGCTGGAATCAGGGTCTCTATCTCTACATTATCCTGCTGTCAGATGGGATGGCAGACACCTGGTGACAGATTCCCTTTAATAATCCATTGTAGAATAGGTGAATAATTCTCGAAATGCAAAATGTAATATTAGGCAGAAAAAGTCTGACAAAACATTAAAAGTCAACTTCCACATGGATCTCCAAAATAAGTACACCAGCACCATGTGGTCGAAGATATCTATGTTATAACGTGTGGTCTGATATTTTAAAATCAAGTTAAACTCCCTTCACTGGCACTGTTTATGGCCGGATGAGGCACTCTATTAGTTCTGTTTATGTTGGGGATACTATTAAAGGAGTTTTCCTATTATTAAGCATCGCACCTCTTTGTTTGAACGTGTTAGAATGCAGCCATAATTGACTTAAAGGGAACCAACCACCCCAAATGACCCCACCGGACTGTTAATATGTGTCCCTACACCCAGCACACACATTTGGGGCAATCGTTTTTGCTAAAAAAAACTGTTTAGTAGAAGCTAAGATATATGTTTATAAAGTTTAATAACTTGAGCCGAATGGGTGTTACCTAGCTTTGTCCTCCGTGCCTGTCAGCCTCTTCTCCCCTCCTCCCTTCAGTGAAGCCCTTCTGTGCAAAGCTGAAAATGCCCCGCCTGTCTACTGCTGCCTGATAAATTATGCACGCCCATCTCTGCACCTAAGAGCCTGGCCGCGTCATGAAAGGGGCGGGGCTAAATCGCGGCATGCCGGTGCCCCGCCCCTTTTATGACGCGATTTAGCCCCGCCCCGTTCATGACGCGGCCAGGCTCTTAGGTGCAGAGATGGGCGTGCATAATTTATCAGGCAGCAGCAGACAGGCGGGGCATTTTCGGCTTTGCACAGAAGGGCTTCACTGAAGGGAGGAGGGGAGAGGAGGCTGACAGGCACGGAGGACAAAGCTAGGTAACACCCATTAGGCTCAATTTATTAAACTTTATAAACATATATCTTAGCTTCTACTAAACAGTTTTTTTAGCAAAAATGATTGCCCCAAATGTGTGTGCTGGGTGTAGGGACACATATTAACAGTCCGGGGGGGTCATTTGGGGTGGTTGGTTCCCTTTAATGACACAGAATTATCAATGAACAATACCCAAATGGTTTATCATTGTTATTAGGAATAATAATAATATTAATAATAATTCCTATACTATACTAGCTTCCAGACTTCCTAAGGAAAACAAACAAAAGGATTATAAGAGGTTACTAAGAAAGCTACATGCAATTTCATGTTAAATTGTTACTGAGTTATTTATCCTCTTTTCCTCTTTATACTGTCATTTTCCAATGTTTAAGGCCGGCTTCAGACCACAATTTCGGAGTTTCCGAGTGTATCCATGTCAAAGCGGATACACTCAGATCTGATTTTGCCTCCCATGTATTGCTATGGGGCACGGATTGTGCTCGGATGTGTCCTTTTTGCCATCCGATCTATGCACAATCTGAGACCCATAGGGATACATGGGATGCAAAATCGCATCTGTGTGTATCCGATTTAACACGGTTACACTCAGATGCCTTGAAATCGTAATGTGAAGCCGGCCTGAGGAACAGCTATGTTGCTGCCATCTAGTGGAGATTTAATGGTATTGTCCACATTAATAACTTTGAGCAATTTCATTTAAGGGCTAAAGAACTTACATTGTAATGAATTATCTTTGCAATCTATCTTCATTACAATTTTTTGTAAAAATATCTTTATTACGATAGTTAAAAAATCATCCAATTCATGAATTATTACATTATAATACAATCAATAATTGACTGAAAACAAGAGCAAAATATTTTAAACACATACCAAAATCATCTCCACCAACCCATCCCTATGCTGTGTACCAAGACTGGCGTGGCAAATACACTTTGCCAAGACATTCATAAGCCCAGCGAGCCAAGGAGGTCGCAGATATCCCACCACTGCCACCAATGTGTCAGGGGACATTAGGCAGATCGTGCAGATATCCCACCACTGTCACCAACATGTCAGGGGACAGCTGGGCAGATCGTGCAGATATCCCACCACTGTCACCAACATGTCAGGGGACAGCTGGACAGATCGTGCAGATATCCCACCACTGTCACCAACATGTCAGGGGACAGCTGGGCAGATCGTGCAGATATCCCACCACTGTCACCAACATGTCAGTGGACAGCTGGGCAGATCGTGCAGATATCCCACCACTGTCACCAATGTGTCAGGGGACATTAGGCAGATCGTGCAGATATCCCACCACTGTCACCAACATGTCAGGGGACAGCTGGGCAGATTGTGCAGATATCCCACCACTGTCACCAATGTGTCAGGGGACAGCTGGGCAGATCGTGCAGATATCCCACCACTGTCACCAACATGTCAGGGGACAGCTGGGCAGATCGTGCAGATATCCCACCACTGTCACCAACATGTCAGGGGACAGCTGGGCAGATTGTGCATATATCCTACCACTGTCACCAACATGTCAGGGGACAGCTGGGCAGATCGTGCAGATATCCCACTATCCCACCACTGTCACCAACATGTGAGGGGACAGCTGGGAGATCATGCAGATATCCCACCTCTGTCACCAAGCTATCAGAGGACAGCTGGGCAGATCGTGTAGATATCCCACCACTGTCACCAACATGTCAGGGGACAGCTGGGCAGATCATGCAGATATCCCACAGCTGTCACCAATGTTCCAGGGGACAGCTGGGCAGATCATGCAGATATCCCACCTCTGCCACCAAGCTGTCAGAGCAATACGCAAATGACTGATGATTGAGTGAATAGGTGATGGCTGCTTTCGCAATTAGGCCAATTTTTGGATGCTTTCACAGTGAACAAATAGTATATAAAGTTGCAGAAAATATACATGAAATAAGAATAAACAAAATAAAAGTACTGTTTTTTTTCTTCAGAGGGAAGCGCTCAAGTTGAAATATTGGACAATTCTACTGAGAACTGTATCTTGCAGACTGAGCAAAGACATCAACTCATAATCTATATTAATTAGGTATCAGTCACTTACAAATACCTTCATTTGGTGACCTCATATGGGGGATGGCCATTGGGATGTGGCTCAGGTCCCTAAATGATGGGTATGTCTGATCTTTATAATAATAATATTTATTCCCTTATATGGCCCTATTAATTCCCCAGCACTTTACATACATCAGTAATACTGTGTCCATTGCGGCTCACAATCTAAAAAAACTATTAGTATGTCTTTGGAGTGTGGAAGTAAACCAGAGAAACTGGAAGAAACCACATAAACATAGGGAGAACATACAAACTCCATGCAGATGTTGTCCTTATTTGGATTTGAACCCAAGACCCTAACTCTGCAAGACTGTAGTGCAATGAACCACCATGCAGCCCATGATTATGGTTTCTGCTTCCCCCTGAAGGTCCCAGGTGGAAGATATTAAGATCATATTTCATTTCATGATTTTATCTTTCAATAGATAGGAAACATGGCATATACAGCCCCATCCATCTGGCTGATATTAATTTGGGTCTAATGCGCAGATAGCACAGCCATGCAAGAACACATATGTTGTTCCCCTTGGAATCACAATGTCAAAAATGTGCCTCCTATAACTGTAGGACCTGCACCTGTCACAAAAACCCAAATATTCATAACGGGAACCAAGGCCCTCCTGTCTACTGGGTTCCTTTTGAAGATGGGAAAACCTTACCTTCACAGCCTTGGAAATAATGGAAACAATGCAATGATCTAATTACAATACCTACATCACAAAGTGAGAAACAGAGTGCCACAGTTACATATTTCCTCAAGCAAGTGTCGAGCCCCAGGCCCTGGGGTACTCGGGTATCAGGCTCGGTGGGTGTTTCACGGGGATGTCAAGGGTGGCATTGTGGCGCTCTGGCTCACGCAGGTAGCCACAGACTTCCCTAATGCACAGCTGGGTTCCCACAGCAGGTACCAACTACATGTAACATCTTCCACCCCGACACAGAAGGGGGAGCTCAACTTGCTGCCCTTAGGGAAGATCCCCTCTAAATACTGCTGCTGGAGGAGGCGTCAGTCAGAGTGTGCAGATGCTAGGACAGCTGCGAAGACGACCTGGTGGTAGGTGCCGCGGTTAGGCCCGAGCCAGTGACCCGGAGTGGCCCACCGCACTGATCAGAGAGGGTAACCCGTGGACCACACTGGAGGAGAGAGCAGAGACAGGAAGAGAGAGGAGGCCGGTCTGGCTGCATGCAGACTGGGCTTCAGCTACCACAGAGGAACAGAGGAGGCCTTATACCCACTTGCTGTGGGGACCCACTGTGCACCTGGTCACCTGTCAGTGCCCTGGACATCTTTACCTGCCGTACTAACAGTAAAAATGTATAAGAGACTTCAACAGTGTGTGTGCGTCATTCCTCTCTGCTCCCGTTGTCCCTCATAGACTGCTCCATCACTCCCCATCCCAACCTACAGCACCACTCCAAGCTGCCCCTTCACACTACGCTGCCCCGGAGGTCCAGATCTACCTGTAGAGAGCTTTGCCATCTCAGCCGCATTACCATCCACCTCTGGCGGACTGTGGCGGCGCTGGTGACCCATCACCAGACACTACAGGTGGCATCACGTGACAAAAACTCTAATCCCCTGTAAATACATCCCTTTTTGAAGTGTCATCCAGGCCATGGGATCATGCGCTGCCACCCGTGACATCCCTAAACGACCACCGAGCCTGGTACCCGAGTACCCCAGGGCCTGGGGCTCGACAGCAGCGCCTGAACTCTTGGCTTGGGTGACACTTCAATAGAGGGGGGGTTATGTACAGGGGATAAAAGTTATTGTCACGTTACGCCACCTGTAGTACCTGGTGAGGGATCACCAGCGCTGCCACAGTCCTCCTGAGGGCGATGGTATTGCGGCAAAGTTGGCAAAGCTCTCTACAGGTGGAGCTGGACATCCGGGGCAGCATTCCTGTAAGCAAACAGGTTGAATTCTGCAGCACAAAGACACGGAGGCAAAGTCACTCTCCCGGGTACTTTACTGGAACACTTCAGGTAAAAGCACAGTTCATAGTACAACACAGTCTGTAAGCATAGGCAGGTGGCCTAGGTAGTGGCAAATGAATGGGGTGTTTCCATGTGGCTTTGTTAGATGCCCCTCCTTTACTGCTTTTCCAGGTTGGTGTGAAGCCTGGCTGACCTGAAATCCAGCCTGGCCTCCTGTGATCTCTCACCTTTGCTGTCGTAGGGTAACCATCTAATGGCTTGCTGCTATCTCTTGTCACGCGGTGCCTGGCTCCCTTAATGTTGACTGTGCTGGTGCCCGGGAGACTTGAGACTCCACGGTAATCCGGACTCTCTGTTGTGCTTGTAGCTCTCCAGCAGTCTGTGGGCTCCGGTGCCCGGTAAGCCGTCTGGGAGAACCTATCACCAGCTCCTCTGTTCCCAAAACTGCTGCACTCCTGGAAAGCTCCTTTCCTGTCTCTCCCTCAGACGTTCTCTGCCTCTAATGTCCTCCTGCCCTCACACTGCTTGCCCTGAACTCCTCCCATTGGGGCTGGGTTTCCTAGTAAAGGATTTAACCCTGTAGTCCCCCTGAGCTAAGGTTGTGTGTGGATGCAAGGAACAAGCCACATATTAACCTCCCCATTCACTTACCACAGGTATACCACACATGCTGGTCTGAGTGCAGTACCCCTTAGTGGCGCTCGGACCAGTGGGGCGCCACACAAGCACCTTTCACCAAATTTTTCATGTTGAACTGGACACAGGATGTAATAGTGGCCGTGTAGTAGAATAAAATATTTAAATTTTTTTAATTACACCTTGTTGCAGAGATATTAGTAATTAATGTATTTGGCATGTAATGAGGTAACTTTTTTTCTTAGGTCCATGTGGGTGTTATCAGAGTTTTTACTGGGGCTGTGTTCTTCTCCCCTGGTATGATGCTGACTAATCATAAGTAGCCAGCAAAAAAGTAAGAAAAGAATAATCTCCATAATAGCTTAGAGCAGGTTTCTCAGTGTGTGAGATGTAATGAAACGGCCCTGATCTCCTGGTCTAACCTCCTGCATGAGTCTGAGTAGGGGTGGAGCAGTGCAGCGGATTTTAGCTTTGTCTCCTTACTAACCCTCGCCTCCTCTTATTGCCCTGTTACCTTTGCTATTATATCCTACCCCCACACTTCCTGCCTGGAGATATGAAAGTATCATACTTATATTGTGCTCACCATGCCTTCAGCTGACAAATGCTGTGATGTGCTACTGAGCATTAGAAATCATATTACTGCACTTGTCAGTTAAAGGGTCGGTGTGTCAAAGACCTGCAGGATCCAGGCATTGGCGAGTGAAGTCTGATCTGACCATGCCTGCTCAGACTGCTGTCACTCACTGAGAAGTAGCCCCGCCCCCTCCAATGACATGTGATGCTCAGTTTATCTGATTCCAGATCAGAAGTAGTAGAGCCAGACTCACAACTGAAGAATAGATGAGCTTTCAGGAGGAGGGCATGTAATAGAAGTATATTGGAAATTGATTGTCAAAAAGAGAACTTATGAAAGGGGTGAAATTTTTAGAGAAAAATCTCTTTAACCCCTTCCCGACATAGGACGTTGTGCAACGTCCTGTGTTTCTGCCCGTTCCCGACACAGGACGTTGCACAACGTCCTGGCAGATTTGAGCTGCTGCAGCTCCTGTGAGTGGGGTCGCTCAGGTGTCACAGATGCTGCTGCTCTGTGACAACCTGTAGATGATCCCACAGGGGGTGGATTAACCCCCCCGTGCCCAGGACCCCTCCGATCGGCAGTTTAAAAGTGAAACTGCCGATCGGAGGGAATCACAGGGATTCACCCCTCCAGATCTGATTGGAGCTCTCCAATCAGATCTGGAGGGGCGGATCGGCATGTGTCCACCCCTCCTCACCCCCCTCCCGCTCCATGACTCACTGGGGGCCCCCCACCGTCCCCCCAAACCGCCCGCCCCCCTCTATTATTATGCATATGCCGGCGGGCTGCACCCGCGGGTGTGCTCGCCGGCAACGCTGTCCGATCCCCTCCTACAGACCCCCCCAGGCAGCCCCCAGCTCTGCCCTGTGTGCTGCCCCCCTCACCTCCTGCAGCGGGCTGCACACCTCGGTGCACCCGCCGCTGCAGCCGACCCGGCTCTGCCTCCGGCTGTGCGGCTCCTCTGCCGGCCGGTCGGTGGCCCCGCCTCCTTTCCCCGCCTCCTCTTCCGGCCTCCTGCTCATCGGTGGATCCAGAGGGTAAGTATGTATGTATGTATGTATGTTTGTATGTATGTATGTATGTAGGTATGTTTGTATGTTTGTATGTATGTTTGTATGTATGTATGAATGAATGAATGAATGAATGAATGAATTGATGGATGGGGGCTGCATGCGTGGACGTGTGCGTTCGTGGACGTGAGCGTACATGAGTATGCGTGGACGTGAGGGAGCGTAGACGTGAGTGAGCGTAGACGTGTGTGGACATGTGCGTGCATAGACGTGTGCGTTCATAGACGTGTGTTTGCATAGACATGTGCATGCGTGGATGTGTGCATAGATGCATGTGTGCGTGGACGTGCGTGCGTGTGTGGATGTGTGCATGCATGGATGTCAGCGTGCGTGCGTGGATGTCCGCGTGTGTGCGTGGATGTGCGTGCGGGGATGTGGATGTGCGTGCGTGGATGATGGGTGCATAGGTGGATGGATGGGTGCAACAAGGGATCAAGTGTCCTCTTGTTGTAGTCTCTGAGATCATAGTCATGGTGCACTGTATGACAGATCATTGTCATACAGTGCACCGTAACTCTGACCCCAGAGGCTGTAGGAAGAGGACACTTGATTCCTTGCTGCAGTCTCTGGATTGAGCAGAGGCGTTCGAGCGTCGTGGGACCTTCGTTGTGGACTACGTCGGAGGCGATCGAGCGTCGTGGGACCTTCGTTGTGGACTACGTCGGAGGCGATCGAGCGTCGTGGGACCTTCGTTGTGGACTACGTCGGATCTTTATAATAAAGATGGAGTCCGAATTTTGTTTGTGTTTTTTTTTCAAATAAAAAGATTTTTCTCTGTGTGTATTTTCTGACTATTTACCAGAGATTCCTAATGGCGGGTCTAACATTGGCCCTATATTATGAATCTCGGGCTTAGTGCCAGCTGCCAATAAAAAGCTGGCATTAACCCCTTTATTACCCAGTTTGCCACCGCCACCAGGGCAACTGGAAGAGTCTGGGTACAGCGCCAGAAAATGGCGCTTCAATGAATGCGCCATTTTCTGGGGCGGCTGCGGGCTGCAATTCGCAGCATGGGGGCCCAGAATGCTTGGGCCTCTCCATGCTGTGGATTCCAGCCCCCAGCTGCCTAGTTGTACCTGGCTGGACCAAAAATATGGCGGAGCCCCACGTCATTTTTTTTCTAGAATTAGTTCTAGAAGAAAAAAAAGGGCTTTGCTGTATTTTTGGTTGCCAGCCAGGTACAACAAGGCAGCTGGGGGTTGGTGGCAATCCGTAGCTGCCAAGTTGTACCTGGCTGGACCAAAAATATGGCAGAGCCCCATGTCATTTTTTTTCTAGAATTAGTCCTAGAAAAAAAATAAAAAAGGGCTTCGCTGTATTTTTGGTTGCCAGCCAGGTACAATGAGGCAGCTGGGGGTTGCTGGCAGTCCGTAGCTGCCAAGTTGTACCTGGCTGGACCAAAAATATGGGGGAGCCCCACGCCATTTTTTTTCTAGAATTAGTCCTAGAAAAAAATAAAAAAGGGCTTCGCTGTATTTAGATGCATAGTGAACTATTCATGTAGATGCATTCCTTGGGGGTCTAGTTTCCAAAATGAGGTCACTTGTGGGGGAGCTCCAATTTTTAGGCACACATGGGCTCTCCATACGCGACATGGTGTCCGCTAACAATTCCAATAGTTAGCGGACACCATGTCGCGTATGGAGAGCCCCTGTGTGCCTAAACATTGGAGCTCCCCCACAAGTGACCACATTTTGGAAACTAGTCCCCCCAAGGAACATATCTAGATGCATAGTGAGCAATTTGAACCCTCAGGTGCTTCACAAATTGATCCATAAAAATGAAAAAAGAAAATTTGTGTGAAAAAAAAGCACTTTTTCCTTCTTACGGATCAATTTGTGAAGCACCTGGGGGTTCAAAGTGCTCACTATGCATCTAGATGCATTCCTTGGGGGTTCTAGTTTCCAAAATGAGGTCACTTGTGGGGGAGCTCCAATGTTTAGGCACACATGGGCTCTCCATATGCGACATGGTGTCAGCTAACAATTTCAATAGTTAGCGGACACCATGTCGCGTATGGAGAGCCCCTGTGTGCCTAAACATTGGAGCTCCCCCACAAGTGACCCCATTTTGGAAACTAGACCTCCCAGGGAACTTCTCGATGAATTGTTAGCATTTTGAACCCCCAGGTGATTCACAAATTCATCTGTAAAATTGAATAAGTACTTTTTCTTCCACAAAAAAATTCTTTTTTCATTGTTACAGATTATTTTGTGAAGCACCGGGGTGATCAAAATGCTCACCACCCATCTAGATAAGTTCCCTGGGGGGTCTAGTTTCCAAAATGGGGTCACTTGTGGGGGAGCTCCAATGTTTTGGCACACAGGGGCTCTCCAAACGCGACATGGTGTCCGCTAACAATTGGAGCTAATTTTTCAGTCAAATTGTTAGCGGACACCATATCGCGTTTGGAGAGCCCCTGTGTGCCTAAACATTGGAACTCCCTCACAAGTGACCCCATTTTGGAAACTAGACCCCCCACGGAACTTACCTAAATGGGTGATGAGCATTTTGAACCCCCAGGTGCTTCACAAATTCATCTGTAAAAATGAAAAAGTACTTTTTTTTCCATAAACATTTTCTTTTTTCATTTTTACAGATTAATTTGTGAAGCACTGGGGCGTTCAAAATGCTCACCACACATCTAGATAAGTTCCTTGGGGGGTCTAGTTTCCAAAATGGGGTCACTTGTGGGGGAGCTCCAATGTTTAGGCACACAGGGGCTCTCCAAATGCGACATGGTGTCCGCTAACAATTTAACTGAAAAATCAGCCAAAATTGTTAGCGGACACCATGTTGCATTTGGAGAGCCCCTATGTGCCTACACATTGGAGCTCCCCCACAAGTGACCCCATTTTGGAAACTAGACCCCCCAGGGAACTTATCTAGATGGGTGGTGAGCATTTTGAACCCCCAGGTGCTTCAGAAATTCATCCGTAAAAATGAAAACGTACTTTTTTTTCCATAAAAATTTTCTTTTTTCATTTTTACAGTTTAATTTGTGAAGCACTGGGGCGTTCAAAATGCGACATGGTGTCCGCTAACAATTTAACTGAAAAATCAGCTAAAATTGTTAGCGGACACCATGTTGCATTTGGAGAGCCCCTGTGTGCCTACACATTGGAGCTCCCCCACAAGTGACCCCATTTTGGAAACTAGACCCCCCAAGGAACTTATCTAGATGAGTGGTGAGCATTTTGAACCCCCAGGTGCTTCACAAATTCATCTGTAAAAATGAAAAAGTACTTTTTTTTTCCACAAAAATCTTCTTTTAGCCTAAATTTTTTCATTTTCACATGGGGAACAGGATAAAATGGATCCTAAAAATTGTTGGGCAATTTCTCCTGAGTACACCAATACCTCATATGTGGTCATAAACCACTGTTTGGGCACACAGCAGGGCTCAGAAGTGAAGGAGCGCCATTTGACTTTTTGAATGGATAATTAGCTCCAAAATTCAAATTGCGCTCTTTCCCTTCTGAGCCCTGCCGTGCGCCCAAACAGTGATTTATGACCACATATGAGATATCGATGTACTCAGGAGAAATTGCCCAACAATTTTTAGGATCCATTTTATCCTGTTGCTCATGTGAAAATGAAAGAATTGAGGCTAAAAGAACATTTTTCTTGGAAAAATTAAAATGACCATTTTTTCCTTCCACTTTGCTTTAGTTCCCGTGAAGCACCTGAAGGGTTAATAATCTTCTTTAATGTAGTTTTGAGTAGCTTGAGGGGTGCAGTTTTTGGAATGGTGTCACTTTTGGGTGTTTTCTGTCATGTACATCCCTCAAAAAGACTTCAAATGTGATGTGGTCACTAAAAAAAATGGTTTTGTAAATTTTGCTGGAAAAATGAAAAATTGCTGATGAACTTTGAACCCTTATAACTTCCGAACAAAAAATTTTTTTTTTTTCAAAAATTGTGCTGATGTAAAGTAAACATGTGGGAAATGATATTTATTAACTATTTTGTGTCACATACCTCTCTGGTTTAGCAGAATAAAAATTCATAATTTGAAAATTGCTAAATTTTCAAAGTTTTTTGCCAAATTTTTGATTTTTTCACAAATAATCGCAAAAATTATCGACCTAAATTTAATACTAACATGAAGCCCAATATGTCACGAAAAAACAATCTCAGAATCGCTCGGATCCAATGAAGCGTTCCAGAGATATTACCTCATAAAGGGACACTGGTCAGAATTGACAAAAATGGCCTGGTCATTAGGGTCAAAATAGGCCCGGGGGTAAAGGGTTAAGGGGAACTTTGTTGGGATGTGCTTCTTCCTGGTTCTCAGAACTGGCTGTTTTTAACTTCATTGGAAAAGTGAGGAGGGCTAGCCTGATCCCACCCGTGACTATAAGTCCCATCAAAACATAATAAATAGGCAGATGAGCATTGAAATAAGCAGATCAGATTTCACTTCCTCTGCCTGAATCCTGATGATGACTTGATGCGACGTGGGGACTGTGGTGAACTGGCCACCGAACCGGGCAGCTCCTCAGCGCCTCCTGTTAAACCCAGGTCAGTCAGAGAACTGCCTGAGGATAAAGAAGGGTCGCAGCTGCCCTGCCTGTGCTGGTTTATTAAGGCACCTCTCAGTGAGTGTGATATATGCCTTCTAGCCCGCAGTCAAAAGCACATATAATAACCTCCACCCCGTCACTGATAGAGACCCCGAATAACCCCAAGCACAAATGCTGCCACCAGCTTCCCGTTTATTAAAAGTCCGGTCCATGGTCGGGCTTATATTGGGTCAGAAACCAACCCAGGTAGCGTTAAATGAGCACACGGACGTGGGAATGCTTGACCAAGATAAATAGAGCAACTCAAGATTAAATTTATATATTTAATCACACTAATGGTACACTAGATATATTTACAGTTATTATTAAGATGTTACAAATATTCGTCAGTTATGCAAACCCAAGGATAAATGGAATATACAGAGTTACACACACATGTGAGCAGTTACCTTAGTGCTGATGGCACCACAAGGGTGGCGTGATGCCAATCTGTTCCTGGGGTAATCTCTGGCTTTGGTGGAATAATAATGCCTCTTCAGAAGAAATACAATATGGAGATGGGGCAGCTGATTTTTATACATTATGGGGCTGACCCCTGTCTCCATCCATCTCGCACCTCTGGGCTGTCTCACAACTCCCACCCCTCTGAGTGGAGATATAGGTACCCAAACTTTATTATCTGCGCTAGCATTGTCTGTGGGCATCCCCCACGGAAGACAATGCTTTCATGCTTTCAATTATGATTTTATCTTCGCCTGGATATGAAACATGACTATTCTGATAGCATCCTACTTGCCAATATTACGTTTAGATGGCTTACAGTCATCCTAGATTCATATAAATATAAGCCCCATTACCGTCTAGATGTGTAGAGTTCATATTTACATTCGAATTATCACAGGATGGACGGCTTATGAAATATTAAAAGTTATAACTCGTCTCCTCTCAGTCTAGCTGGCTGAAAGGATTTTCCCCTCCACTTGTGATACAGGGAAATTAGATGTACCACTTCTGCAAATCCCAGTGGGGAGTCATCCTTTGGATAATGGCTGGGTACAAAGTGTCATCTAATCTCCATTTCCTAGGAAGCTCCATACACCTGGCTAAATGACATCTCCCTAGCTGATTAGCATATCATAGGTGAGGAAGAGCCCTTTTGTGTGGCCTGTTGGATGGCATCTGCATGCTAATTAATCTACCACTTGCCAGAGGTGAATGGCCTCTGGTTACCAGGGGTGGGGGCTTATCTCTTTATGAGTAAGATGTGTCTTATCAAATTGCTTTCTGGGAGAAAATGGAATCTGGGGAATATGGCAATATTCCTTACCAATACTGCTTATTCATCACAGGGACATATATACCAGGATGGGAACATGCATACCAGGAGGGCCCAGGATGAGGAAATATTTGGCATGGTAGGCCAAGGATGGGGACATATGTACCAGGATGGGCCCAGGATGTGGACATATATATACCATGATGGAACAAGGATGGGGATGCATATACCAGAATGGGGCCAGATATACCAGGATGAAAACATACATACCAAGATGAGGACATATATACCAGGATGGGGACATATATACCATATATCGCAGCATCCTCCTCTGTAGTACGCACGTTGGCCGGCAGCTGACATTGACATGCCTTGTATGGCGATGCAAGACGTCACTGTCATGCACCCACACTCACAAGCAGGCCGACATCAGCTGCCATCCTCTGTTTAGCTGGCAGCCTGTATTGCAGTGCAGGGACCCAACAGGTCTTTGTGCTACAATGCATTTCACCTGGATGTGCATCTGACATGCATCCAGCTGTAGTAGGCCCCTTCACACTTGGACCCAGTGGCAAGGTGGTTCATGTCTTCCCTTCTTTTGTGTTTCAGTATGCCGCTGTATACTTTATAATAAATTTGGTACCCTATAGAGGAGTACACCTTGTTATCAGGCTCCCATGGATTGGCCAATACATCAGCTACATTTCTTCATTTTTTCAAATATTCCTAAGCAGTTTTTGCTTTGTCTCTTTTCCTCACACAAATTTTCATTAGCTTTATCAATTGGCCTTGCCAAGTATTCTCATAGCTATTATGCTAGATCATGTTTTCCCTTCTTTTGTATATCAGTGTGCAGTTGTATACTTTATTATAAATGTGCTTTTTCAGCTATCACCTTTACACACGTGTCGCCGGTCAGTCATTTCCTATAGGGCCCAGGATTGGAGCATATATGCCAGAATGGGCAAAAATATATAGATACTTTGGCACATAAAAATAAAAAATAATGCTTGTGGTTATATTTATTGTGGTGAGAAAAATCATAAGTCCAAAGGAAAAAATTCCATATAAAGTTAACGTTTCGACTCACGAAGTCTTTTTCAAAAGGAACTGAGCCAAATAGTGAAAAATTATAGAAAATACAGATTCTGTGTCATTATCTGCCTGACGAAGGGGCCACAGTGTCTGAAAAGCTTGCTATGTTTACCAGTTAGCCATTAAAAGGTATCAACCATTGAGAACTCTCAGATTCTAATATTTTTCTATCTACTGGCTAACACAATCCAAAGATTTTATACCTTATATTATATGTGTAATTACAACATGCAAAGGAGGTCCTAAAGGATGAGAAGAGTGGTTATTCTGTGTTCTAAGGAAGAATGTAAACAAAATAGGTAGGTAAACACTATACGTTATACATCGTACCTATTACTCTATTGGGCCCAGGATGGGAATATACATACCAGAATTGGGGATATATATACCAGAATGGGCCCAGGATGGGCTCAGGATAGGGACATATATACCAGGATTGGGACATATATACCAGGATTGGGACATACATACCAGGATGGAGCTATATATACCAGGATGGGCCTAGGATGAATAGATACAGTATATCACAAAAGTGAGTACACCCCTAATAGTTTTATAAGTATTTTATTATATCTTTAAATTTGACAACATGGAAGATGTGACACGGTGCTATAATGTAAGGTGGTCAGTGTACAGCTTGTAACAGTGTAGATCTGGTGCCACACCCCAAATTACTCAACACAGGCATTAATTTCACAGCTGTCAACAAAAAAGTGAGTACAAATGGTAAGTTAAAATGGCTAAATTAGCCACTCTCACCTCTCTGGTGTCATGTGACTCATTAGTATTACCAGGTCCAGGTGTGAAGAGGAGCAGGTGTGTTACATTTGGTGTTATTGCTCATACTGCATGCACAACTGCTTTTTTCATTACTTGCCGTGATCAAGGTTTATGTACTGAAATGTTAGCGTGTTACTTAACAGATATATTGCTGCATTTCTTCAATAAAGACTGCTTTATTTCATCTTCTTCGTCTGCCATAATAATATCCTATACGGTAGATTCCAGGATGGGCCCAGGATGAAGTCAAATAGCAGGATGGGGGACAACCAACATAGGGACATATATACCAGGATTGGCCCATGATAGGGACTTCTATAACAGGATGGGGACAAATATGCCAGGAGGAAGGTTTACTCATTACTTCATAATGAGAGTGGGGGGCAACCTGTGTGTCTTTCTGGATTTAGAACACTACAAGTGCCTTTACATCTGACTAACATGCATGGGGGGGGTGTCTAAACTTTCCAACGGGGACAATCTAACTCATTACTTCACTGATGACAGCAGACCCGGTGCCAGGGCTCAGGAAGTGAAGCAGAAGGGTGTATAACAACTGGAAAATTGGCAGGAGATCATCATTATCCTTAGTCATATAGGACAGAAACAGTGGATGAGTCCGGGTAATGGACTTATCTCTTTAAATAATTGTTTTACAATGAAAGATGCCAACATTTCCATTTATTTTAATGATCACTTTTTCTTCTGTAGCAGTGACATCTAGTGGTAATATTACTATTACACAGTGAGATACACAGAATCACCTAGATCCCTTCATGAGCTTATGAAAAGTGGACATTTCAATAGTCGCAGTGGCATAACTAGAGTCTGGTGGGCCCTGGTGCGAAATTTAGACTTGCCCCCCCCCGCGCACACGTTGTTCAGATGTATGGGCCCCGTGTAAAGTCCTAAACTCTATAAAGAATCACAAATTGACCCCTCTCCCCCTTTGTTATGTATTAATGTCCCTCATTCTGCAATATATGGTCCTCCTACAGGAATATTGCCCTTATCGTGGTATATATGTCCCCCATCCTGGTATATATAGTCTTCCTCCTCCCGCCACCATAGTCGTCCAATTATTATAGTGCATCCCCATATTCCTCCATATATTGCAATGTATCCCCATATTCCTCTATGTATTATAATGCAGCCATAGTCCTCAATTCATAAGGTAGCCCAAATAGTCATTCAATTTTTATAATGCACCCCGTTATCCTACATATACTATACTGCAGCCTCATATCCCTCCATATAGTATAATGTAGCCATATATCTCTCCATATAGTATAATGCAGCCTCATAGCTCTCCATAAAGTATAATGCAGCCTCATAGCTCTCCATATAGTATATACAACCTCATAGCCCCTCCATATAGTATAACGCAGCCTCACATCCCTCCATATAATATAATGCAGCCTCATAGTCCTCCATATAGTGTAATGCAGCCTCACAACTCTACATACAAGGGCCGCACCGTCCATTGGACAGTGTGAGCCCTTTCATTCAGGCGGTAAGAGGCAGGGGGAGCGACTGTGCAGAAGGGGGCAGCGCCACATGCACACAGCGTCCCCCTGTCATGGTGCCGACGGCTCAGGTCAAGTAAGGCCTGCCAAGCGGCGCTGCTCATTCCTCCCCGGTCCTCAAGCTCAGCACAAGGGGCGGTGGTGCGGGGATTCCCAACCCCCCCCCCCCGGTCATCAGTCTAAGCACAAGGGGCGGCGGTGCGGGATACGCAGCACCCCCACCCCCTCCCCCCGGGCATCAGTCTAAGCAAAGGGGGGCGGTGCGGGGATCCACCAGCACCCGGGGCTTGGTGCACCCCTGCCTACATAAAGTATAATGCAGCCTCATAGCCCTCTATACAGTATAATGTAGCCTCATGTCTCTCCATATAGTATAATGCAGACTCATAGTTCTCCATTTAGTATAATGCAGCCTCATAGCCCTCTATACAGTATAATGCAGCCTCATACCATCTATACGTATAATGCAGGCTCAGTTCTCCATGTAGTGCAGCCTCAAAACTCTCCATATAGTGCAGCTCATATATGCAGCCTCATAGCTCTCCATATAGTGCAACCTCATATATTGCAGCCTCATAGCTCTCCATATAGTGCAACCTCATATATTGCAGCCTAATAACTCTCCATATAGTGCAGCCTCATACAGTTGTGGCCAAAAGTATTGACACCCCTGCAATTCTGTCAGATAATGCTCAGTTTCTTCCTGAAAATGATTGCAATCACAAATTCTTTGGTATTATTATCTTCATTTTATTTGTCTTTAATGAAAAAATACAAAAGAGAATGAAGCAAAAAGCAAAACATTGATCATTTCACACAAAACTCCAACATGGGCCAGACAAAAGTATTGCACCCTCGGCCTAATAATTGGTTGCACAACCTTTAGCCAAAATAACTGCGATCAACCGCTTCCGGTAACCATCAATGAGTTTCTTACAATGCTCTGCTGGAATTTTAGACCATTCTTCTTTGGCAAACTGCTCCAGGTCCCTGATATTTGAAGGGTGCCTTCTCAAACTTCCATTTTTAGATCTCTCCACAGGTGTTCTATGGGATTCAGGTCTGGACTCATTGCTGGCCACCTTAGAAGTCTCCAGTGCTTCCTCTCAAACCATTTTCTAGTGCTTTTTGAAGTGTGTTTTGGGTCATTGTCCTGCTGGAAGACCCATGACCTCTGAAGGAGACCCAGCTTTCTCACACTGGGCCCTACATTATGCTGCAAAATTTGTTGGTAGTCTTCAGACTTCATAATGCCATGCACATGGTCAAGCAGTCCAGTGCCAGAAGCATCAAAGCAACCCCAAAACATCAGGGAACCTCTGCCATGTTTGACTGTAGGGACCGTATTCTTTTCTTTGAATGCCTCTTTTTTTGTCCTGTAAACTCTATGTTGATGCCTTTGCCCAAAAAGAGAGAACATTCTTCCAAAACGTTTTAGGCTTTCTCAGGTAAGTTTTGGCAAACTCCAGCCTGGCTTTTTTATGTCTCGGGGTAAGAAGTGGGGTCTTCCAGGGTATCCTACCATACAGACCCTTTTCATTCAGACGCCGACGGATAGTACGGGTTGAGACTGTTGTACGCTCAGACTGCAGGGCAGCTTGAACTTGTTTGGATGTTAGACGAGGTTTCTTATCCACCATCCGCACAATCTTGCGTTGAAATCTCTTGTCAATTTTTCTTTTCCGTCCACATCTAGGGAGGTTAGCCACAGTGCCATGGGTTTTAAATTTCTTGATGACACTGCGCATGGTAGACACTGGAATATTCAGGTCTTTGGAGATGGACTTGTAGCCTTGACATCGCTCATGCTTCCTCACAATTTGGTTTCTCAAGTCCTCAGACAGTTCTTTGGCCTTCTTTCTTTTCTCCATGCTCAATGTGGTACACACAAGGACACAGGACAGAGGTTGAGTCAACTTTAATCCATGTCAACTGGCTGCAAGTGTGGTTTAGTTATTGCCAACACCTGTTAGGTGCCACAAGTAAGTTACAGGTGCTGTTAATTACACAAATTAGAGAAGCATCACATGATTTTTCTAACAGTGCCAATACTTTTGTCCACCCCCTTTAAATGAAAATGAAGATAATGCGAGCGGGGGCTTGATTTGCTGCCCGCTGGCTGTGGGTGTGATGGGGGCGGAGCTGGGTGGAGCGGCGCGGGCCCAGGCTGCAAATCCGGGCCTGGATTTGAAGCCTGGCGGCTGGCGGCATTCAGTCCTGGCGGCACAGCTAGTGTAAAGCCCCCGCCGTGCCAGCCGCTGTGCCTACTCACCCCGGTGCTGCATCCCAGCTGGAAGCCGCTGCAGGGGCCTCTTCATTGTTCTCTCTGCGGTGTGGGAGAGCCCGGGCTGCTTCTCCCCACTGTAAGGAAGTGGAGCAGGCCGCTGATCCTGGCCGCTTCACCCCACTCTGAGGGGGAGGCTGTGAGGCTGCTGGGGGAGCACATCATCCCATTACCCCTCGCTCCACGACCGGAGGAAGGGAGAGGAAGGAGACATCAGGGGGACCTCAGCAGGGGTGCTGAAGCAAGGTCTGTGCACGGACGGCTGGGTCCCACCAGCTAGGCATCTGGGTCCCCAAAGGGGACGACACCCCTAAGTGCGACCCAGAGCTGATCCAGCAGTAGTTGTGGGCACTAAGAGGCGACAATAAAAGTGCTCCGCAGTTGTTGGGTGGAAAAAGTAAAAACAAGAATAAAAGTAAAAATTAAAATTAAAGTTAACAGGTGTGCTCTGAATAAAAAGGTTCAGAGTCACATCTGCCTCCTGCTAACACTAAGCTAAAACTGATCAGTTCTCACTCCAGACCAAGGGGTGTATACTGCTGAGGAGCCAGCTTTTTTAAGTAGCTTAGTGTCGCCTCCTAGTGGACAGCAAAGCATACACCCATCGTAGCCTGTGTCTCCCAATGAAGCGATGGAGAAATATACATCTAATATATAATTACCTTAAGGCACTTCCGTCATATTCGGCGCTGTTTCCGTCGTCGTGTCTGTGGCTGCCTCTCAAACCCTAACTCGCAATGCCTTTGCGAGTCCTTGCAGAGTCTCTCTCTCTCTCTCTCTCCTCCCCCCCACGGCTTGCAGGACCTGAGATGTCACTGGTATGGGCGGGGCTATATCACATGACTGTGGCATCATCACAGGCACTTTAATTGCTGCAGTGTCAGCACAGGAGACATCATGCCGCTGTCTCACATCAGACGTGTCCTCATCAGTGATTCTCTGCCTCTGACATCCTGCGATCACAAGGGAACATAGAGGTGACAGAGGACCCCGGACTGAGCCCCCAAGAGCTGATCTCCAGGATACAGGTGAGAGGAGGCTGCACAGGAGCAATGCTCTGCAAACAGGAGGGGGCTGCAAAGGAGCAATGCTCTGCAGAGAGGAGGAGGCTGCACAGGAGCATTGCTCTGCATGAGGGGAGGCTGCACAGGAGCAATGCTCTGCACAGAGGAGGCTGCACAGGAGCATTGCTCTGCATGAGGGGAGGCTGCACAGGAGCATTGTTCTGCAGAGAGGACGCTGCACAGGAGCAATGCTCTGCAGAGAGGAGGCTGCACAGGAGCAATGCTCTGCACAGAGGAGGCTGCACAGGAGCATGCTCTGCAGAGAGGAGGCTGCACAGGAGCAATGCTCTGCACAGAGGAGGCTGCACAGGAGCAATGCTCTGCACAGAGGAGGCTGCACAGGAGCATTGCTCTGCATGAGGGGAGGCTGCACAGGAGCAATGCTCTGCAGAGAGGAGGTTGCACAGGAGCAATGCTCTGCAGAGAGGAGGCTACACAGGAGCAATGCTCTACAGTAAGGAGGCTGCACAGGAGCAATGCTCTGCAGAGAGGAGGCTGCACAGGAGCAATGCTCTGCAGAGAGGAGGCTGCACAGGAGCAATGCTCTGCAGAGAGGAGGCTGCACAGGAGCAATGCTATGCAGAGAGGAGGCTGCACAGGAGCAATACTCTGCAGAGAGGAGGCTGCACAGGAGCAATGCTCTGCAGAGAGGAGGCTGCACAGGACCAATACTCAGTAGAGAGAGGAGGCTGCACAGGAGCAATGCTCTGCAGAGAGGAGGCTGCACAGGAGCAATACTCAGCAGAGAGGAGGCTGCACAGGAGCAATGCTCTGCAGAGAGGAGGCTGCACAGGAGCAATACTCTGCAGAGAGGAGGCTGCACAGGAGCAATGCTCTGCAGAGAGGAGGCTGCACAGGAGCAATACTCAGCAGAGAGGAGGCTGCACAGGAGCAATGCTCTGCAGAGAGGAGGCTGCACAGGAGCAATGCTCTGCAGAGAGGAGGCTGCACAGGAGCAATACTCAGCAGAGAGGAGGCTGCACAGGAGCAATGCTCGGCAGAGAGGAAGCTGCACAGGAGCAATGCTCTACAGAGAGGAGGCTGCACAGGAGTAATGCTCTGCAGAGAGGAGGCTGCACAGGAGCAATGCTCTGCATGACTGGAGCCAACATGCTGGGGACGGTGAAGTGAAAATGTCGTGGCGGGGAAGACGATGACCCGCTGGTAAGTATGACAGGCAGAGTGCCTCTGTCCTCTGCTGACCACTCTGCCCACCGCACTGCGCTAACCACTCTGCCCGCTGCACTGCGCTGACCACTCTGCCCGCCGCACTGCGCTGACCACTCGGCCCACCGCACTCACTGCTAACCACTGAGCCACCGCGCACTGCTAACCACTCACCAACCACGCAGTGCTAACCACTGAGCCACCGCGCAGTGCTAACCACTGAGCCACCCCGCAGTGCTAACCACTGAGCCACCGCGCAGTGCTAACCACTGAGCCACCGCGCAGTGCTAACCACTGAGCCAACGTATACTCTGCTAACCACTGACCCACCATACTCCCTGCTAACTACTAACCCACTGTATACAGCGCTAACCACTGAGCCACCGTACACTGCTAAACACTGAGCGACCATACTTTGCTAACCACTAAGCCACCGTGCAGTGCTAACCACTGAGCCACCGTATACTGTGCTACCCACTGAGCCACCTGTATACACACAATTAATTTCACCGCACTCCCCTAAATATTAGTAAATAAACTATATATGGATTCTAGACTACCCGATTCTTTAGAATCGGGCTCACAGCTAGTTGTTTATATTTTAGATAAATGTACAGAAACCACTAGATTGGCAGAACTGGCATGTGATCAGATGAATTCAGGAGCAAACAGAAAGGTCAATATGTCCAATTTACTGAAAAAGGTCTATCACCAGATTTGACATTACAATCTTCCTACATTATCAAATCTTAGCCCTGATGAGGCTGATGCATTTACTTTGAAATCCATGTCAGAATGGCTGTGTAGTCAAATCAGCACTTGATGAATCCAGATACAAAGTGAGCAATTGTCTTCAGCCTCAGCCCACCCAGCCTGACTGCTGCAGCTTGTACTGAACAGGATGAGAATTCAGCAACAGCAGGGAGGAGGGACCCTGAGGAGCTGTCAATCAGACCAAGGGGTGGGGGGGACTGAGTTTAAACTTTCAAAAAAGAATTGTGCAACCATTCCCAAAGTACAACACCCTTAGGGTACCTTTACACGCGGCTACATTTCTAGGGTGGCTACAGGTAACTTACTGGCTGCAGTGAAATCATGGAGAGATTATTCCATTTGTACACAGCAACAAGATAGAACCTTGTCTCCATGATTTCACTGCAACCCGTAAGTTACCTGTAGCCACCCTAGAAATGTAGCCGCATGTAAAGGTACCCTAAAGGTCTATTGAATGAATGTATGTAGCACTGTTATAATTGGGAACTGATACACTATTTATATTGAAAAACAATTACTATGCAATGCCCTCTGAGCTAAATACGTCAAACAATGTTTCACGAATATCTCTTAGGGTACCTTTACACGCGGCTACATTTCTAGGGTGGCTACAGGTAACTTACTGGTTGCAGTGAAATCATGGAGACAAGGTTCTATCTTGTTGCTGTGTACAAATGGAATAATCTCTCCATGATTTCACTGCAACCAGTAAGTTACCTGTAGCCACCCTAGAAATGTAGCCGCGTGTAAAGGTACCCTTACAGTTTTCTACAGCATGTAACGAGTCCACAGGACGGGTGATAACTTACTGATCGTTGATGGTATGAGCGGTCGGACTATCACTAATCAACATACCAGGATAATGTATACCTATCTGTGAATTTTTACCCCTTTTACAAAATGGAGCAGGAGGTCGGACGCTCTATTCATTCTCTAAGCGGCTGCCAGTAAAAGCAAGCATAGCGTTTCAGTGTCACAGATGGAGTTAAAGGAGTGGCGGTAGACATGTGCACCACTGTCCATTGTAACAGGGATAAATATGCCCCATCAGAGAAAATTCCCCCTCTTCTGCTGATCAGTACAGGGACCTAGTGGTAGGACCCCCAGTGATCAATGGGATTGGTTATAAGGGGTTCCTCCAGTGAAAACAGTTCAGCTGTAACTAAAAAGTTTAATATTCATTCTACTTTGGGTGGAAAATGCATTACATTACTCCATCTTCCCATAATACATTGTATGAGTTTCATAAGTAGGCATTTCTCTGAGTCATCCTGGATCTGCAACTATAACCTTATTCATGGCAACACTGTCTAAAGGAAAAAATTACCCTGATTACTTCAGACAATGACTTAAAAATAGCACCGGGTAATTAGATTCACAATGACCCTTAATGCTGCTACATCTGTCAAAGTGACAGGTAAATCCTATCATTTATTATGGGGTTGTTCTATAGCTATTAACAGTGGGGAGATCATGTGTGAACATGCTGTCTTGTACATTATCAGTCAGGTAGGTGTAGTGTGCTGTATCCTGTGTATTTTATATACCAGTGATGGCGAACCTATGACACGCGTGTCAGCACTGACACGCGTAGCCATTTTCAGTGACACGCGGCCGCCGGAGAAACTAGACTCGCTATTTGGATAAAAACCACAGACACAGACACAGCAGCAAAAAACTGTTGCGAGTCGGGTTTCCAAAACGGCAATGCGAGCGCTTTCCGAGACATCTGCGATTTGTAAATCTCACACTACTCGCTATTACTCGCTTCCCCATTCATTAACATTGGACTCGCTAGACTAGCAACGAGTAGCGAGTCCTGGGCTCGGACTCGCTAGACTAGAGTCAAGCGATTCCGAGTTAGGACTCGCCCATCACTAACTACAGCTGAGGAAAAAAAAATGTGCTGGAGGTCTGTAGCCAGAACAGCAGAGCTCCGGCACAGAGCGTCTAGTCCTGGGACTTCCGGTAAGCGGAACTTCTGGCTGGCGCAGCAGGGAGCAGCGGAACGCTGCGGGGGACGCATATCTGAGGCCCTGTGATCGCTGTCTGGAGGTCTGTCTGGAGGTCCAGTGATTACTACAGCAACCATCCTCCAGTGAAAGGTTCTGGGCAGAATCTGGGGTGTCATGAATGTGTGATTGGCCATTACTGAGATAAGTGAGGGGGAGGCTGGAAGAGGCCTGTGCTATGGGTGCCGTTTCCCGCCATTGATTTACATAAGGAACGCCATCTTGCAGCATAGTACAGACTGCATTTCACCCTATTAATCCCTATTTCTGCTTATTAACTCTGCCCTTTCCTAAAAGACAGTTAACCCCTAATTGCCTGCAGGGCTGTCTATAAATCTTCTGTCACTGCCCCTCTTATGGAGAAGCCAAAAAAAACAAGGTTAAGTAAAGGAAGTGGTAGTAGCAGTAGCCGACCCTTTCAAGAGACATGGACTGAGATGTATGGCATTATAGAAAAAAATGGCAGATCATTTTGCGTTCTATGTAGTGAAACGGTAGTAAGCAGAACGTGGAATATAAATAGACATTTTGACAGATAACCTTAGTAGCGCTTGCTTGGCCTTGAAGTGTGCAAAATACCAACCTTCAATTGAAGATTTAGCCAATGAAATTCAGCAACAAAAAAGTCACTAAATCAGTGATGGTGAACCTGTGGCAGTGTGGCAGTCCAGCTGTTGCTGGACTGCCACAGGTTCGCCATCACTGTAAAAATTCCCCCTCCCTCTCACTTATCTTAGTTCATGACACCCCACACAGGTTAAATAACAGCAAGACCAACAAAAGAAACCAACTGACAGATTAACAAAGAAGTCACTAAGCAGGTAAGTTAAAGAATTATACATATTTGTTATTTAAACTATAAATATCGTAAAATTAGGGTTTTTTTTCTCAAGGTGACACACCTCGCGATTTATGCTCGGTTTTTTTGGTGAATTTTGACACACCAAGCTCAAAAGGTTGCCCATCACTGTTATATACTATGACATGGATCTCTACAGCTGTCAGAATTTATTCATATGGATAAAAGGAGTCACAGGAAAATGAATGAGTGGCGCGCATGTACAACACTTCCACCCAGTGGACAAGTACTGCCAAGCAGGGACAATCTGTAGAGTAAATCAGGTCCGGGACCTTAAGGCCATATCACACGCTTTCCATACATTAATGGTGAATTGAATTGCCTCATTGAAAACCACAACTCAGAAAATAAAAACAAGCCCCCATACGGCGATGTCGCTGGACAAATAAACAAAGAAGTTATGGCTCTTGAGAGAAAAGATGAAAAGAGATGTGCAGTACGGTAAGGGGTTAGACTTTTAGGGCTGTCCTTGTTCATCACTTTTAATAATCAGTTTTACTTCCTAAATGCCACGTCACACGCTTCAATATCGTTAACGATATCGCTTACATGACACGCTTTTTTACTCACTTAAGCGATATCGTTTGTGCGTCGTTGCGTGTAACCGAGCGATCTTGCAATGAAAAATCGTTTGGTTGAAGATTTGTGAGAAGGACCTCAAATCAAGCGAGGGTCGTGCGAACGATTCGCAGCATTGTGCTGTGTGACACCGTGCAAACGATCTCATTGATGATTTCGCCTATTCCTGACACTGGCTGGCCTCGATCGGTGTGTTGTGCGCTGGATCGCTGGCGTGTTGTCAAATGTAAAATTGTTAACGAGATCTATGCTTGTGACACCGCACAAGCGATATCGCAAAATTGTTCTAACGATCTCCATCACGTGACTTTGCAGGCGATATCGTGATTGTTGTTGAAAATGGGATTTTGGGTTTTGATTCTGCGGCGTTCATTTTGATTGACACTCTTAGGAGGAAGGTGTAGGAACTGAACAACTGCAATTCTTGAATCTATTATATATATAAATATATATATATATATATATCATAAAGTAATATTTATTTATTATATTGTGAGGTAGCGACCCTCAGGCACCCGCTTGGCATGGGGAAAATGACATCAGCGACTACATTTCAACGGAACATAACAAGCGGATTTAATGTTTTTCTGCCATAAACCGCTTCCATAACATAAAAAATAACACCGTATTTACATTTTCATATGACATAACCCCCACATTAGTACATCACAGGACAGGACATTCGCATGAGAATCAACGGCACCATATCATGACTTATTGTCGGTCCCAATGGCGGATACCTCCGCCTAACACCCTGACAGGGATCATTCCCCATCCTATTGCACACGAGTCATCACACATGGCACTTTTTCATGAACCATTATGACTCACGCATGAAACCGCATTCATGGCATTTTTACATAAACCAATATGCTACATACTCAGGACCCACAATAGTACCATGAACCCTGTCACTCAGTACACACGAGACCTCCATGGATCCACCGGGATCCGGGACACTTACATCTGGATCAACGGGACCATATCATAACTCACTCAGTCAGTCCCAAAGTCGGCTGTGACCGCCTGGCCCTTGAGCCGTCCTCGGTCCTGGACACTGGCTGGCAAGCACGCATCTTTGTGCCACCGGCATGGAGCTGGCAGGCTCCCTTCACTTCCCCCACCGGAGAGGGATCACTTCCAGCATATCCTCACATGGTAGTGGTCTGGACTGCTCTGATTCCTATCATCCTCTCTCACTCAGACACCTGGCTCACGCAGACAGCCACGGATCGGATCCCAGCCATAATGTGAAGCCAGCCTAAGGTGTGAGTCATATGTGCTCTTATCTCCCAGCACTTTCTAATCATGCAGGAGGTGAGACCAAGAGATCAGAGCTGTTACATATATATAATTATTTTATTTATCTTTCAAAAGTCTCTAGTGGACTTGAACCTGCGAGCAATAACTACAGTATTGCAGTAAATAGTAGCATTATTACTCTCCGAGTGCTGAGTTTCGTCGGTAGCCCCAAGTTGGAGGTGACAGGGTCCTCATTAGGAACATGGCTACACTGGCAACTCAACTGATCATGTCGTGTGGGGGCCCCAAACACAGCAGAACAAACCCATCACGCTACTGCGCCCATTTGCAGCTATCAGAGATGGACAGAGGTATCCAAATAAGTGAAACAGCAGTGAACTGAGCTTGCTCCAGTCGCTGCTGAGAAAAACAAGCGCAGGCTGTACAAAATAACCACTGTCCATGAAGCAGGCACAGCTCCTGCTCATCCAATGTCAAGAAAAGGTTTAATAGATGCCTAGGCCTGATGAGACTGGTGTACTTTTTGTGAAAATCCATGCAAGAATGGCTATATAATGTTGATGTCAAGATACTGAGTTTTTCGGCCCAACTATAGAGTGAGAGAACTCATGAGATCAAATAAATTTAGTCTCCACCCACCCTACGTGACTGACAGCAGCAGCTTGTACTGAGCAATGTGAGATATCAGCAAAAAATCAGTGCAAAAAATCCGCACAGGAATCATGCAAAAAGCTCTCTGTTTATAATAAATATTTTTTCTTTCTTTTTTCCAGTTTGTAGCAAGTGCTATCAAAAAAGTGTCAAAAACAGGGCTATTGGTCTGTACGTTTTTTGCGGTTATTAATCGCATTCATCAGTGTTGGACTACTCATTATTGTTTGGTGAATGTATTTCTCCTGTTCGCAGAAGGGAAGTGACCCACCCTTCCCTATGAGTAGTCCACACATAAGCTTTCACAGGAAAAAGCCCACAGAGTGCAGTCCTGGCTGGAGCCTGGATTGAGGTATGTTCACACAATCAGGTTGTAAATGCACACATCAGCTAGGGACTGTCTCGCTAGGGCAACCGTGACGAGGTGAGACAGCTTACGTATATTTTTTGCAAAAAACGTACAGACCAATAGCCCTGTTTTTGACACTTTTTTGATAGCACTTGCTACAAACTGGAAAAAAGAAAAAATATTTATTATAAACATAGAGCTTTTTGTGTGATTCCTGTGCGGATTTTTTGCACTGATTTTTTGCAGATTTTCTGGTGGTGGATGAATGCGGTTATTAATCACATTCATCAGTGTTGGACTACTCATTATTGTTTGATGAATGTGAGATATCAGTAGCAGCAGGGAGGAGGGGCACTGAGGTTCTGTCTATCAAGCTAACTGGGTGGGATTGCGTAAATATTCCATAAAGGTCTATACAGCCATTCTGTAGTGAAGTGACTGGAGTAAGTGCTATTAAGCAGACAGTGATCGTAGACAGCGATGTTGTTATCTGCACCTCACGCATAATCTACAAGGTTTTTGAAAAAAAATTATTAAAATTACAAAAGATTATCAGCTCATTCTGGGAATCAGCCATTGACTTCTATAATTGCTGCTTCTCTGTTTTCCTAGCAGCTGAAATCTCGTCAGCCCACACAATTCCCAAATGTGTAACTAGCTGTGAGCCCGATGCGATTGCATCGGAATTTTAGAATCTGTGTATAGGGCATTGCTCGGGCTGCTGCAACGACTCCCAACGCCCCCTTGGCGGGCATTGCGAGTGAGTCGCGTGGGCGATGCACGCCCACGAACAAAGCCACAGAGGTAGCGGCGTGTGCGAGGGAAGTCGCTACGGCAATTATATAATAGATTATCAGTATGTAATATATAATTTCCCTAACGCACTTCCGTAAGTTTCGGCGCTGTTTCCGTCATTGTGGGCGTGGGCGCAGTGGCCACGCGACCTGTGAAGCATTGCCGGCGCCACTGATTCGCAAAGCCTCACTCGCAATGGCCGCCAAGCGGCCGTTGCGAGTCCTTGCAGAATAGGCGCGACTCACTAATTTATACATAATCACATACATAATACTGATAATTCCTATATAATCACATATATAATATATATAGATGGCGGGCCGATTCGAAAGAATCGGGTAGTGTAGAATCCATATATAGTATATTTACTAATAGTTAGGGGAGTGGGGTGAAATGAATTGTGTGTATACAGGTGGCTCAGTGGTTAGCAGTGAGTGGGGTGGCTCAGTGGTTAGCAGCGAGTGCGGTGACTCAGTGGTTAGCAGTGAGTGCGGTGAGATTGGTGAGCACAGTGGCGTGGGCAGAGTGCTGAGTGCAGCGCTGTGGGCAGAGTGGTCAGCACACACACACATACATACACACACACACACACACACAGACACTTCGCTATAGTTAGCACCAACCCTACGTCTTCCCTGCCGGCTGGATCCTGAGTTGACATGTCGGCGCCCGCGGACGACTGGATCCAATATGGGGTCCGGGAAGTTTGGCGAGACTTATTGGATGCGATATTTGATCGAGTAGTTCGGGGCGGCGAGATGTCGGTGATGCAGGGCCGGTGGTAAGTATAGCGGAGTATGTGTGTGTGTGGTGTGTGTATGTGTGCGGAGAAAGTGAGTGAAGTGCGGAGAAAGTGAGGTGTGGTGATGTGGCCCCTGGCCGGGTGCATACACGGGTTATCAATGCAGGTCTGTGTTCACATGGGCCGGTTTTCCTGATTGTGTGTGGTGTGTGAAACCTGTCCGATGTACAGGGGGTTAAGAGCTGAAGGGTTTTCATGAGCTGAGTAAAACAGCTGAGTGTGAGTGCTGAAGATCCGATACATTGATGAGTCTAATGAGCGGCTGAACCTGTGGGGATGAGTGCTTTGCTGTGCGAGAAAGTGAGGTGTGGTGATGTGGCCCCTGGCCGGGTGCATCACACGGGTTATCAATGCAGGTCTGTGTTCACATGGGCCGGTTTTCCTGATTGTGTGTGGTGTGTGAAAGCTGTCCGATGTACAGGGGGTTAACAGCTGAAGGGTTTTCATGAGCTGAGTAAAACAGCTGAGTGTGAGTGCTGAAGATCCGATACATTCATGAGTCTAATGAGCGGCTGAACCTGTGGGGATGAGTGCTTTGCTGTGCGGAGAAAGTGAGGTGTGGTGATGTGGCCCCTGGCCGGGTGCATCACAAGGGTTATCAATGCAGGTCTGTGTTCACATGGGCCGGTTTTCCTGATTGTGTGTGGTGTGTGAAAGCTGTCCGATGTACAGGGGGTTAACAGCTGAAGGGTTTTCATAAGCTGAGTAAAACAGCTGAGTGTGAGTGCTGAAGATCCGATACATTCATGAGCCTAATGAGCGGCTGAACCTGTGGGGATGAGTGCTTTGCTGGGCTAAACCTGAATGGTGCACAGGGGGTTAATCACATCTCAGGTCTGTGTGTGAGTAAAGTTGTGCTGATTGACTCACTGGGTTGCAGGTGTGAGTGAGCAGGCTGGATAGGAACCTGGCAGGTGTCTGAGTGAGGAGAGGACGATGAGATTCAGAAGTCCAGAGCACTGCCATGTGAGGAGGTGCTGGAAGTGATCCGTCCCCAGTGGGTAAGTGATGGGAGCCTGCCAGCTCCATGCTAGTGCACCTGATGTGTGCAGGGCAGCCAGTGTCCAAGGGCCAGGCGGTCAGATGTGCGGTGTGAGAGACCGAGTACGGCTCCAGGGCCAGGTGGTCACAGCTGACTTTGGGACTGACTGTATTCTTTTTACTATGTGATGTCTTATGTAAACATGCCATGTGTGAGGTGGTGGTGGCGGTGGTCCGCTCGTTTACTGCTCGCAATGCCCGCTTTGCGGGCATTGCTTCGCGAGTCCCCGACAGAGTCCTGGAGAAAGTTCCCAGCTACGCGAACAAAGCCACAGGAAGTAGCGCCGGTCTGACGGAAGTCATCTACGGCAATTATATAATAGATGATTTGGAGACAAAGCTCCTGCAGCTCCCCCCGGTGGCTGAGCGCTGCGTACCTCAGTGCCGTCTCTACCGTCTGCTCCCAGTCCTGCACAGCCAGCTGGTGCCTCATCTTCTCAATCAGAGCCGGGGTGAAGCCTGCACGGCTGCACAGGATTCTGTTCACCACTTCCAGAGCTCCGGAATAATTCTGTCGTAACTTGTAATAGTGAGCCTGTAATAATAGCAGGGGTACGCAGTCAATACTGTACAGCACCATATAGTAAAAGCCGTATATCGCTTCTAAATAATAATTGTGAGAAAAGCAAACGTTACACGAGCAGTAACTGCCTTTAATAGTGACGTGAAATTAGATATTGATCATCTATTCTAAGGTGAAGTCAGCAATATGTGTTCAGAGGGGGTCGGACACCGGCTCCCACCAATCAGCTGCCTGCACATTTTTACCTGGTGTAAATGCCGCAGATCTCCTGAATTTATTCATTTTACTTGCAGTGAATGTCTTACTGGAGGACCCGAAGGAAACCCACTCAAACACGGGGAGAACCCAGCTTTACTCCAGCACCTTCAATCCTGAGATTTATCAACCAGCATACGTCATATAGGTCTGATACAAAGGGGTCATTGGGCTTTACTCTCCCGAATACCATTTACCTGTATGGGACTGAAGTAAATACCATAGTAAATGTAGCTCCTCTCCATTCACTCATGTGGCAGGACAGGGTCACGGACCCTCGTTCTCCAGGGAAGTGTGGCCGACATCTCTAAGATATTTATGGCCTATGATTCCTGTGATCATGGGATCTACTCTATAAGTAGGTTTCACTGACTTTTGATATAAGATCTACTTACCGGCTTTCACGGTCTGAGTATGGAGCGCTATGTCTGGAGCGACCATGGGTCTTCTGTCCTGACTTCACAGACTCAGACATGAGTGCAGTCTGGACACTGCGCTTCATACTCAGACCATGAATATCAAATGTATAAAATTGATTAAAGCAGATCCTCTAAGAAGGGTCAGGAAAAGGACTTTACCTATAGAATGCAACCTTGGATTACGAGCATAATTTGTTCAGTGAATGTGCCTGTAATCCAAAACACTCGAATAGAAAAGCAAATTTCCCCATAAAAAATAATTACAATGCAGATGATTCATTCCCCAACACAACACATGATTTCAGACCCCAGATCAGAGCCCCCTCCCTCCATTCGGATCCCAATCCATACATATAACTGCAGATTCCAGATCAGAACTCCCTCCATACAGATTCCCCTCCCCTTCCCACTTCCCATATGTAACTGCAGACCCCAGATCAGAGCCCACTCCCTCCATTCGGATCCCCCTCCGAACATATAACTGCAGATTCCAGATCAGAGCCCCCTTCCTCCATTCAGATCCCCCTCCCCATCCCCACATGTAACTGCAGACCCAATTTCAGAGCCCCCCTCCTATCACCACATGCCACTGCAGACCCCAAGATCAGAACCTTTCCTCCATTTAGATCCCCTTCCCCACATGCAACTGCAGTCACCATATCAGAGCCCCCTCCCTCCATTCAGATTGAGATTCCTCTCCCCTCCCCACATGCAACTGCAGACCCCAGATCAGAGCCCCCTCCCTCCATTCAGATCCCCCTCCCCACATGTAACTGCAGACCCCAGATCAGAGACCCCTCCCCTCCCCACATGCAACTGCAGACCCCAGATCATAGCCCCCTCCCTCCATTCAGATCCCCCTCCCCTTCCCACATGTAACTGCAGACTCCCTGTCTGCTCCCCTCCTCCCTGCCTCCCTCTCTCCATTCTCCCCTTAATTGCAGAGTGCTGCACAGTCAGCCTTACCCGCTCCTGGTCTGCATTCTGGTCCCATGACCTCCTAGAGCGTGGGGTCATTGCGTCCTGACACTCTTGGAGGTCAATATGTGCTGAGACCAGGAGAGGGTAAATGTTACCTCATGCCCAGTGCAAAACACTGCAGATAGGGGGAGGGTGTGAAGAGGGACATTGAAAGGAGCGCAGCAGGGGATGGAGTTTACAACGTCCGCTCTGCGCTGAGCTCTGGGTCCAGACACGAGGGATGTGCTCAGAAGCTGTAAACTCCCTGCTGTTTGGCTCCTTCACTCCATAAGACAGCAGTGGGATGCTCGTACATTGAGGTTTTGCTTGTTTACCGAGTTATAGTTTTTAATAAATGTTAGTTCATCTTGCAAAATGCTCACAGTGCACGATACTCACAATCCGAGGTTCCATCGTATATAGTAACGGTACCCATTTATGTAGCAGAAGGATTAATGGGGCTTTCGACACCAAGGCCCGGTGGACGGCAACTGCAATATTTATGCAGCTACCCCAAATCCAGTGATGCACCAAGTGTTAGCTGTTTGTAGCTACAGCCACGACTGGATGATGTAGGTGAAAGGGGCTTCCAGGTTTGCGAAGAAAGTCTGCGGGA
Organism: Allobates femoralis; assembly: GCA_033576535.1. Lineage (NCBI taxonomy): Eukaryota > Metazoa > Chordata > Amphibia > Anura > Aromobatidae > Allobates > Allobates femoralis. Next base: position 470,900,666 of record JARQOC010000005.1, read on the forward strand.
CTATATCACTGCAGATTCCTCACAGAGCGCACAATGTCTGCTGTCAGGATGCTCCGATGCTGAACCAATGGTAATGTGAACACAAGTGTGCAATCTGTAGACATCAGGCCACATTGTGACTAGGCAACACCACGCACGTGACTGTAGACTTTCACCACAAACCTGGACCACCTCATTAAGAAAAGCTGCGTCAGTCACAAGTCATCTAATAGAACAGATAACTTTGCATTCATTAGACCATTAATGGTCTTACCTTTCCCATCATTGCAAACACGTCCATGTGATCGTGCAGCCCATCTTCCAGGTACTTCAGAGCCTTCTTAGCATTAGCCTCTCTCCCGCAGGTCAGATCCAGCCACCCTTTCAGAAACAATCCCTGTAAGACCAGAAATCCTAATGTAATGTGCTCTCATCAGACAATAAAATTTGTGCATTGTGTCCACGGCTGACGTGATTCCAGTGCTCAGCCTCAGGGAAGACAAGTGCTGTAATGTGAAGGAACTTAATAAAGTTCAAAGAAAATCTGTGCATGTGCACTACAATACTTTGCTCTGCCTTTAGCAGCGCAGAGAGAAGTGCATGTGCAGGAGCACAATGGAGGACACTGTGTGTGACGTAGGACACATCATCCACACTAATGACAGTAATCACAAGCAGAGAGGAGGCGCCGGATCAAGGTCAGAGATGCCCAACGGACCGGACCGACCCATAGGTGAGTATAATAAAAGCTCTTTTTTTACATTATACAGATCAGCCTGGGGACTTACAGGGGGTACAGAAAGTATTCAGACACCTTGAAATGTTTCACTCTTTGTTTCATTGCAGCCATTTGGTAAGTTCTAAAAAGTTCATTTTTTTCTCATTAATGTACACTCTGCACCCCATCTTGATTGAAAAAAACAGAAATGTAGATATTTGTGCAAATTTATTAAAAAAGAAAAACTGAAATATCATATGGTCATAAGTTTTCAGACCCTTTGCTCAGACACTCATATTTAAGTCACATGCTTTCTTTGTGATCCTCCTTGAGATGGTTCTACTCCTTCATTGGAGTCCAGCTGTATTTAATTAAGCTGATGGGATTTGATTTGGAAAGGTACATATCTGTCTATATAAGACCTCACAGCTCACAGTGAATGTCAGACCAAATGAGAATCATGAGGTCAAAGGAACTGCCCAAGGAGCTCAGAGTCAGAATTGAGAAAAGGCACAGATCTGGCCAAGGTTACAAAAGAATTTCTGCAGTTTCAAGGTTCCTAAGAGCACAGTGGCCTCCATAATCCTTAAATGGTGGAGGTTTGGGACCACCAGAAGACTTCCTTGACCTGGCCGTCCAGCCAAACTGAGCAATCGTGGGAGAAGAGCCTTGGTGAGAGGTAATGAAGAACCCCAAGATCACTGTGGCTGAGCTCCAGAGATGCAGTAGGGAGGTGGGATAAAGTTCCACAAAGTCAACTATCACTGCAGACCTCCACCTGTCAGGCCTTTTGTGTGGCACTGTGGATTACCCACTGCCACCTGACTGTCCAGCCCTCATGGGGTTAATTCCTCTCTCCCCCTCCTCCTCGCCTTACAGTGGCTGATTTGTTTGTCTGTCACACCCCCCTTATTTGCCTAACCACCCCCACCTGTTATATATGCTCTGGGTTTCAGCCATCTTGTCTTTTCCCCTGCTGCTTGCCCAAAGAGCAGTTTGTCTCTCCTCCCATCTTAACCCAGGGCAGAATGGCTGCTGGAACAGATGGATCCGCTGGAACTGCGGTAAGGGAGAGAATCGTGAGGGAGGAGGCCGCCGGTTTCGCTGGGCTTTCAGCGTCCTTGGTGTCCTCTCTGGCGAGGCACAAAGGCGGCAGCATGGCTGACAGGAATCGTTCAAACCTTCCCGCCTGCTGCAGCATTTGAGCCAGAGGATCTTTAGTGAACAGAGCAGGCGCAGACCCTGCGCTCACTCTGCGGTGGGGTCGGCCACCCCACTTTGTACCCAGCGTGACTGCACGCCCATCGTCAGACTGGGTAGCGCGGTGGAGCTGGCCGGCAGCAGGTGACATAATGTGCACCTCATGCTGCTGGGAATGTTCTGCACTCACCCTGGCTGCATGAGAGGAAGGTAGATCAGGACACAGCAGCTAGATTCACTGCAGTATTCATGTTTTACACATAGTGCCTGCTCTTATCACCCCTCCCCCGACCTGGCCTCACACGGGAGATTTTGGGTTAGGAGCTGCAGCACGTATTTACACTGTGAGTCTCACACAGACTACCAGCCTTCCTCCAGGAGGCAGCTCCACTGTACATGAAGTGTCTATGCAGAGGGCTGTACAGGTGCTTGTGAGAGCTCAGTGGGGGCATTCAATTCCTTCCATATGTAAGCAGGTAGTGATTTTACACATAAATTAGTTGCCCTCTGCCCCCCCCCCCTTCCCCATCCTCTCAATAATCAGCCACCTCTGTAACTAGAGTGAGGCATTAAGCTCCCTGGCCCTACAGCCCATGACACAGTATCTCCTGCCCCAGCCATGACTTATGGAGCAGGTAGACATGTGAGTGCAGATGTACACATCCAGCTACTGTATCCCTCTATTAGCTTCTGAGGAGATGGATCTCTGGCCCATGAAAAGCATGGGTGCAGCACCCGGTCCTCAAGGTACTCTTTATTACACAGTAGTGAGAGGAGCCTTCCATTAGGGACTTCAGCTTTCATTGTAATCACTAGCTGTTGCGACAGAGAGGATGGATGGATCCATCTTTCCTGTGGAGATTTATTCCTTTGCAGGGTTTTCCGTGGTGTCTCAGGACTGATCCGTATTTCTACCAGCGTCTCTCATTGGCGGAGGATTTATCAAGCTTCCAGTCCTGGTCTTGTTGGTAAGTAGTAATATAGTGGGGTAGGGGCAGAGCTGGATTATGTAGCATGAGATGCACGATGGAGTTTAATGGAGAACAAATAGAGGAATGGTTATGAATGGTGACATGCAGATATGATAAACTTAAGATGATTTTCAAAATTTGTAACAACCCCCCCCCTCCCAAATTCCTACAACACGCACATAGATAGGGTATGGATGTATGTGTACGCACATGTATGCTTATATATATGTATGTATATGTATGGGTGTGTGTATAGGTATGTATATGTGTATGTGTATATGTATATATATATATATGTGTGTGTATGTATATGTATATATATGTATGTGTAGATGTGTGTGTATGACTACAGATAGGTATATATATGTTACATGCATAATTAAATAGTTATATTTAGGACAGCCCTCCCCTCTTATTGCGGTTTCCATTTTACTATGGGATTTGCAGGCTATTCGCACCCCTTAACCCACCCGGTCCAGTCGTTTTTAGCAGTATCCCGGTGAGGCGTTCTGTAGTTCTTTTCACATCAGGGCACGCAATTCATTATATTTGAGGCTGCCCAGCCACTGGTTACCAATCCGGTCTCCTTTTGACCCTCCAACGCGCCTGTACTGCCCTCCTCCTGCTTCATCCAGCAGGTGATTGACATGTTATCACGATTCCTGATGTTTTTTAGAGACAATCACATGCCTGCACTTCCCATAGGAATTTTGGGTCATGTTGTGCCGGGTGCAATTCTTCCCGAAGCCAAACCAATTTGTCGGGTTCAGAAGATAATCTCCGATAATGGTTTTTTTGGTTTGTTTTTCAATAAAAAAAAAAAAAAATAAATAATAATAATTAAGTATATATATATATATAGATAAATGAAATAAAATTCTGCAGGTGATTTCCCTGTTTCTCTTGCCCATTTAAACTACCCGGGGTAGATGCCCTGCACGCCGGTTGATTAATGCGTAGAATTTTCCCATTAGTCATCACCAGCCAGCATGGGGGCGTCTTGCGCCTCACTGCATAAGCGGTTGTTGTACACCAAGATGTACTTGGAAAACTTTAAACCCATCCTACGGGATATTGTTCATAGGACATACCATAAAAGTTATATAAATAATTAATTAATTACATAAATAAATGAACAAAAAAAAAAAAATACGTGCACAGTCGGTGCGACCAGGTCGAAAGTTGTTTTTCACATGAAAACAAGGTATGTTACATTGCTGAATGAGCTTTGCTTGGTTAAGTGTCCGTATCTGTTCTTTTGGGACTGGTAAAATGAATTTAAAAAAAAAAAAAAAAGTGAGCAAAAAATGCACACTTCACTTTGTTTCTGAGTGCTCTTTAGGTTTTAGAGTTGATTTTGCACTCATAAAATGCTGGTCTATTTCATTCTGGCGAGTGGCATACGCACCTCTAATTCTAGTCATTGGTATGGGTTTCTGGAGCACCTCAGCTGTATCCCGATACGTCAGGTGTGAGGTCTGCAGGAAAACACCTAGTTTGTCGCTCTGGGTCAAGGATCTGACAAGATTGTAGATGTAATAGGATGACCTTTGACATTACGTTTAGGGGCTGTCATGCTTGGGTTATCAGTAATGCGGTACCTGATTTGTGTTTGTTTCATTTCAGAATTCCGGGAATTGTGTACTACTGCTAAACTGGAAAGTGTTTATTGACCGGTTTCTCTCTGAAGGTGCTGGAACCCATCTGCGGTCATGGGCAGTTTTTTCCTGATACTGTGGAGCTTATGGCATTCTGGATCTATTTAATGATGCTGAAAGGGAAGCTGCTTGATTACCTGTTCTTTATCTGGAAGGTGCCATACTCCGGATATTGCCAGTGATCTGTTACTGCGGAACTTAGGGTAAGATCTGCTCTACACGGGATACATAGTGGGGTTTATCCAGTTTGTTCTAGGATTCCTTAATATTGGACGCTACTGGTCGTTCCATTGCATGCCGGCAACCCCAGGTTTGTCCAGCTCGGCGTTAAATATTCATTAGCAGTTTGTTGACAATAAAGGCATGGCAGGGGAGGTAGCAGGTTCGGTGTGAATGACATGTCTTGCTATTTATTTATCGGAAGTATTGCTACAGTGTTATTACCAGGCTGCTTTTGGCCACGACTTACGGCTTCGAAATTGGGCGCGTTCTACGGACCCCCCACTGTCGTGTTTTCTACCCTCATACATGTTGATGGGAGTGTCATTTTCTTCCCTAGGAATCTGGAATCCATTCAGTTGGGTAGGAGTTGTTACTAAACCGCGCTTGCATGGGTGATTCAATGTGTAGAGCTATTGTGTGGTCTGCGCAGCATCCTTCTTTGAGTTTCTGATATTGGGGCGAATTGCTAAGGTGTGAATCTGTTAGCGAATGTTATTATTGGAGTATTTGTGGGGAATGTTTTGGTATGGTATGTATAAGTTGTGGGTACAGGTGTGGGTGACGCGCGTCCATATCCATATTCAGGTGTGTACGGGAGTACACGGATATAAGAGTGCGTGTATTTGGGTATATGTGTGCGCGTTTATGTATAGGTGTATATGTGTATATATATATATATGTGTATACGGGTATGGGTGTATATATATATATATATATATATATGTGTGTGTATATATATATATATATGGGTATATGTTGGTGCCGCTCCGGTGTGTCTGAGTATAGTTTAGGAATTGAGTTGTTTAGGTGTTTCAAGGCTTGAAGTGAATGCGGGTTATGCTGAGCCATTACGGGTGGGTGATCTGTTCTGGGCGTTTGTTTTGCTAGCACTGATGATGGTGGCTTGCTGCTAGCGTGAACCTTACAATCCTTCTCTCGAAAAAGTGAATCACAAAGAATGTATTAAATAATAATTAAAAAAAAAAATAATAAAAGAAAGTGGAAGAACGAGAGGCATTTCTTTACAATAATGTTTTGTGCGATGGTGAGATTGCTAACTGTTGTTTCTTTTCAGATGGTGTCGGTCCTTAGTAAGAAGATCTTGTGCCATGGTGTATACGGTGTATTTATATATCTGGGCCGCTCGGTGGGTAGAAAATTCCGCTGGAGGAAGATCAATTGGTTTTTTGGGCTTGAAGTTTCATGGGGAAGGAAGGAGATAAAATGGTGTTGCATGACACCCGAAGTAGTGTAATTGCTAGGCCCCTTTCCGGCCTGCTCGCCCTCATCATCCACATGGGTCATGGCATCCTCGGCCTTGTTTTACCCTGTGGAGCTGTTGTAATATACAAGAGCTATTATGGTTAAATTCCACGTTTTTATTTTTGAATTGGAGTCCGTTATTCGCATGGTCGTTCCCAGCATAGTCCAGCCAGGCGTCTGGATGGATTTTTGTGCCAGTATATAATTGGCGTACCTTGATAGCCGCTTTCTAATTTTTTCGTTAATTCAAGGGGATGTAATACTTATCATCGCCAACTGCATTGGTATACATCAGTATGGCATTTGCGGCTAGAATCTGACCCTAGTTTCTCGAAGCTGTCTAACGGAGTACATCTGCATGGTATTGGCACCGACATTTTCTTGTCCGTGCTCCGGGTTGGTTTTGAACAAGCCTTGTGCTCTCTCCTGGTGGGGGTCGCAGCTCAGGGGTTGCCTTCGCTCCTCCGTGGCGGTGGAGAGAGTGATTTGAGAGTTATCCTGCGCTGGACGGCCAGTGGCAAACGACTCCTGCACTCACGTGATCTGGCGGATTTGTGCCTTGCTTGAGCTGCGGCCTTTGATTTATCCACAAAAGAAAAAAGTAATACACAATGAAGGTGTTATGTTGATACCTCTCATTAAAGCATTGAAAAAGTAACTGTTGTTGGTGTGCTTTCTGTGCGGCGAGGGGAGGGGAATTGATGATGGGTCTGGACAGTCATGGCAGAGTGGCCTGCCAGAAGCCTCTTCTCAGTGCAAGATATATGAAAGACCACAGAGTTTGCTAAAAAACACATACAGGACTCCCAGACTATGAGAAATAAGATTCTCTGATCTGATGAGATGAAGATAGAACTTTTTGGTGATAATTCTAAGCAATATGTGTGGAGAAAACCAGGCGCTGCTCATCACCTGCCCAATAGAATCTCAACAGTGAAACATGGTGGCGGCAGCATTGTGCTATGGGGGTGTTTTTCAGCTGCAGGGACAGGAAGACTGGTTGCAATTGAAGGAAACATGAATGCGGCCAAGTACAGAGATATGTTTTATGAAAACCTTTTCCAGAGTGCTCTGAACCTCAGACTTGGCTGAAGGTTCACCTTCCAACAAGGCAATGATCCTAAGCACACAGCTAAAATAACAAAGGAGTGGCTTCACAACAACTCTGTGACCATTCTTGACTGGCTCAGCCAGAGCCCTGACCTAAACCCAATTGAACATCTCTGGAGACCTGAAAATGGCTGTCCACCAACGTTCATCATCCAACCTGATGGAACTGGAGAGGATCTGCAAGGAAGAATGGCAGAGGATCCCCAAATCCAGGGATGAAACTGCATCATTCCCAAGAAGATTCATGGCTGTACTAGCTCAAAACGTGCAAATACTCAACACTGAGCAAAGGGGCTGAATACTTTATGACCATCTGAGATTTCAGTTTTTCTCTTTTAACAAATTGCAAACATTTCTACATTTCTGTTTCTTTTTACAGTCAAGATGGTGTGCAGAGTGTACATTAATGAGAGAAAAATTAACTTTTTTTTAATTTACTAAATGGCTGCAATGAAACAAAGAGTGAAAAATGTAAAGGAGTTTGAATACTTTCTGTACCACTGTATATAACAGTATTCTAGAATGCTGTATATAAGAGCTTACAGGTGGTCGCTGCAGGTTATAGGGATAAAACCTGGTGACAGGTTCACTGTAAGAAGAAAAAAAAGATGCAAACACAGCGCCTTAACCTGCATCAAAAAACAGGCACAATGTATGACCCACTAGTACATCATATGTCAGACACTGGATAAATGTCTGCGGTGCTGTTATGTATTCAAGTTTCCTAACCTCATATATCTCGCACACACGGGTCTGGTTCAGTTTCTGCAGGGAGCATAATATGTTCTGGGAGATTGCAGATTGTGTCATGTGTAAACCCAAGAAAAGAACGTTAGGACACTTTCATGCTGCCCAATAAGTGTATGAGATGTTTTTATATTATGGGGTTGTGCTACTTACATCTCTGTGTCCATTTGATATTTTAATCATCCTGTCCACATACTATCGCGCTTTATCATGACGCTCCACGTGCCACAGGAACAGCCCGGTGTAGTATAAGGCTCTCGGACCCGCACACTTTCGCTGATCTTTCATCCTCGTTTCCAGGTCCTGGATCGGTTCTCGGTCTACAGAAATTGATAGAACATTATGTCTTTATACACAGAAATATAATTAATGATCATAAATATTATTATTTTATTATTATTATTTAATTATATAGCACCATTGATTCCCATGGCGTTTACATGATAGGGTGGTAGACAAGGACAATTTCAATATATTCATGTAGTCCGTACAAACAGGAACAGGAGGGAGTGGGACCCTGTCCTCGAAGGCTCACAGTCTATGGGGGTGTGGTGGGGATAAAGTAGGAAGGGGTAGGGCCGAATCATGAAACAGTGCGGTGGACTGGGTCTCAGAGCAGATTGTAGGCTTGCTTGAAGAGGTGGGTCTTCAGGGTTATTTTGAAGGATCCCAGGGTAGGCGAGTGCCTGATGTATTGGGGGAGACAGTTCCAGAGTACAGCAGATGCATGGGAGAAATCATGTATGCGGTTGTGAGAGGAGGAGATAAGAGGGGAGCAGAGAAGGAGTTCTTGAGAGGAGTGCAGGTTGCGTGAGGGTGGGTAATGGGAGACCATCTCAGAGATGTATGGGGGGGACGGGTTATGGATGGCTTTGTACATTAAGACTAGGATTTTGAAGCGGGAACTCTGATGGGTGGGGAGCCAAGGGAGGACTTGACAGAGGGGAGATACCGAGGAGTAGCGGGAAGACAGGTGAATGAGTCAGGCAGCGCAATTCAGGATAGATTGGAGAAGTGCGAGGGAGGTAGCAGAGAGGCTGGTTAGCAGGAGATTGCAGTAGTCAAGGCGGGAAATTATGAGACCATGGACAAGTGTTTTAGCCGTGTCATGATCAAGGAAAGAGCGCATCTGGGAAATGTTTTGAGGTGGAGGCGACAGGAGGTAGAGAGGGCTTGGACATGAGGTTTGAAGGAGAGGGAGAAGTCGCAGATAACTCCAAGACACTTGGCGTGGGGGACTGGGGAGAGAGAGCAGTCATTGACTTTGATGAATATGTCTGGGAGCGGGGGACAGCGATGTGGATGTGGGGGGAAGACAACGAGTTCGGTTTTGTCCATATTTAGTTTGAGGAAGTGAGCAGACAGAATGGATGAGATGGCGGACAGGTATTGCTGGATTTTGGATAATAGGGAGGTGATGTCAGGCCCAGATAGGTAGATCTAGGTGTCGTCGGTGTAGTGGTGGTACTGAAGGCCATGGGATTCGATGAATTGTCCCAGGCGGAGGGTGTAAATGGAGAAAAATAGGGGTCCCAGAACCGAGCCTTGGGGGACGCCGACAAATAGGGGGTAGGGCGAAGAGGAGGTATAGGAGTGGGTGAAGGTCCAGCCAGACAGATAAGAGGAGATCCAGGAGAGGGTGAGGTCAGTGATGCCGAGGAATTCCAGAATCTGGAGTAAGAGGGAGTGGTCAATGGTGTAAAAGGCAGCGGATAGGTCGAGGAGGAGGACAGAGTAGTGGTGCTAGCTCTTGGCGGTCAGTAGGTCAGAAGTGACTTTGATTAGGGCTGTTTCAGTGGAGTGATAGGGTCGGAAGCCGGATTGTAGGCGGTCGAAGAGGGAGCAGGAAGAGAGGTGGGAAGACAGTTCAGAATGGACGTGTTGTTCAAGTAGTTTTGAGGCAAAAGGGAGAAGGGATATGGGGCGATAGTTGGAAACAGAAGCTGGATCGAGGGAGGATTTTTTAAGGATAGGTGTGATCAAGGCATGTTTGAAGGATGATGGGAAGACACCGGTAGTGAGTGAAAGGTTGAAGAGGTGGGTTAGGGCAGGAATGAGAACAGTGGTGAGGTTCGGGATGAGGTGGGAGGGGAGTGGGTCAAGGGCACAGGTGGTGAGGTGCGATTGTGATAGAAGGGAAAAGAGCTGATCCTCTGTCATGGTGGAAAAGCTTCCTTTGGATGAGGAGGGCTGAGCGGAGATGGGGAAGGGCCGTGGCGACAGTGGGTCAAAGCTTTCTTTGGTTTTGTCGATCTACTGTTTGAAGAACGAGGCAAAGTCGCCAGCAGAGATGAGGGCAGAGGGAGGAGAAGCTGGGGGACGGAGTAGGAAGCTGAAAGTATGGAATAGTTGTTTGGGGTTGTGGGACAGGGCGGTTATTAGAGAAGAGAAGTAGGCTTGTTTTGTGTTAGCGAGTGCGGATTTGAAGGTAGAGAGGGACTGTATATACATAGTGAAGTGGGACGCGGAGTGGGATTTCTTCCATCTCCGCTCGGCCGCCCTGGACGCTCGATGCAACTTTTTGGTGAGGGTGGTGAGCCAGGGTTGCCTGTGTGTGCGGGTTTTCTTGTAAATGAGGGGGGCCGTGAGGTCAAGAGTTATAGTTATTGTGGTGTTGTAGAGAGTGACAGCAGAGTCAGCATCAGGTGAGGAGGCTAGTTAATAAGTTTAAAGTTTTTGCGGGGATGAGAGAGTTTCCGGAGAGGAGGGAGAGTGGTAGGAGGGGAGACGGAGGAGAAAGTCAGCAGGTTGTGGTCGGATAGGGGGAGGGCAGAGTTTGAGAGGTCGGTGAGAGAGCAGAGGCGGGTGAAGATGAGGTTGAGTGTATGGCCATCCTTAAGAGTGGGAGAGGAGGGCCATTCGAAAAGCCCAAAGGAGGTGGTCAGTGATAGGAGTCTAGAGGCAGTAGGGTGGGGGGTATCAATGGGGATGTTAAAGTCGCTCATGATGATGGAGGGGATGTCAGAGTCTAAGAGGATAAGCTAGATGGTGTAGTGGTCAAGAAAAGTGGGGGTAGAACCAGGGGGGGGCGGTAGATAACAGCCAGCTGGAGGTTGCAGGGGAAGAAGATGCAGACAGAGTGAATCTCGAAGGAAGGGAGGTTGGCAGAGGGTGGTAGTGTAATTGAGGTAAAGGAGCACCTGTCAGACAAGAGCAGGCCGACTCCTCTGCCATGCTTGTCATTGGGGCGGGGGGTATGAGAGAGGGTGAGTTCACCATAGGAGAGTGCAGCGAGGGAGGCTGTGTCAAAGGGGGTGAGCTAGGTTTCGGTGATGCCAAGAAATGAGAGTTTGTTAGTGATGAAGAGGTCATGGAAGAAAAGGAGTTTACTGCAAACTGAGCGAGCCTTCCATAATGCTCTGGGTAGAGGGACTGGGGCAGCAGGGGCTGGAGGAATAGGTCTAAAATTGTTGAGGTTACGAGGGTTAGTGCTGGGTCATGGGAGAGGGCTGGAAGTGACTGCTGTGGGGATGTGGTGGGGGGGGGGTAGGTTTAGGGGAAATGTTGCCAGAAAGTAGGAGGAGCAGGGAGAAGGTTAGGAGGTGGGAGCAGGAGAGTTTACGTGGCGGGCGTGTCAGTTTGGAGAGAGAGGACTTAAAGTGAAGGAACAGTTTAGAGGAGTGGGTGTGGTGGCTAGGTAGGATGTAAGGTGAGAGAAGTACTTTGTTGCTAGGTAGAGGGAGGATGGGAATGAGAGTGAAAAGAAGCAGTAACATTGTATACGGTGAGTAGGGGATGAGGTGTAGCAAGGGATCAGATGCAGCGGGATGGTGAGCTGCGGTGATGGGCAAATGATCACAAATGAGGTGAAGTCCGGGGATGAGATGCAGTCCAGGGATGGGATGCAGTCCAGGGATGAAACGATACAGCCGGGGATGAGAAGGTGCAGCCGAGGACGAGATGATGCAGCCCGGGATGAGATGATGCAGAAAGAACAAGAAGTTTGTTATAGCGTCAGGGGTCTCATTATGCAGGCTTTGGATTCCAAAATATCCAGGTTTTATAACTCCAAGTAAGGCTGTGTCACAAAGGACCAGGCTGCTGCACAGAAGGTCTGTCCTGATTATACATCTGCAAGGACGATACTGGACAGACCACATTACCAGCAGGGATATTTTTACAGGTGTATTCAGTCTCCGCACCCAGCCTGACTGATAGCTGCAGCTTGTACTGAGTGGTGTGAGATTTCAGCAAGGAGGAGGGATATTGAGGAACTGTCAGTCAGGCCAGATGGGCACAGATTGAGCTATACTTTATTAAAGGTTATACAGCTATTATCACATAGATTTTCCAGTAAATACATAATTCTTATCAGGTCACATGGCTACATTTCAGATATTAAAGAAATCAAAATGACAATGTGCAACTCTGAAGTCAATAAAATAATTTTTTTAAAATATAATATCTGGCTAAACTGCTAATCATAAAAAATTGTAAACATAATAAATAAATGGTTTGTGTCACTATTTTCATCACTATTCTGTATTTTTCCATCAGTGAAGCTGTGTGCACAATGTGTGTGTGTGGGGGGGGTTCATCAAGGTTTTCATTAATACCATATTGGAGCACATGAAATATGTATATTTTTTTGTTGGGGTGTGGACCGTGGCATCTGAAACACTGTTTTTTTTTCTTTTTGAAGTTTAGTGTATACGTTAAAAATATTTGGACATAGTTGTTGACCTAGTGGCTGGAAGTGACTGTCGAAGATGGTGGTGCAGAGCTTACAGGCGGGCATCATTCTCAGGCCACAGAGGATATACAGTCATATGAAAAAGTTTGGGCACCCCTCTTAATCTTACTCATTTTTTTTTTAAATTTGGGTTTTTGCAACAGCTATGTCTGTGTGATATATGTAATAACTGATGGACACAGTAATATTTCAGGATTGAAATGAGGTTTATTGTACTAACCGAAAATGTGAAATATGCATTATTTCAAAATTTGACAGGTGCCAAAGTATGGGCACCTCAACAGAAAAGTGACATTAATATTTAGTAGATCCACCTTATGCAAAAATAACAGGCTCTAGTCGCTTCCTGTAGCTGTTAATGAGTTCCTGGATCCTGGATGAAGGTATTTTTGACTATTCCTCTTTACAAAACAATTCCCGTTCAGTTAAGTTTGATGGTCGCCGAGCATGGACAGCCCGCTTCAAAATATCCCACAGATGTTCAATGATATTCAGGTCTGGGGACTGGGATGGCCATTCCAGAACATTGTAATTGTTCCTCTGCATAAATGCCTGAGAAGATTTGGAGCGGTGTTTTGGATCATTGTCTTGCTGAAAGATCCATCCCCGGCGTAACTTCAACTTTGACACTGATTCTTGAACATTATTCTCAAGAATCTGCTGATACTGAGTGGAATCCATGCGACCCTCAATTTTAACAAGATTCCCGGTGCCGTCATTGGCCACACAGCCCCAAAGCATGATGGACCTTCCTCCAAATTTGACAGTGGGTAGCAAGTGTTTTTCTTGGAATGCTGTGTTTTTGTGGCGCCATGCATAACACCTTGTTGTATGACCAAGCAACTCAATCTTTGTTTCATCAGTCCACAGGACCTTCTTCCAAAATGAAACTGGCTTGTCCAAATGTGCTTTTGCTACCTCAGGCGACTCTGTTTGTGGCGTGCATGCAGAAATGGCTTCTTTCGCATCACTCTCCCATACAGCTTCTCCTTGTGCAGTGTGCGCTGTATTGTTGACCGATGCACAGTGACACCATCCGCAGCAAGATGATGCTTCAGGTCTTTGGAGGTGGTCTGTGGATTGTTCTTGACTGTTCTCACCATTCTTCTTCTCTGCCTTTCTGATATTTTTGTTGGCCTGCCACTTCTGGCCTTTACAAGAACTGTCCCTTTTGTCTTCCATTTCCTTACTATGTTCCGCACAGTGGAAACTGACAGGTTAAATCTCTGAGACAACTATGAACAACTGAACAACTATGTTGAATAATCTTTTTTTTCAGATCATTTGAGAGCAGTTTTGAGGAGCCCATGATGCCACTCCTCTGAGAAGATGCAACTAGGAGAACAACTTGCAAGTGGACATCTGAAATAGCTTTTCTCATTATTGGATACACCGGGCTATGAAGTACAAAGCTCAATGAGGTTACCAAACCGATTTAGTGCTTCAGTAAGTCAGAAAAATGTAGTTAGCAGTATTCAAATCATGAAAGTCAGAAGGGTGCCCATACTTTGGCACCTGTCAAATTTTGAAATAATGGATATTTCACATTTTTGGTTAGTACAATAAACCTCATTTCAAACCTGAAATATTAATGTGTCCATCAGTTATTACATATATCACACTGAAATAGCTGTTGCAAAAAAAACAATTTTAAACAAAAAAAAATGAGTAAGATTAAGAGGGGTGCCCAAACTTTTTCATATGACTGTATATGGGAGAGGGAAAACTTTTCCAGATGGATGGTGACCACCGCGGCCATTTTGAAGTCTGCCATTTTGCATCTAATTTTATTTTTTTCAAGGGGAAGAGGATCATGTGACAATTCAAACTTATTAAGAATTTCATAAGAAAAACAATGGTGTGCTTAGTTTAAACATAACTACACTTTCATGAGCTATTTACAACTTTATGACCACTTATAAAATGTGTTCAAAGTGCTGCCCATTGTGTTGGATTGTCAATGCAACCCTCTTCTCCCACTCTTGACACATTCATAGCAACACTGCAGAAGATAATGCTAGCACAGGCTTCCAGTATCTGTTGTTTCAGATTCTGCACATCTCGTATCTTCACAGCATAGACAATTGCCTTCAGATGAGTGATGAGGCAAACTTTTTTGAGAATGGTGAAGGTAACAAACAAACCCACCGCTATTGGTCTGACACTAACCCACAGTGGATAGATCCCTGCAAGACTGTTGTAACACAAAAATTGATGGTATAGTGCGTTATTTGGGGTACAAAAATAGTGGGGCCATTATTCATCAATGGAAACCTCAATGCCACTGGATATCTAAATCATGTAGCGATCCAGATATCCAGTTTCAAGAGTACAGTCTCTAGTACGGCTACTTTCTCAGCGAATATGTCGGAAGTTGGCCACAGCTCCTCTAGACCTTGTTGCCTCCGTTTCCGTTGTTGGAGCGTAGAGTCTCCTCGCCACCTTCAGGGCCGGTCCCCTGTTTCTCATCCTGCTCTTCCTTTTCACTTGATATTTGGGCGCATGGGTGGATCGCTCACTGCCTGTGCCCCTAGGGCTCCCTCTGACTCACTGCAGTTGGCTGTTCCGGGACCCAGGACGAGCTCCTCTCCGCTCAAGTCCTCTGGATCCTCCTCCTTCCACTGCTTCCTCTCGACTGTCCTAAACTAACTTCCCACCCTCCGTCCCACTGACTAACTGGGCCCTCCCTTTATCGGGTCCGCCTGCCATCCCTGGGACCAGGTGTGTTGGGTGCATTTGTGGGTGACTTACCATCCCACTTACTGAGAACAGGAATACCACACCCGTGGTATGGGTGCAGTACCCCTTTCTAGCGACCAGACCGCAGGGGCGCCACGTAATCTTATATATGTGTCCCTGCTATGTACTGTGTAATACATGTGTCTGACCATACAGGAACATAGTCTGATCATACCACATCTCCTGTGCTGATATAATCCTATATACGAGTATGTGTCCCTGCTATATACTGTGTAATGGATGTGGCTGATCTGTACAGGAACATGGTCTGATCATACCTCATCTCCTGTGCTGAGATAATCTTATATATGTGCCCCTGCTATGTGTAATGACTACTGTCGGAAAAACGCACCTAAACAATCCCTATCCGCACGGTGCGTTTTTGATGCATTTTTTGTATGGATTTGAAAGTGCTTTGTGACTATTTCAATAAATATTGGATACTTTGGTAAAAAAAAAGATGTGAAATTCGGCTCCCCCTTCCACTCTATCACTACCTGCAGATTTCAATGCAAATTTGGCTCAAAATACGCAACAAATATGCATCGTACGAACACTGCTGTGTATCTGCTGCCTATTTTTAGCTAACATGAGGGTCTATAGGTTACGGTAAATACATGGTAAATTCCGCAGAAAGAATTGACATGCTGCAGATTTTTCCGCAATCGAATACGCAGCAGATTCACTGCAGAAAAAATGCGGGCAGGACTTCACAAATTTCAAAGACTTGGCTGGGAAAACACGCTGCAGACTTAGTGTGGATACACCTTAAATACGAGATGCAAAACCAATCGTGCGAGCGGGCCCTAAGGCTGATCACATGTTGATGATGAGCAGCAGTTTTTTCCAATCATTTTAACATTTTGACTGAAAATCTAAATAGGATCTGTCACCAGACTTGACAATACAAACAGCATACATTATTATCTATCAGAGCTGATGAGGCTGGTGTTCTTACTATGAAAATTCATATCATAATAGCTGTTCAGTACCTTGAAAATCTTTCCCTGCCGAATAATAAAGTGAACATTATAAGAGTCCACATCTCAGCAGGACACCTAAAATGACCATCTTACTATCAGGATTATATAGCCGTTCTGTCCTGGATCTTCATCATAAATCTACCAGCCTCATCAGGTCTAGGAGATTCATTTCATGTATTCAGTTTTTATTTTCAAATCTGATGACAGATTCTCTCTCACCCCTTTCTGATATGTGACATAAATCTACCTACGTCACATGTCGGGTGCCAGTCTATGGGGTGGCTTCAGGAGATGAACGTGCACCAAAACCATGAACATTTGAATCACCCTCTTTTTTTCTCCAATTAATGATATAGAAATACAGGCAGATACAGGAGCCTCTCAATGAATTAGAATTTCATCAAAAAGTAAATTTATTTCAGTAATTCAATACATAAAGTGAAGCACATATATTATATAGAGCCATTACACACAGAGGAATCTATTTCATTTGTCTATTTCTGTTAATGTTGATAATTATGGTTTACAGCCAATGAAAACCTGTAGGTCTTTATCTCAGAAAATTAGGTAGTAGGGAGGATGAAGGGTTAAAAACCAAACTGCCATATTTCATGAGCCATCAAAGGGTGATATTGATTTATTAGGGTGCCTTCACACTGCAGCACGATCTGGTCTGGGGCTATCCGGGATGACCCCGACAGCCGCAGACCGGATCAGCACACAGGACTGGAGGGCTAATTTAGCCTCCGGTCTGGTGTGCAGTGCACGCAGCTGCAGCCACTGACAGGTCTGGACCGCGGCGCCTGCGGTCCTGACTTATCAGCAGCGGGAACTGCTTGCGGCTGCACACCGGACCAGAGGGCATATTAGCCCTCCAGTCCTGTGTGCTGATCCGGTCCCCGGCTGTCGGGGTCATCCCGGACAGCCCCGGACCGGATCGTGCCGCAGTGTGAAGACACTCTTAGTCAACATGTTTCAGAGCTCCCTGGCCCCTTCCTCAGGACAAATCAATGTCATATTGCCATGTTTCAGGGAGCCTTGAAACGCGTAAACTAATAAATCAATATTATATTCACTCTTTGATGTCTCCTGGAATACGGCTAAACAGTTTTTAACCCTCCATCCTCCCGACTTTAATTTTCTGAGATAATGACTTCTGGGGTTTCATTGTGTAAGCAGGTTGACATTTGTTTATAGTATTGAACTCATATTAATAATGCTGTAAAAAATTCTACAATGACTTTTAATACTGTAAAATGTTTTTAATTACTTAGTCCGGCAACTTGGGGCCATCAAATGTTAAGTAAAAAGAAAGACCTGGGAAACAGAGGATTTGCCGAGAGGGCTGGAGAAGAAGCAGAATTCATCACTGGGGTCACACGTGGAGCTGAGATTGTGCCATGCCTGAGGAGAGAGAGAACATGCCTGGTTTCTGAGATGGTTGGAGCCTTCTTTCAGGGACTCAAACTGGACAGTGTGATCAAGGGGAAGCCGTGTGTTGTGAGTGACTGATGATTTATGACTGGTCACCAATGGTACAGTTAGTTAGAGAAAGGTAGTCAGTGACTGCGGAACTACAGAGAACTTTCCTGTGTGCATTCCTGCTGATGAACTGACCAGGCTTGGTCTAGAGACTGTGAAAGATCCTGTACACTGGGACTTGGAGCACATGCATTAACAGAGGAGCCCGGTAGTGAATTACATCGTGGAACTGAGAGCGATTCCAATTCCTGTTGCACCAGGATGTGCTAGAAATCCTGGTGAGAAAAAAAGGCGATATTATCCTGTGGACAGAGATTAAGGTTAAACGATAGTTGGTCTGCTATCTGTTGTGTTAAACCAGATCTGAGAGATGTACTTTTCCTCCTGCAGAACGGGAAGCTATATACAGGAGGGGAAGCTGTATACTGTGTAAATAACTTGTGGGTTAGAGATCTTAAGTGGTTATAAAAGGGGAAAACAAGGGTACCCAGATAACATTGTAAATAGTGTGAGAGGGGGATGTAAGATTATATGCCTAGAGAACACGTGCTGCGGTTGTGGTAGAATCCTGGGTAAGCCCTGTACAGAGTAAAGGTGGGGGTGATATAACCCAGGGGTAGTCGTGTCCTTCCTTGCGAAACTGGCCATAATCATCAACATTTACAGAAATAAACACTTGAAATAGATCACTCTGTGTGTAATGACTCTATATAATATATGCGTTTCACTTTTCACTTTTTGTATTGAATTACTGAAATAAATTAACTTTTTGATGATATTCTAATGTATTGGGATGCTTTTGTATACATCATGCAGTACCATCAAGGAGGTGTCTGATTGGCTACAAATGTATTCTGCACCAGGACAAAGACCCCAAACATATAACCAATGACATTAAGAACGATCTTCTGCATAAATAAGAACAGTGAGTCCTTTAAGTGATGTTCCAGCCTCCACAGAACCCCAATCTCACATCCAATCTGTCTGAGATCACATGAAGAGACAGAAGGATTTGCACAAGTCTCAGATACACAAGATTTGTTGTCACTTCTCCAAGATATTTGGAACAATTTCCATGCTGAGCGACATCAACAATTGTGACTAGAAGATGTGATGTTGCGTTGAAGGAAAAAGCGGTGACACCAAAACTTGTGATTCTAAATTTCTCTTTTGTTGATTTTCTTTGCAATTTAATCGATAAAAATTAATCAACATTTCTATTTTTGAAAACATTTTTACTTTCAAGCATTTTCCCACACCTATCTAAAACATCTGTTATGGTCACGTAACAACTCATTGACTGACCATGCCGGTTCCTGTACAGACTAGGGATCCTGACCTCACAGTCCCTAGTGGTTCCTATGTGAGCTGAATTAGTCCTGACCGCAGACTACACTATTGCAATTCAGATGTATTCTGTCTGATCGGCCAATGAGTGCTTCACATTCCTGCTAATGTATCGTAGGGCAGAGTAGAGTGCAATTTGCCTACAGAACAGGAGTGCTGAGGTAGAAAGTGATCCTAGAATGAGGAGAACAAACAAATTACAAGAGATATACTGCTAAAGAATTTTGGCATCCCTGTGGATCCAGTCATCACAGAGGTACTGCACTCCTGTTAGGGTGTAGTATCCTACTCACTGGTAAGAGGGGTACAGACCAGTACCGGGACACAATGGCCACGCACTAGGAACCATTGTAGTGGGACTGGGTGGTGAAGGAAGTAGTTAGAGGGAGCATTTGGGGAGGAGTGAGGGCAGGAAGAACACGTAGATGACGTGGGACACGTGACAGATGGTATAAAAAGAGGGAGAAACATTTAGAACGTAGGAGACGACAGTGAGAAGAAAGACAGTTGAACAGAGGTGGAGAGTGACCAGCTATGGAGAGGCAGTAGAACAGCTGAGGAATGGCCATTGAACACCAAGGTTTAGTTTGTGGGAAGCTAGAGAAAGTACGCCTGAGAAGTGTCTAGAGGACTCGAGTAAGTGGGAACTCATCCTAGGGCCGAATCTTAGAGCAGAACATCACCCAAGTGGCTCCAGGAGGAAGAGGGGGTCCCAGAGGCACAGGAAGTGAGTAATCCACCCGTGGGTCTCGTATCCATTGTCAGGCATAGGCAAGTGGAGGGACTAGGCCGTAAGGGGCACCGGGAACCCAAAAGAATAGTGGAGAAGGCCATGCTCAGCTAGCAACCCGGAGACTGTGTGACACATTTATGGTGATACGGTCGACAACCGCGCACATCTGCTGAAAAGGTGACAACCATAGGGATAAGGGGAGACACTGCAGGATAACCACTAGGAAAAGCCCACAGTCACTGGCTCAGAACTCTGTGTGGTGAGGCGCAAGGTAGGACAGGTGAGGCAAGCGATGTGACACGACCTGGAAAGGACAGAGAAGGGGTGTCGGCTACGTGCCATCCTATTACCAGTGAGTAGCTGGATCTCTGCCGCTGAGAACCCAGTGCTCAGCGGGCTGCTGCACAAAGACTGTGCGTAAAGAACTGAAGACTACAGACCACTGTGTCTGTGAACTTTATTAACGCGTCTAAAGCACCAGAAACACAACTGCCAACTCACTCAGGTACCTTTGGCCACCTTAGGGTAAGCCCTACCCGTAGAGGGCTTAAGAACATTGCTGCCTTCCAACCATCTGCCCCTAGGTGTCCCCCTCTCACCTACACTGCCCTCCTCCTCCATTAGCCACTTCCCCCCATATCTGAAGACCAATTCTCCTCCCTCCTGTGGAAATCACACCTTTCCACCAGCGCCCACGACCCACTCCCATCCCATCTCATTTCCAACCACACCTCCATTTTCATCCCAGCCCTCACCCACCTCTTCAACCTATCACTTACCACTGGCTCCTTCCCCTCGGCCTTCAAACACGCCCTAATCATGCCCATCCTTAAAAAACCCTCCCTCGACCCTACCTCTGTTTCCAACTATCGCCCCATATCTCTTCACCTATTCACCTCTAAGGTACTCGAACAGCACGTCCACTCCAAACTGTCCTCTCACCTCTCCTTGTGCTCCCACTTCGACCGCCTACAGTCCGGCTTCTGACCCTTCCACTCCACCGAAACAGCCCTGACCAAAATCACCAACGACCTACTTGCCGCAAAGAACAAACACCACTACTCCATCCTCCTCCTCCTCGACCTGTCTGCCGCCTTCGACACAGTTGACCACTCCCTTCTTCTCCGGATCCTGGAATCCCTCGGCATCACCCACCTTGCCCTCTCTTGGATATCCTCATACCTAGCAGACTGGACCTTCAGTGTCTCCCACTCCCACACCTCCTCCTCGCCCTAGCCCCTTTCTGTCGGAGTCCCCCAAGGTTTGGTCCTGGGACCACTACTTTTCTCCATATACACTGTCGGCCTAGGGCAACTCATTGAGTCCAACGGCCTTCAGTACCACCTCTACGCCGACGACACCCAAATCTACCTGTCCGACCCCGACATCACCTCCCTACTCTCCAAAATCCCACAATGCCTTTCCGCCATCTCATCCTTTTTCTCTGCTCGCTTCCTTAAACTCAACATGGACAAAACTGAATTCATAGTCTTCCCCCAAGAAATTCCCCCCCACTTCCCAACCTATCCATCTGCGTCAATGACTGTGCCCTTACCCAGTCTCCCAAGCCAAGTGCCTCGGGGTAATCCTTGACTCCTCCCCTCCTCTTCCTCGTCCCCTAAAATGATAGTTAATATATCATTTGCTCAAGCATGGAACAGCTGCAATGGACGCTCAGTCAGAGATTTTTTCTCTTTTTCTTTAAAAAATTGCAGAGGGAACCAAATTGAAATCATTATAAAGCAATGTGGTCTGTTGAGATGTCACCATTGTCCATTGTGCAAAAGATCAGATTCAGCATCTGAACAACAAAGGGTTGTATGGGGACTTGGGTGTCAGGGTCCTGCTGTGGTTGTGATGTCACTGGTGGCCTGCCCAGTCCCTTGCCCCTGATGGTCACTGCTAAAGGAGTTCGGGAATGGTAATAAAGAATTGAAAAGTTTGTCGTGACGCCACCTGCAGATTCTGGTGATGGGCACCAGCGGTGCTTCAGGCCTCCGAAGGAGATGGTACTGCAGCTTGGATGGAGCAGCTCCCTGCAGGTGGAGCTGAGCCTCCAGGGCACGGATGCACCTGTAATGGTGGTGCTGGAGAAACGGAATAAACTGCGGAGCAGTGCAGCAGATGAACAGACACACGGATGCTTTGTCGCTGTACACTGGTACTTTACTCTGTAAACCAATTCAGATGGCAGATTAGGTTACAGCACAGTCTATAAGGTAGCTGGTTGGGTAGTCACAGAGGGTTGCAACGTCATTCAGCGGATCCCGTAGTATACTCTATTTTGTCAATCCCGTGTCCTGCTGCTAAAACCTGCCCCGGTACAGCCCTCTTCTATACCAGGCCTGTTGGGGTGATGTGAGATTCCCTTCTTTTCCCCTCTCTGAAGGGGCTCGACCTTTGGTGGGCGATCCTGGCGTGGCTGCACTTTCTAGACAGGGTGTGAGGGTTGATGAACTAACCCGTGACAACCGATGTGGATGGCTCAGGGGCTGAACACCCTGCAACGTATCCTCGGAGCCGGTACTCCGTTAGATGGACCAGGGATCCCCCAGAGTATGGGCACTCCGATATGGGGTCCCCTCTTTCTTTTCCCATGCTGCCTCTTCTCTAGGCCCCCTCCCTGGGAGTCTACTTCTCTCTCTCAGAGGATCCCCTCTTCTTCGCTCCTTAGTGCAAACGAGAAGTCCACTGTCTGACTTCCCACCTCCCCTAACTCTCCCCCTAGGGACTGGACTCCAACCATTTACCTAGGCTCGAGTGTGGGAGTGCTGGGTTGGGAGCCGCCTACAAACCTTACTCTCCCCTGTGACAGGAATAACTGCACACTCATTTGTGGGTGCTGTACCCCTACTGTGGTGCACTGACCAGTGGGGCGCCACACATCTAGGTTACAATGCTAACGAGAACAAAGCCATAATAGGAGAAATAGACATATCTATTTCAATGTTCCATCAAGACAAAATAGAAAACTAGTCTATGTTTTGTAGAAGATTGATAAAATTGTTGTAATATTTGAAGCACTACTTCAGCGTTTTTTTTTTTACCACTGGAGTGGTGTTTTAATGTGCAAGAGTAATTTCACTGGAAAAAAAACCCAAAACAAAACAATACTGCACCGGTTGGTAATGATGATGAGTCACATAGCAGCTAAGATAATGCTTTTTTTGCGGCATATGACTTATTTTCTCACATTCTTCTGTGCTCTTTTCAAAACTGCATTTTATGGCTGTGTGGGCATGGTCAGCAGCTGATAGGGAGCAGTGCAATGTGATTACAGAGCAGGGAAAAGAAAGATCCTGAGCTGTGTGGGGAGTCAGCAGAGAAGGAGTTAACACAGATGCTGACTGAGCTGTGTGGAGTCAGATGACAGATCAAAAGCTTGTGCCAAGGAAAGAGGAGTTTGCACTGATCCTAACATTGCTTAGTAATTGTATTGTAGGCTGTGGTAATCCGATACACTGTCACCTCATAAGAGTTAGTCAGCAGTGCAGGCCACACTCCCTACCTTCTATGGTTATGTGGTCATATTCAGTGTGAAGATGGATCTGACTGATAATGAACATATGTCTGATTCACACACACACACACACACACACACACACACACAGTGTAGTGGGGACACTTTGTGGAAGGTTTATGAAACGTTTTCCACCAGATTACATTAATAAAGTATATTTAAAAGTTTATTATAATCACTTGTTCTACATAATTACTAAATAAAAATGTAAATGGCAGGTTATGCTTTGTAAGTCCTCCTCCTTGTCATATACTCACCTCTGGGCATTTCCACCTCCTATCGAGACAACTCCGTTCCTATGACTGCATTTTGTGCCCATGATGTCTGACTGACTGGAAAAGCTCAATGTGTCTTTATGAGAGTCAGAAGACGGAGCCCATAGAGATATATTGAAACACTGGAATTTCTGGCAAGTCACTCTTTGCAACAGCAATACTGGGTGAAGCCGCTAGAAGGTATCAGAGTAGGGTCAGAGGAATTGTATTTAAAGGAACCTCTCATGTCCTTTTTTGTTTTAAACTGCTCCAATGATATTTAGACCATGTGCATCAGTAACCTGGATTACAAAAAAAAATCCTTATATTTATCATAAAAAGCACCTTAGATGCTTGAGTATATGCATCATTTATCTTCACATTCAGTCATCAAGGTGGATACAACAGCTGGCATCAGTCACATCAATCCACTTCAGTTATGCTATTTTTAAAACATATTCTCCCTTCTTCCACATTGTAATGCAGGGATGCACCTAAATAAAATGGGAATGGTGGGTGATATCAACTTCCTATTTGTGGCACATTAGTATATGGGAGGTGAAAACTTTTCCAGATGGGTGATGACCATGGCGGCCATTTTGAAATTGGCCATTTTGGATCCAACTTTATTTTTTTCAATGGGAAGATGGTCATGTGACACATCAAACTTATTGAAATTTTCATAAGAAAAACAATGGTGTGCTTGGTTTTAACATAACTTTATTCTTTCATGAGTTATTTTCAGGTTTATGAGAACTTATAAAATGTGTTCAAAGTGCTGCCCATTGTGTTGGATTGTCAATGCAAACCTCTTCTCCCACTTTTGACACACTGATAGCAACACTGCAGAAGAAATGCTAGCACAGGCTTCCAGTATCTTTTGTTTCAGATGCTGCACATCTCGTATCTTCACAGCATAGACAATTGCCTTCGGATGAGTGATGAGGCAAACTTTTCTTTTTTTATGAAAAGTGAAGTTAACAAACAAAACCACCGCTAACACTAACCCACAGTGGATAGATCCCTCCAAGACTGTTGGAACACAAAAATTGAGGGTATGGTGTGGTATATGAAGTACAAAGATAGTGGTGCCATTCTTCTTCAATGGAAACCTCAATGCCACTGGATATCTGAAATTGCTATATGATTAAGATATCCAGTGACACAGGTTTCCATAATGGACAACTTCAACATCCCCATTGACACCCACCAGTCAACAGCCTCCAAACTCCTGTCACTTGCTTCATCCTTTGGTCTCTCACAATGGTCCTCTACAGCCACCCACAAAGACGGACATACACTAGACCTCATTTTCCGCCCTCTGCTCCCTAACTAAACCCACAACCTCCCCTCTCCCCCTCTCTTACCACCATTTACTCATTTTCTCGACCTTGCCCTCCTCACCTGCCAACCATGTCCATCAACTCGCACACCCTCGCTGAAACCTCACACATTTTGATGCTCACACACTCTCCAATGCCATTTTTCCGCTATCATCCATATCCTCACTCCACGACACAGATAATGCCACAGCTTTCTACAACTCAACACTCACATCAGCAATTGATGCAGCTGCCCCTCTCGTTCATGGCAGAACACGACAAATCAACAGACAACGCTGGCACACTGACACCACTAAAAAGCTACAGCGAGAGTCTAGGGTTGCTGAGCGGCGCTGGAAGAAACCAGATTGACTAGAAGACTACACAGCTTTCAAACAAGCACTTCTCAAATTCAAGTCAGCACTCACCACCACTATACAGAATTACTTCATCACCGTCTTATCTTCTTTGTCCCACAACCCCAGGCAGCTATTCAACACATTTAACTCCCTCCTCCACCCTCCACTGTCCCCTCCTACTTCTCGTATATCTGCAGAAGACTTTGCAAAACACTTCACCAGCAAGATTGATCAGATCAGACAAGTCTTTGCTGCCCAACCACCACAACCCCCATGTATACCAGACCACTCCCCTTCCGCACTAACAATCTTCCTCTACATCACTGAATGAGAACTTATACACCTCCTCTCCAGATCTCACCTCACCAATTGTGCACTGGACCTCATCCCATCCCACTTCCTCCCCAACCTCATCACAACACTTATCCTAGCCCTAATCCACCTCTTCAACCTATCACTAACTTCTGGTACCTTTTCTTCTGCTTTCAAACATGCAACAATACACCTATCTTAAAGTAGTCATCCCTTGACCCCACTTCTACATCCAGTTACCGGCCCATATCCCTGCTCCCGTTCACTTCCAAACTGTACTCTCATCCCACCTCTCATCCAACTCTCTCTTTGACAACCTTCAATCTGGCTTCCGCTCTACAAGAATCATCAGCAATCCGATCGGCACTGTTAACCCTTTAGATTGTGTTGTCAATCACTGACCATATATTTTATAGCACCACGGTGGGGATCGCGCTGTTCCCCGCTACCATCGGCGGCCACGTGATGCGAAAATTGGAAAATGTAAAACCCAAATCCCCTCCTTTTGCCCATTAAAAGTAAAACTATTAAAAAAAATACACATATTTGGTATTGTGTGGTTCATAAATGCCTATGAAAATATAAATATAATTAATCAAATCTGTAAATTGCGTAACAGAAAAAAAAGTCCAAACACCAAAATTATGTTTTTTTGTATTGCTGCAACATTGCATTAAAATGCAATAACGGTCGATCTAATCAAAGTATGCACACAAAAATTGAATCATTAGAAAAGTCATCTCAATCTGCAAAAAATAGCCATCATACAGCCCCAGATCCCAAAAAATGAGAACGCTACGGCTCACGGAAAATGGCCCCAGAAGTGCAATTCTTTTTCTTTAAAAACCTCAGAATTTATTTTCACTACTTAGATAACAGTAAAAGTATACATGTTTGAAATCTAAGAACTCATACTGACCTGAGGCATCATACTGACATGTCAGTTTTACCATAGAGTGAACATGATGAATGAAAAAACAAAAAACAATTGTGTAATTGCACTGTTCTTGCAATTTCACCACACTTGGAATTTTTTTCTTCCGTTTTTCCAGTACACTATATGATAAAGTAAATGATGTCATTCAAAAGTACAACTCGTCTTGCAAAAAACAAGCTCTTAGAAGGTGAGGGAAAACGGAAAATTGCTCAGGGGTGAAGGGGTTAAGTAATCATTGCAAACAAAAAAAAAACAATTAAATTGAAAAAATAAATATTTCTGCAACAATTAAAACATGGAATGCTTGTATCTCCTGACGAAGTGAGGAGAACCTCACGAAACGCGTTGAGATTTTACAAATGAAGATTCTTGGATCAAGCTTTGAAGTCTGATTAATACCCGGAGCAGCGCACGTGGAAACTCCTTTTCTTTTTTTACACACCTAACATGGTACATGTAAAATACATGTACTTTTTTGCTTTTTAAGATGCACTTTTGCTTCCCCTAAACTGGGGGGTTAACAGGGGAGCGTCTTAAAAAGCGAATGTAAAAAAATAACCAATAAAATAAAAAATTTAATATTTCTGGGGGAGGGGGTGTGCAGCTGCTGAGCGGGGATGCAAGAGGAAGGTTCTGTAGGGTGAGGAGCACAACTGCACTACCGGAGCTGCGGGGGATGACCGGTAGTAGCAAGCGGTGGGTGCAGCCATGTTCTCTCTCCCCGGCTGCATTCACTAAGCAGTATGCAGCCGGCCAGTAGAGTTAGAGACTTCAGAATGAACGCGGGTCTCCGTTATGGCCTAGGCCATTTTGTTGAAGTTTCTCCCGACTGGCTGCACAGTTAGTAATAGTGAATGCAGCCAGCAACAAGAAACATGGCGGCGCCCACCGCTCGCTGCCGCCACTCATCCTCCGTTCCTGCACCCGTGCCCCCCCCGCCCACTGCAGCATCGGTTGTGTACCTGTGCCTCTCACCCTCCTGAACCTGCCTCCAGCACCCCAGCTCAGCAGCCGCATGTCGGTAAGCCATGTGGGTCCGGGGGGTGGGGGGGAGTTAGGATAGAGGCATATACACAAAAGGGGCAATACACAGGTTGGGGACATATATACAGGATGGGGGGACATAGTATTAGGATGGGGGGTCATATATACAGGATGGGGGGCATATATATAGGTTGGGGGACATATAGATAAGATGGAATGTATATGCCTGGATGGGGTATATGTACAGGATGGGGGGCCATATTTACAGCATGGGGACATGTATGCCATGATGAGGAATATATATGCCAGGATGGGGGGGCATATGTACCAGGATGGGGACATATATACACGATGAGGACATATACAGTTAGGGCCAGAAATATTTGGACAGTGACACAATTTTCGCGAGTTGGGCTCTGCATGCCACCACATTGGATTTGAAATGAAACCTCTACAACAGAATTCAAGTGCAGATTGTAACGTTTAATTTGAAGGGTTGAACAAAAATATCTGATAGAAAATGTAGGAATTGTACACATTTCTTTACAAACACTCCACATTTTAGGAGGTCAAAAGTAATTGGACAAATAAACATAACCCAAACAAAATATTTTTATTTTCAATATTTTGTTGCAAATCCTTTGGAGGCAATACCTGCCTTAAGTCTGGAACCCATGGACATCACCAAACGCTGGGTTTCCTCCTTCTTAATGCTTTGCCAGGCCTTTACAGCCGCAGCCTTCAGGTCTTGCTTGTTTGTGGGTCTTTCCGTCTTAAGTCTGGATTTCAGCAAGTGAAATGCATGCTCAATTGGGTTAAGATCTGGTGATTGACTTGGCCATTGCAGAATGTTCCACTTTTTTGCACTCATGAACTCCTGGGTAGCTTTGGCTGTATGCTTGGGGTCATTGTCCAGCTGTACTATGAAGCGCCGTCCAATCAACTTTGCAGCATTTGGCTGAATCTGGGCTGAAAGTATATCCCGGTACACTCAGAATTCATCCGGCTACTCTTGTCTGCTGTTATGTCATCAATAAACACAAGTGACCCAGTGCCATTGAAAGCCATGCATGCCCATGCCATCACGTTGCCTCCACCATGTTTTACAGAGGATGTGGTGTGCCTTGGATCATGTGCCGTTCCCTTTCTTCTCCAAACTTTTTTCTTCCCATCATTCTGGTACAGGTTGATCTTTGTCTCATCTGTCCATAGAATACTTTTCCAGAACTGAGCTGGCTTCTTGAGGTGTTTTTCAGCAAATTTAACTCTGGCCTGTCTATTTTTGGAATTGATAAATGGTTTGCATCCAGATGTGAACCCTTTGTATTTACTGTCATGGAGTCTTCTCTTTACTGTTGACTTAGAGACAGATACACCTACTTCAATGAGAGTGTTCTGGACTTCAGTTGATGTTGTGAACGGGTTCTTCTTCACCAAATAAAGTATGCGGCGATCATCCACCACTGTTGTCATCCGTGGACGCCCAGGCCTTTTAGAGTTCCCAAGCTCACCAGTCAATTCCTTTTTTCTCAGAATGTACCCAACTGTTGATTTTGCTACTCCAAGCATGTCTGCTATCTCTCTGATGGATTTTTTCTTTTTTTTCAGCCTCAGGATGTTCTGCTTCACCTCAATTGAGAGTTCCTTTGACCGCATGTTGTCTGGTCACAGCAACAGCTTCCAAATGCAAAACCACACACCTGGAATCCACCCCTGACCTTTTAACTACTTCATTGATTACAGGTTAACGAGGGAGACGCCTTCAGAGTTAATTGCAGCCCTTAGAGTCCATTGTCCAATTACTTTTGGTCCCTTGAAAAAGAGGAGGCTATGCATTACAGAGCTATGATTCCTAAACCCTTTCTCCGATTTGGATGTGGAAACTCTCATATTGCAGCTGGGAGTGTGCACTTTCAGCCCATATTATATATATAATTGTTTTTCTGAACATGTTTTTGTAAACAGCTAAAATAACAAAACTTGTGTCACTGTCCAAATATTTCTGGCCCTAACTGTATATAGGATGGGGACATGTATGCCAAGATGAGGGACATATATGCCAGGATGAGGGATATACAGTACAGACCAAAAGTTTGGATACACCTTTGATTCAAAGTGTTTTCTTTATTTTAATGACTATGAAAATTGTAGATTCACACTGAAGGCATCAAAACTATGAATTAACACATGTGGAATTATATATTTAACAAAAAAGTGTGAAACAACTGAAAATATGTCTTATATTCTAGGTTCTTCAAAGTAGCCACCTTTTGCTTTGATTACTGCTTTGCATACTCTTGGCATTCTCTTGATGAGCTTCAAGAGGTAGTCACCGGGAATGGTCTTCTAACAGTCTTGAAGGCATTCCCAGAGATGCTTAGCACTTGTTGGCCCTTTTGCCTTCACTCTGCGGTCCAGCTCACCCCAAACCATCTCGATTGGGTTCAGGTCTGGTGACTGTGGAGGCCAGGTCATCTGGCGTAGCACCCCATCACTCTCCTCCTTGGTCAAATAGCCCTTACACAGCCTGGAAGTGTGTTTGGGGTCATTGTCCTGTTGAAAAATAAATGATGGTCCAACTAAACGTACACCGGATAAAATAGCATACCGCTGCAAGATGCTGTGGTAGCCATGCTGGTTCAGTATGCCTTCAATTTTGAATAAATCCCCATCAGTGTCACCAGCAAAGCACCCCCACACCATCACACCTCCTACTCCATGTTTCACAGTGGGAACCAGGCATGTAGAGTCCATCCGTTCACCTTTTCTGCATCGCACAAAGACACAGTGGTTGGAACCAAAGATCTCAAATTTGGACTCATCAGACCAAAGCACAGATTTCCACTGGTCTGATGTCCATTCCTTGTGTTCTTTAGCCCAAACAGGTCTCTTCTGCTTGTTACATGTCCTTAGCAGCGGTTTCATAGCAGCTATTTTACCATGAAGGCCTGCTGCACCAAGTCTCCTTTTAACAGTTGTTGTAGAGATGTGTCTGCTGCTAGAACTCTTTGTGACATTGACCTGGTCTCTAATCTGAGCTACTGTTAACCTGCAATTTCTGAGGCTGGTGACTGGGATGAACTTATCCTCCGCAGCAGAGGTGACTCTTGGTCTTCCTTTCCTGGGGCGGTCCTCATGTGAGCCAGTTTCTTTGTAGCGCTTGATGGTTTTTGCAACTGCACTTCAGGACACTTTCAAAGTTTTCCCAATTTTTCGGACTGACTGACCTTCATTTCTTAAAGTAATGATGGCCACTCGTTTTTCTTTACTTAGCTGCTTTTTTCTTGCCATAATACAAATTCTAACAGTCTATTCAGTAGGACTATCAGCTGTGTATCCACCAGACTTCTGCACAACACAACTGATGGTCCCAACCCCATTTTATTTATAAGGCAAGAAATCCCACTTATTAAACCTGACAGGCCACACCTGTGAAGTGAAAACCATTTCCGGTGACTACTTCTTGAAGCTTATCAAGAGAATGCCAAGAGTGTGCAAAGCAGTAATCAAAGCAAAAGGTGGCTACTTTGAAGAACCTAGAATATAAGACATATTTTCAGTTCTTTCACACTTTTTTGTTAAAGGGAACCAACCACCTCAGATCACCCTAATACACAGTTAATACGTGTCCCTGCACCCTAATGATACGTTTCCAGCACTGTTTTTGTGTAATATCTTGCATTAGTATAACCGATATAAAGACTTTATAAAGTTACTAGCCTGAAAACTTCTGGGCGTATCCCTCCTTCTGTTATACTTCAGGGCTGTGCATTGCATGGCTGCGCTCCCCCTCCCTCTGTGCAGAGGAGATAACGATCACGCCCATCAGGGCAGGGCAGCAGGCATGGAGGGAGGGGGAGCGCAGCCATGCAATGCACAGCCCTGAAGTATAACAGAAAGAGGGATACACCCAGAAGTCTTCAGGCTAGTAACTTTATAAAGTCTTTATATCGGTTATACTAATGCAAGATTTTACACAAAAACAGTGCTGGAAACGCATCCTTAGGGTGCAGGGACACGTATTAACTGTGTATTAGGGTGATCTGAGGTGGTTGGTTCCCTGTAAGTATTTAATTCCACATGTGTTAATCCATAGTTTTGATGCCTTCAGTGCGAATCTACAATTTTCATAGTCATGAAAATAAAGAAAACTCTCTGAATGAGAAGGTGTGTCCAAACTTTTGGTCTGTACTATATATACCAGAATGGGGGGGACATATATACTGGGATACCAGGACGGGGGGGTTAAGTACCAGGATGAGGGTCATACCGTATACTGATTTGTACGGCGGACACTGGCATTATAAGACGTACCCCATTTCACATTAAATATTATTTATTTTATCTCTTCCTTTACCAAATTTGGGAGTGCGTCTTATAATCAGATGCGTCTTATAAAGAGAAAAATACGATATATATGAAAAATGTATTTGGAAGGCCTAGCTCACTCCCTGTTTACAGATATACGAATCCATATATACATACACGGAAAGTATAAAATCATATAACAATAAGACTGTTGAAATGCAATAAAGTTTACATTTTTATTAGTAGAAAAACCTTTAGTAAAGCAGTCAAAAACACAACATAGCCTAAATAGTTGTATCATGCCATTACCTAATAAGTGTACAGACAGTCAGGCAATGCCCCTACATGCACGTTTCGGCTAGGAGCCTTCTTCCGGGAAGTAGTAAAGGTTTATCTTTTTGAGCACGCTTTTCTTGCTGTTTGTCACGTTGGGAAACAATGAGTAGTTTCTCTATTTCCCCAATGTACTGATTTTTGCAAGGAAGCATTTACACAGTTAATTACCGTATATACTCGTGTATAAGCCGAGTTTTTCAGCCCAAATATTGGGCTGAAAAGTCCCCCCCTCGGCTTATACACGGGTCATACGGTATGCTGTGGGGGGGGGCTGTGACCGGGGGCTGGAGGAGGCAGGAGGGGGCCGCGGTGACCGCAGGCGGTCACGTGGGGCCGCCTCATTAGTGCAATGAATATGCACGGCATCCCCCCGTCCATCAGCGGCGGGGGGATGCCGTGCATATTGCACTACACAGCCCCCCTCCTTAATATGGGTCCCCCAGTAGTAATAAACAGCCCCCCCTCCTTATCACGTCCCCCCCAGGCTGCGGCAGCTGTGAAAATAACAAACAGTTTATACATCACCTTCCGACGCAGCTCTCCGCTCCTCCGGTCCTCTGCCCTCCGCTCGCCGGCTTCTTCTTCCTTGTTGTGCCGGTGTCATGTGACCGGGCGCAGGAGATGACGTCATTTGCTGCGCGCGGTCACAGAAGTCGGCACATCAAGGAAGAAGAAGCCGGCGAGCGGAGGGCAGAGGACCGGAGGAGCGGAGAGCTGCGTCGGAAGGTGATGTATAAACTGTTTGTTATTTTCACAGCTGCCGCAGCCTGGGGGGGACGTGATAAGGAGGGGGGGCTGTTTATTACTACTGAGGCTGCTGGATACTACACTGGGGCTGTATACTACCACTGGGGCTGCAATACCACTGGGGCTGCTGTATATAGGGGCTGCAATACCACTGGGGCTGCAATACCACTGGGGCTGCTGTATATAGGGGCTGCTGTATACACCACTGGGGCTGCAATACCACTGGGGCTGCTGTATACAGGGGCTGCAATACCACTGGGGCTGCAATACCACTGGGGCTGCTGTATATAGGGGCTGCTGTATACACCACTGGGGCTGCAATACCACTGGGGCTGCTGTATACAGGGGCTGCAATACCACTGGGGCTGCTGTATATAGGGGCTGCTGTATACACCACTGGGGCTGCAATACCACTGGGGCTGCTGTATACTGGGGCTGCAATACCACTGGGGCTGCAATACCACTGGGGCTGCTGTATATAGGGGCTGCTGTATACACCACTGGGGCTGCTGTATATAGGGGCTGCAATACCACTGGGGCTGCAATACCACTGGGGCTGCTGTATATAGGGGCTGCAATACCACTGGGGCTGCAATACCACTGGGGCTGCTGTATATAGGGGCTGCAATACCACTGGGGCTGCAATACCACTGGGGCTGCTGTATATAGGGGCTGCTGTATACACCACTGGGGCTGCAATACCACTGGGGCTGCTGTATATAGGGGCTGCAATACCACTGGGGCTGCTGTATATACCACTGGGGGCTGCTGTATATCATACTGCTGGGGCCTGTATACCACTGCTGGGGGCTGTATACCTGTGCTGGGGTCCACCCTCGGCTTATACGCGAGTCAATAGATTTTCCCAGGTTTTGGGGGCAAAAGTAGGGGGGTCGGCTTATACACGGGTCGGCTTATACACGAGTATAAAACGGTAATAGCACAAGGCACTTTTTTGATACAAAGCTCTTTTTAGTACCTAAACCTGTTTGTGGATCAAATATAGTTAACTACTGGCTACCCATTTGTTTAGTATTTGTGTAATTATGTGTTTTGTGTGTATATGGTTTTTAAAGGAATTCTTTCTACTAATAAAAATGTAAACCTTATTGAATCTGTACAGTCTTATTTTTATATGATTTTGTATAATTTCTGTATGCAGTCAGCATTCAATGATTTGGTAGGATACACACAATCTGGTCTTTTGTTAGATACAAGGTATCCTTCTGTTGGCTTAACTCTATTAATATACGGAAAGTATAGTATACAGCCAATTGATGGCCACTATAACCGTCTCCAACTTAGTAGGAAAGGTGAAACTTTATAGCTTCTATAGAGCACAGGCCTCACAGCCAGCCTGATAATATCATTGGTCCCTTGGTGTCATGTGACCTTTAGAATGTGATGATGTCATATGGCCATTGTGATGTCATCAAACAATCTCAAGACTATCTCTGCAGCCTGAAAATTGTTCATTTGTCTTTTTCACTTGGTGAGAAGACAAGTGTTACTTGAGCTTGGCAATTTTATTTTGTGATATAAAATATAAGACCATATATATAGAAAGCCTGTTAGAGGTGTTAGACGAGCAGTTCCAGGCGACATTTTAGAGCGCTCTGGAGGTGGCGCACATGACCTTCCTCAGCCCAATATGACATCGATGGAGCTGAATAGGGTAAACTGGAGGAAGAGAAAAGGAGAAAGTATATGTGAGGTGCCCAAAAAAAGGAGGAGGTTAGAAACATCAGAGAAACATGGCACCAATCAAAACATCATCAAGGCTTCCAAAAGACCTGGAAGCCCGATACAAGATAGTATAAAAAGCAAGAGGAAAAGAGCAGAAGACACGGGGGACAATACTAACGATGGAACCAGCGTGTCCCCCAATACTGAGCAGCTGTCAGGTAAGTACAGACGCAAGACACCCAGAGCTGGTGGCATAACTTGAAGCTCTTGGGCCCGGATGCAAAAGCTCCAACAGGGCCCCCAATTATTACAAATCTTTAATAGAATTAGTCTTTTTCCAGAAGCTAAAGGGACTTTTGGGGCTTCCTAGGCTCCAGAGGCCGGGTGCGATTGCAACCCCTGCACCTGTTATTGTTACACCCCTGGCAAAAGCCAATATCCCTCAATGTAGTAACTGACTGAATTGTGAACCTTTAGAACACCCAACCTAGTATGATCTCTTCAATTATTGTTCTACCCCATGTTGTACTTCCTATAGGTGGCCACATTAGCTTTATTTCTTATAGTATTGTACTTATGGTAGTATTTCTTAAAAGAAAAAAATCTATATGCGTATGCACTACCATTACAATAACTATATTGGAAGAATTCCTAATAATAAAAACTTTATAGCCAAAATCACACATTTGTGATAAAATACATAAATGCAAACAATTTGCAAACAAGATATAAAATGCTAAAGAGCAGTGATCCCCTACACATGATGCTCTGGCCGAAAGCTATCATATGCTGTAATAAATGAAAAAGTTTTTTTTTTTAAAAAAACAAAAAAAAACTCATTACAGGTTTCTTTGTGCACTATCCACTGAATTCATCTCACAAAAATGCTTTGAGATAATTAACCCATTCATGATCTTGCCTTTTTAGCACTTTTGCTTTTTCTAAACTTCTTCCAAGGGCCATAACTTTTTAAATTTCCTGTCAATATAAACATATGAGGACTTGTTTTTTTGTGGAACGAGTTGTACTATTGAGTGGCATCATTTATTTTACTATATAATCAGCAAGACGTTTCCAAATGCGAAGAAATTGTGAAAAAAAGTACAATTACACCACTGATTTTTGCTTTTTTTATACATCATGCTTAATATATGGTAAAATTGATGTATTAGTTTAGATGCCGCGGGTTGGTGCGAATTCGTAGATACCAAACAAGTATATTTTTACTTTTATCTAAGTGGTGAAAAAAATTCAGAAGCTTTTGAAGGAAAATAATTGCACTTTTGGTGCCATTGGTTTAGTATTTGTGTAATTATGTGTTTTGTGTGTATATGTTTTTTAAAGGAATTTTTTCTACTAATAAAAATGTAAACCTTATTGAATCTGTACAGTCTTATTTTTATATGATTTTGTATAATTTCTGTATGCAGTCAGCATTCAATGATTTGGTAGGATACACACAATCTGGTCTTTTTTAGATACAAGGTATCCTTCTGTTGGCTTAACTCTATTAATATACGGAAAGTATAGTATACAGCCAATTGATGGCCACTATAACCGTCTCCAACTTAGTAGAAAAGGTGAAACTTTATAGCTTCTATAGAGCACAGGCCTCACAGCCAGCCTGATAATATCATTGGTCCCTTGGTGTCATGTGACCTTTAGAATGTGATGATGTCATATGGCCATTGTGATGTCATCAAACAATCTCAAGACTATCTCTGCAGCCTGAAAATTGTTCATTTGTCTTTTTCACTTGGTGAGAAGACAAGTGTTACTTGAGCTTGGCAATTTTATTTTGTGATATAAAATATAAGACCATATATATAGAAGCCTATTAGAGGTGTTAGACGAGCAGTTCCAGGCGACATTTTAGAGCGCTCTGGAGGTGGCGCACATGACCTTCCTCAGCCCAATATGACATCGATGGAGCTGAATAGGGTAAACAGGAGGAAGAGAAAAGGAGAAAGTATATGTGAGGTGCCCAAAAAAAGGAGGAGGTTAGAAACATCAGAGAAACATGGCACCAATCAAAACATCATCAAGGCTTCCAAAAGACCTGGAAGCCCGTTACAAGATAGTATAAAAAGCAAGAGGAAAAGAGCAGAAGACACGGGGGACAATTACTAACGATGGAACCAGCGTGTCCCCCAATACTGAGCAGCTGTCAGGTAAGTACAGATGCAAGACACCCAGAGCTGGTGGCATAACTTGAAGCTCTTGGGCCCGGATGCAAAAGCTCCAACAGGGCCCCCTATTATTACAAATCTTTAATAGCATTAGTCTTTTTCCAGAAGCTAAAGGGACTTTTGGGGCTTCCTAGGCTCCAGAGGCCGGGTGCGATTGCAACCCCTGCACCTGTTATTGTTACACCCCTGGCAAAAGCCAATATCCCTCAATGTAGTAACTGACTGAATTGTGAACCTTTAGAACACCCAACCTAGTATGATCTCTTCAATTATTGTTCTACCCCATGTTGTACTTCCTATAGGTGGCCACATTAGCTTTATTTCTTATAGTATTGTACTTATGGTAGTATTTCTTAAAAGAAAAAAATCTATATGCGTATGCACTACCATTACAATAACTATATTGGAAGAATTCCTAATAATAAAAGCTTTATAGCCAAAATCACACATTTGTGATAAAATACATAAATGCAAACAATTTGCAAACAAGATATAAAATGCTAAAGAGCAGTGACCCCCTACACATGATGCTCTGGCCGAAAGCTATCATATGCTGTAATAAATGAAAAAGTTTTTTTTTTTAAAAAAAAAAAAAAAACTCATTACAGGTTTCTTTGTGTACTATCCACTGAATTCATCTCACAAAAATGCTTTGAGATAATTAACCCATTCATGATCTTGCCTTTTTAGCACTTTTGCTTTTTCTAAACTTCTTCCAAGGGCCATAACTTTTTAAATTTCCTGTCAATATAAACATATGAGGACTTGTTTTTTTGTGGAACGAGTTGTACTATTGAGTGGCATCATTTATTTTACTATATAATCAGCAAGACGTTTCCAAATGCGAAGAAATTGTGAAAAAAAAGTGCAATTACACCACTGATTTTTGCTTTTTTTATACATCATGCTTAATATATGGTAAAATTGATGTATTAGTTAGATGCCGCGGGTTGGTGCGAATTCGTAGATACCAAACAAGTATATTTTTACTTTTATCTAAGTGGTGAAAAAAATTCAGAAGCTTTTGAAGGAAAATAATTGCACTTTTGGTGCCATTGGTTTAGTATTTGTGTAATTATGTGTTTTGTGTGTATATGTTTTTTAAAGGAATTTTTTCTACT
>JARQOC010000005.1:470938685-471006109 GCA_033576535.1 Allobates femoralis
CTTTCCTGTATAAACTTTGTTTTTAGAGAATTATTTTCTACTATATTGTATTTTAAGTTTTATTTTTATTTTAATTTCCATATACCCTGTCCCTTATTTCTTTTAAAATAGTTTTTATTGTTAAATTGCACAAGCCTTGGCTGCAGGCAGCCCAGGCCCCTTGGGAGCTGAAAGCCCCATCCTGTGGCCACCGCCCCCCAGCCCAGGAGCCACACCACCCCCCAGCATCTCCAGCTCCCGGCCAAGCCCTGGTGTGATGTGGTCACCACACCCTCACCTTCAGCCTGCAGGTGCTGCGTATGGTGGTAAGTGTCTGCTAAGGCCTACAAGCTTTACAATGTACTTATTGTTGTGTGCTCCAGACACCAGTATGTGAGTTGTGTTTGTTTTTTTGTTCCCATGTCCTCCTGATGATACCCGGAATGGTGATGTGCAGCGTACGTATGATCAATTACAATTCCCTCAAATAACCACCTACACATACCCAGGTAACTCACTAATCTCCTTATTTCCCCTACAGGTGTACCAACTATTGCAGAACTGCTGCTGGCTCACCAGGAGGCACAGCAGCAGATGGAGAGGGCACACCAAGAAGGGCAGCAACACCTTGCTGGCTTAGGTGCCATGATCCACGCCCTCCAGACAGATCAGTCACGCATGGGCCGTAACCTATTACCCCCCACCCAATAATGGGACCACACTCCCTTAACCATTGTTGTCCATGTTGGACCATTGTTTTTTCCCCTGTTGCCATGTTGGCACCTTTTTTTTTAAGGCCACATTGGCCTCTTTTCTTATAGTGTCCCACATTGGGAAAGTGGGTAGTCTGTCTTGGCTACTCCTAAGCTAAACAAGGCTTTTGGTTTGTGATGGCAATGTTGTTGAAACAAGTTGGTGAATAAAAATATGGCCAGCTACATCCTGTGTCATCCCTTGTTGCTATACAAAAAGGGGAGACAACAGGCACAATAGTGCCCTATCACTAGTGACACTGTCTGTGTAAGTTTATCAATAGGTGTACACTCACCTGATCCAGTTGTGTGCCCCACAACTGGTTTGTAAGCATTTGGTTTTTAGCTGCTGCAGGACCTCCACCAGCCACTCGCACATGGAAAAACGCTCAGATGCTGCTGCAGGACCTCCACCAGCCACTCGCACGTGGAAAAACGCTCAGATCCCTGGTGATTCCATTGAGGCAGCAGCGTGGACCGTGATACACCATCTTTCCAATATCTGATCCCTTGTTGCAACACACACAGGTTAAAGTTAGTGATGTTAATTTTCACCAATCACACTGGGCCACATTTGAACTACAGCTATATGGCGTGACATAGTAAATATGTCACCATACTGGACCATTACAACTGCCATGCCCCCCAATATGACATCAATGTCTCCTATATGACACCTACATAAACCAACACACACACACACACACACACACTGGTGTACGTGACACAGATATGGACATAGTGTTGTTGAAATGAAATATTTATTATTCTTGTTTTTTTTATTTTTTATTTAAATTACAAAAAAAAGTAAATGGGCCACACCTGGCCAATATAATGTGACCAAAAAATGGTTGTGCCAAGGTTGTGCATTGGCTAGTAGTTCTCTTGTTCTTCCTTCTCCTCTGCTGGATCAGACAATGGGGCCTCCCCCTCCTCCTCTTCATAAACCCAGCGGTCCTGTGAGGCTGTAGCTCGCCTGGGCTGTCTTCTTGGGGGAGGTGGAGTATCACAAGTTTGTGTCCTCCTCACCATGCGTCTGGCGGCAGGGTGGGCCCTGGGGTGGTCTTCCGGGGGAACGTCCAGGACGCCCCCCCATCGCAGGGACCCATCCATGCCCGTCTCCAGGACACAAAACATTGCCCGCTCTGCGATGTTCCACTGCTCTGGCTCCATGCGGGCCTGCATCTCGCTGGCGATGTACCCAAACCCAGATCCGGGGATCCTCTCATGTTCAAGGAGGACTCATTTCGCCCAGGTACCCAGCTCTGTGTTGGGTGGGGCTGGTGGTCTCCGACGTCTAATCTCAGAGCTGGGACCTGGGCCCGGCCCCCACCACTGGTCCCGGGCACTGGCTCTCCCGCTGATGTTGATGGGAGAGCCTCGCCAGCTGCTGGCTTCACATCACTGGGCCCAGGCACCAGAGGGGCCTGAAAAACTAATAAACAAAAAAAAAAAACATCAGCGACATGTTGCACTATAATTGATGATAATACCACAACCAAACACCCCAGACAGCATAGAGCCAAGCTCACCACGGATAACACCAAAAGCCACAGGAGCATAGTTTAGAGAAGAAAAAGCCTAAAAGGCCACAGTTGCAGTATACTCACCTGAGGGTCCACATTGCTATGTAAAGTGGCCATAAATAACACAAAACAATCTGTAAAAACACAGACCACAAAACTGATGGAAAAGAACTGTGAACAGGATTGGTGGTTGAAAAGCACAATGGTGACTACCACATGTGCGGCAAACCCCACATCAGTGCCAAAAACATGCTGGGTAGATCAAACACAATTACCCACCTCCTGCGACGGGGCAGGGTCTTGGGCTGCGCCTACAGCTGGTTGCAGGCGGCGCCTGCTGTCACTGTATTCCACGATGCCCCTCTTGGCCCAGGGTGAAGCTGAGGAGGTCATAGTACCAGAGATTTGGCCTACGAACCTCCTCAGCTCCAGCCCTGGACCGGACCTCCATCCATTTGTGGGTTCTGTTGAACACTGTGCGAAGGCTTTTGATCCTATCCGCAACCAGCGCCTCTGTCCAGTACTTCTGAGGTTGGAGCCAGTTACACAGCTCCACCAGCGGCATGTAGGCCGCAGTCCGTGCTGCCTGGTCATGATACGCAGGCAGCGACACCCGCCACAGGCATTTGTGTGCCTGGTACATAGTGATGAGTTGGGTCACAAACTCGTGATACTCAGCCATCTGACAAAAAGAAAAGAAAAAAACAAAGGTCATGCAAACAAACACATGCCCATCAGAGGTCACACCCTTCTCTGTGTGTCCAGCCCATGTCCTGCAATGAATAACATGTGTTCTGGTAGTCTGGTTGGCTGGGGCAAAGCATTGTTGGCGTTAACATGGGTCCATACATGGGCCATGTTTGACAGGTAGTGATATATGTATTTTGGCCCACTGCACTTCAATATGTGAAGGTCTATTATTACAAATGCCACACATTGTGTAACTAAGGACATTTCAACACACGCACACATCAGATACACACAAAATTTGGCCTAAACATAGTGCTGGAGTACACATATTGTCCTGCCAAGATTCTCACAGAACATTGTGTGCTACAGGGCACTGAATGTATTTACGATGCGTACACATCACTAAATACACTTCTACACGACGCTACCTGAAGCCGGACCTAATGCGCACAAACATCAGCCAACATGTATGTACAGCACACAGAAAATAACATCTAGGAGTTCCCAATAGCATGTGCCCCCACTTAACGTCTGTCCAACAGAGAACTTGTGAAGAGACACTACTAGCTCAATGCACATTCCAGTCGGGGCTGGTGTTACGCCCCAGCACGGCTTATTTAAACACAACCTGACCAATCACAAAAGCACAATTGCGCCTAAAGATTGGTGCCACCAGAGTACGCCCAGATGGCTACGTAGATTACAAGACGCCGCTGCGTTATGATTGTTTGCTTCACATATAAAATGCTCTCAAGGCTGATGTCGGACACACTTGCTGCCCAGAGTCATTAAGTAAGTACTGATGTGCAAACATGATCTGTGATGTGGGTTTTTTCCTTTACAGCCTCTTACCATTTGGGTTTGCTATTGGGTAGTGTAGGTGGCGCCCAAGTGGTGGGATATGTAGTTACTCGTGTTTTTTGGGGCCATATATACTATTGTGTGTGACAAATGGATGCATGAGTGTTTTCCCAAGACCAAACCGTATCCTCTTTGAAAAGCCATTTTGCCTTTGCCATACAGGATCATGTTTGAAGGATGCGTGTGTCTTTAGTTGCGGGCAGCATCTGAATTGAGGACACATAGTACTGTCGTGGACCACACACAATGGGACGTTGAAGTCTAAAATAAAATGTGGAGTGGGGCGTGTGGCATCTGAGAATGTCGGGCTCTGGACATCCTGCATTCACAACACATCAGGGAAGTGTATTGGACATGATGAGTATTCAATAGTCTGTTTTCGTGGCGTGATATTTTGAGCATGACACACAAAGGCTGGGGTAGTGTATAATTAAATTGTATGGATGCGTTATCAAAAAATCTGTCAATAATGTGAAGTACGTGTAGGGCCATGCCTTGTGGTCACACATGAACATTATGGCCACGTATCTGGCCTTACTCTCATGATGTGTTGCATTTGACAAGGGAGATGTATTGTCCAGGAGGGCCAGGGCTGTCGAGTGACCAGGTTTGGGTATCATCCTGTGCAATGCTAGGTTGGGCCTTGGAATGGGGATATATCTGTGTGTGGGCTGCTGTCCACAGTTGGGTATGCTGTGGTCAAGTGGGCAGGAGATGTATAGGGAAGGAGGTGGTGTGTGTAGATGATGTGTGATGAAGTGTTCTTGCCTGATGTTTTTTGTTTTAACTTTTGCAGGGGTTGGTACATGAGATGATGTTCAACCCTGATGGAGATGTTATCGTGGCTCTTGCCTTGGTGGAAGAGCAATTGTGGCTGGAGGATAGATATGAGAGGTTGTGGGCTCGCAGACCATGGCGTGTGTGGACTCGGGATTGGCTTCGCTGACGGGACTCAAGGAGCCACATGCAGCTGGTGTGTGAGCTGGAGGATCGTAGTCTGCATGATTTCATGAACGACCTCCGTATATCTGAGGACTCATTCACATTCCTTTTGGAACGCATAAGGCCATTGATAGCCCGTCAGGACACTGTGATGTGTCGAGCTGTGCCACCTGAGGAGTGTTTGGCAGTAACTTTGCGGTTCCTGGCTACAGGTCGGTCAAGGACCGACCTGCAATACACTTCACGTGTATCACTGTCCCTGCAGAGCCGCCTGATATCCGAGACATGTGAGGCCATCTAGAGTAGTCTGCTGCCATCCTATATGCAGTTTCCATCAACACCCGCTGAATGGATGGATGTAGCCAGAAGGTTTGAGGACCGCTGGCAATTTCCAAACTGCGGCAGTCCATTGGATGGTAAGCATGTGTGGATCACTAAACCCCCAAACTTGGGGTCTTTGTATACAATTACAAAGGATATTTTAGTATTGTCCTCATGGCCCTAGTGGATGCGAACTATGAGTTCCTCTACTGGACGTTGGAATGAACGGGCGTATCTCAGATGGGGATGTGTTCGCACACTGCTCCTTGGCGCAAGACCTAAGGACAGGTGGCTGAACTTGCCCTCAAATGAAGAGACAACCACTCATCTCAACTTTGCGTTTGTGGTGGAT
Source organism: Allobates femoralis (assembly GCA_033576535.1). NCBI lineage: Eukaryota > Metazoa > Chordata > Amphibia > Anura > Aromobatidae > Allobates > Allobates femoralis. Next base: position 470,944,109 of record JARQOC010000005.1, read on the forward strand.
GAAGTCTTCCTACTTGAGGCACACCTAATACGGCCATATCCCAAGGCCGTTACTTCTGAGCAGCGCACTTGCAATTACCGGCTATCCCGGGCCCGCCGTGTGGTTTAAAATGCGTTCGGGATCATGGCCAATACATTCCGGATTTTTCATACATGTCTGCATACAGTGGCGTAACTTCAGGCCCATGGGCCCCGGTGCGAAAAGCTCCCCAATTATTGCAAATCTTTAGTAGTATTAGTCATTTTCTATAGGCCAAGGAGACTTTTGGGCCCCCCCCTAGGCTGCAGGGCCGGGTGCGATTGCAACCCCTGCATCTATTGTAGTTAGCCCCTGTCTGCATATGAAACTGGAATCTATTGATGTGATAGTGCTGGCCTGCTGTGTGCTGCATAACTTCCTGCGTCGTAGGGATCGCTCATCATACACGCCGGCAAGTTATGTGGATTCAGTGAGCCCCACAACAGGGGAGCTCGTCCAGGGGATTGGCGTGCTACAGACCATGGTGTGGCTCCACTCCAGCCGCTGAGCCAGGGTCGGACTCAGCAGGAGGCCAGGAACAGTAGAGGACGCATACTGCTCCTACTTTAATGGCCTGGGGCAGTGGCCTGGCAGCACCAGCATGTGTAGGGTGGCTGGTGCTGTGAGGCAGCAACATGATGAGGACGGTGGAGTCACCAGGTTGGCTGCACCATGAGGCATTTTTTGGGTTTTTGTGTGTGCACAATCTTTAGTTAGTTAGTTATTGATGTGTTTTTTTGGCTGCACACTTTGCCATGTGTATTGTTTTACCGTATATCTCATCATGTAGCATTTCTTTGTGTGATGTTAACACTTCTGTTTTCTGTTATTTTGTGTGTGTTGTTGACCTCATTTTTGTTGTGCACAAAATTAAGAACTTTAAAAAGTTGGATCCAAAAAAACTACCTCTGTGTGTTGTTACTTTGGGATACAGGGCAGTTGCACATAGCTTGATGCTGTGCAATGAGGTATGTTACCCATCCAAAGCTATTGATGGGTCCGTCAAACATTGTGTGTTAATATGCAGGACCCAGGTTCAGCCCTTTGGGCTACAGTGTATGGCGCAACTGAGTGTACATATCCATTGTGATGTATTGTGGCCACAGGGGCACGTGTCCACACACATTCAACAAGCAATGGTTTTTGTGGGGATGTAGGGACAGTCCATTACACACAAAAATGTGTACACACACATAGTTCAGTGGTGCCATGGCAGCTGTGCCATGACATGGACCAATGTAGCCACATATGTGCAAAGTATTGTGTGTATGTTCCCACCTTCAGCTACAGACACACACATAGCAAACCATTGTGTAGTGTAAGCCACTGTCCTGCTCGGTATGTACATATAGATAAAGATAGATATAAAACACCTATTTTTTTGACAAAAAATATAAAAACAGCCCATCACACAAGTCCTTGGGTCTAGTGATGGGCGAACCCGCAATGTTCAGTTTTGCGGACTCGCCCAGCCTTTTTTTAAAGTCTGAGTTTAGGGCCGGATGTGACTTAAACTTGAGACCAAACCCAGAATTTAAAGCTATGAAATGGGGTGGGTGGGAGCTTAAAAATAAAGCAGATAGTGAATATAACAGTATCATTAAACTTACCGGCATTCCGCCGCTTGTACTTTTTGGCCGCTCATTAACTTACTGGATATTTATTGCGAGTGAGAGAGTAAGCTCCTGTGATTGGTGGTTGGAGTAACCTGGAAACTACCCATACTTTCTAGATTCTAGAATGTGGGGCAGTTTTCAGGTTACGCCAACAGCCAATCACAGATGCTCATTCTCTGTGACAGCATATGTGATTGGATGTTGGGACTTTCATACATTGATTGATATCATAGTACTGTAAAAGTAAATACCGTATATACTCGTGTATAAGCCGAGTTTTTCAGCCCAAATATTGGGCTGAAAAGTCTCCCCTCGGCTTATTCACGGGTCAATACGGTAGGCTGCTGTGGTGGGGGCTGTGTCCGGGGCTGGGGAGGATGGAGGAGGCGGGGGGAGGCTGCTGATTGAGCGCCCCATGTGGGCCGCTCATTATATATGCACTGCTTCCCCCTGTCAATCAGTGGCAGGGGGAAGCAGTGCATATCTAAATATATGTCCCCCTTTTGCTGGCACTTGCCCCCCTGCTTGTAAGGCCCCCCCCGGCTGCTTATCTTACCATCCCTGGTATTCTGCATCGCGCGCGCAGGTCCCTCCGTGCTCCCGTCCTCCGTAGCATCCGGGGTCATGTGACCGGCTGGTCGCATGACGCCGTCGCTACCGACGGCCGGGGACCCCGGATGCAGCTGGCAGCCGGGAGCACAGAGGACGGGAGCAAGGAGGGACCTGCGTGCGCGATGCAGAAGACCAGGGATGGTAAGTTAAGCAGCCGGGGGGGGCCTTACAAGCAGGGGGGCAAGTGACAGCATTTGGGGCTGCTGTATACACCTCTGGGACTGCCTGTATATACCACCTCTGGGGCTGCCTGTATATACCACCACTTGGGCTGCCTGTATATACCACCACTGGGGCTGCCTGTATATACCACCACTGGGGCTGCCTGTATATACCACCACTGGGGCTGCTGTATACACCACTGGGGCTGCCTGTATATACCACCACCGGGGCTGCTGTATACACCACTGGGGCTGCCTGTATATACCACCACTGGGCTGCTGTATACACCACTGGGGCTGCCTGTATATACCACCACTGGGGCTGCCTGTATACACCTCTGGGGCTGCCTGTATATACCACCACTGGGCTGCCTGTATATACCACCACTGGGGCTGCCTGTATACACCTTTGGGCTGCTCCCACTGTGATTATTACCACCACTGGGGCTGCTGTATACACCTTCTGGGGCTGCCTGTATATACCACCACTGGGGCTGCTGTATACACCTCTGGGGGCTGCTGTATATCACCACTGGGGGGCTGCTGTATACACCACTGGGGAGGCTGCTGTATACACCACTGGGGGCCTGTATTACCACTGGGGAGGCTGCTGTAATACTGCTGGGGCCTGTATACACCACTGGGGAGGCTGCTGTATACTACCACTGGGGAGGCCTGTATACCACTGGGGAGGCTGCTGTATACTACCACTGGGGAGGCTGCTGTATACTACCACTGGGGAGGCCTGTATACCACTGGGAAGGCTGCTGTATACTACGACTGGGGAGGCCTGTATACCTGTGCTGGGGTCCACCCTCGGCTTATACACGAGTCAATAGGTTTTCCCAGGTTTTGGGGGCAAAAGTAGGGGGGTCGGCTTATACACGGGTCGGCTTATACACGAGTATATACGGTAATTGAAAAAAAATGACATAACGCTTCACTGCTTTTTTGATTGTCAGTGAAGATAAAGCGGACAGCTACGGGCTGCCATGCCCAGCTGCCTGGCTTTACTTGGCTGGGGATCAAAAGGCAGGAAAGCCCAATGTTTTTTAAAAATTATTTAAAAAAAAAAAATGCATGGGCTCCCGCCATATTTTGATTGCCAGCCAGTTAAAACTAGGCAGCTGGGGGCTTGGATTCTCAGCATGGTAAAGCCCAAGCATTCTGGGCCCCCCACTCTGAAAATGGCAGCCCGCAGCCACCCCTGGAATTGGCACATCATCGTAGCGCCATTTCCAGGTGTTTTATCCGGCTCTTCCAGCGGCCCTGGTGCGGGGTGGCACGCTGGGTAATAATGGGGTTAGTACCAGCTTTATATTATCAACTTGTACTACGCCTGAAATTCATGGCGTCACGCCAAACTAGACATGGCCACCGAATTTCTAGTAAACAGAAAAGAAACAACAAAGAGAAAAACATTTTTTAAGAAAAATCAAACACAAACCACATTAAGAGATCAATCTTCAATAAAAAAAAATCCTCGCTCCGACGTAATCCACAGATCTTCTGTCTTAGCTCTGCTACATCATTGCCATCAGACAAATATGTCTGCTGACAGAGATAAGCAGGCACAGAATAAAGGCCCCGTTACATGCTGCGATGTTCCAGCGATCCGACCTGGCCGGGATCGCTGGAACATCGCTGTGTGGTCGCTGGTGAGCTGTCAAACAGGCAGACTCACCAGCGAGCAGCGATAACACTGGTAAACAAGGTACACATCGGGTACCTAAGCACAGCGCTGTTCCTAGTTACCCGATGTGTACCTTGGTTACCAGCCTGCTCCCACTTACCCAGCCTGTCAGAATGAACATCGCTGGTCGTTGGACCCTGTCACACATGCTGATGCATGCGTGACAGCGGCAGACCAACGCCCGAAAAATGGTCCCGGCCATTCCGCAACGATCAGCTAGCTGATCGCCAGTCGTTGCAGCATGTCACACAAAGCGATATCACTGCGAGGTCGCTGCAGCGTCACAAAACCGGTGACGTTGCAAGGATATCGTTAGCGATATCGTTGTGTGTAATGGTGCCTTTACACTAGAACACAGCTGTTAGAGAAGTGCTTAGCTGGCCTCCACCCGGCGACCATGTTTTCCTGTGCATTGCAAATAATGCATACTTTCAAACACATGCCTATTTTTGCAAGCGTTAGTATGCATTTTTGCAATGCAAGTCTATGGTACATTGCATTTGTGCTGATTTACAACGGATCCATTGTAACACACAGCATAAGTGCAATGTTAACCCAGATTAACAGCAGCGAGGAGGGGAGACGGAGCCCTGGAGACTGCCTAGTCAGTCTACTGGTGGTACTATTATGCCCATTGCCCAGAATGTCCTCCCAGCCTTTGTGGTACTATTATGCCCATTGCCCAGTATGTACTGCCAGCCTCTGTGGTACTATCATGCTAGTACTACCACCAATGGCTGTTAGGACATGCTGGGTGGGCATGATAGTATCGCAGACGCTGGCAGAACATACTAAGCAATGGGCATGCATGATAGTACCACCCGAGGCTGGCATACATGCTGGCCAATGGGCATGATAATCATGCCCATTGCCCAGTAGTATGTCCTGCCAGCCTCAGTCAAGGGTCCCAGAAAGTTACCTCCTCATCCGTCCTGCTGCTGGCTCGGAGTCCTGTACAGTGCAGCATGTAGTGTGAATGCCACACTATGGAGATGCTGCTTCTACTACTGCCAAGTGGAGGTGAGAGCCACATAGAGATTACAGGGGCCCCATTAGGGGCGGACATAGAGATCATGGGGCCAATCAGGGAAGTATATAGGGATCAGGGGCGTACATAGAGATCATGGGGCCCCATCAGGGGCATACATAGAGATCATGGGGCCCCATCATGGGTGTATATAAGGATGAGGGGCATACATAGAGATCATGGGGCCTCATCAGGGGCATACATAAAGATCACGGGGCCCACACAGAGGTGCACATAGAGATCATGGGGCCCACTCAGATGCGTACATAGAGATCATCATGGGGCCCACTCAGAGGTGTACATACAGATTACGGGGCCCACTCAGAGGCGTACATAGAGATCATCATGGGGCCCACACATAGGCGTACATAGAGATCATGGGGCCCACACATAGGCGTACATAGAGATCATGGGGCCCACACATAGGCGTACATACAGATTACGGGGCCCACTCAGGGGCGTGCATAGAGGTAATCATGGGGCCCACACATAGGCGCACATAGAGATCATCATGGGGCCCACTCAGATGCATACATAGAGATCATCATGGGACCCACTCAGATGCATACATACAGATTATGGGGCCCACACAGAGGCGCACATACAGATTACGGGCCCACACAGAGGCGCACATACAGATTATGGAGCCCATTCAGGGGCGTGCATAGAGATCATCATTGGGCCCCACTCATAGGCGTACATAGAGATCATGGGGCCCACTCAGATCGTACATAGAGATCATCATGGGGCCCACACATAAGCGCACATAGAGATCATGGGGCCCACACATAGGCATACATAGAGATCATGGGGCCCACACATAAGCGCACATAGAGATCATGGGGTCTACACATAGGTGTCATAGAGATCATGGGGCCCACACATAAGCGCACATAGAGATCATGGGGCCCACACATAGGCGTACATAGAGATCATGGGGCCCACACATAAGCGCACATAGAGATCATGGGGCCCACACATAGGCGTACATAGAGCTCATGGGGCCCACTCAGATGCGTACATAGAGCTCAACATGGGGCCCACACATAGGCGCACATAGAGATCATCATGGGTCCCACACATAGGTGTACATACAGATTACGGGGCCACTCAGGGGCGTGCATAGAGATCATCATGGGGGCCACTCAAAGGCATACACAGAGATTACAGGGCCCACTCAGGGGTGTACATAGAGATCATGGGGTCCAGTCAGGGATGTAGATAGAGATCATGGGGCTCCGTGAGGTTAGGCTCTCACTGCACCCCAGTATGGTGCCATCAGGGAGCTCCCACAGTGTTTGCTTCATATTAAGGCGGCCAGTGATGCCCTGTGGGACCTCCCAGAGGGCACCATGCTGGGGCAGTAGTAGAAGCAGCAGCAGCATCTCCTCACACTAAATGCTGCACAGCACTACAGGCCCTCAGCAGGTGAGACTGGATGGTGGAGGCTGGAGCATGGTCTGGGATCCCCAGGCCCCAGGCTGAGGAGCCCATCTATTATGGCAGAATGGGTTCCTCAGTTAACAGAACGACCCCCCCCACTCACCCAAGCCTCCTTCCCCTGCCCCCCGCCTTTATAGTCACCCTGGCCTGGGCCTGACTGTCTGCTGGTCTGCTGGGGCGACGGCGGGTCCCTCTCCTCTGCAGCGACGCTGCCGGCACCTGAACAGTGAGTGTGCACACAGCCTGGATGGAGGCAGTCATCGCAGGCTGAGACTGTCTCCATCTGCGCACGCGCCGGCAGTGTCGCGCTGCGCAGAGGAGGCTGGGCGGCACCGCAACAGCAGGCAAAGCACGGAGAGCTCTCTCCGTGCTTTGCTGCTGCAATACAAGAAATAATCACTAATCATATCGGCAGTGCGCCGGTATGATTAGTAATAGTACGGGGGGGGCCTCACACATCTCCCTGCAGGGCCCGGGGGGGGTATGGGGGCGTGGCTAAGTGGGAGGAGCAAAAAAGTGTAGGGGCCCCACGGGAGATCTCCCGATCTCCCGCCGGGCCAGTCCGCCCCTGCTTACCACTGGCTGTGGCAAAAAGGGGCAAAAAATAACACATAAGATCTCCAACACTCAGGCTTTTTCCTCCGGCCCAGCTCCTCTCTCCCTGATGTTTTCCACTCACTCCCTTATGCAGGTCTGATTGCTCCAGCTGATCCTGACCCACACTGACCTGGAAAACCTGGAGATGTAGGAAAAATCCGGGCCACGTTTTACCATGCTGTTAGCAATATATCTGCCATCAAGCACTAGACCCTTCACTGCACCACATACCTCCCCCCCTTTGTACAACCCTAAGGGGGTGGACACAGGGCATACAATGGACTCAGGACAGGGCATCCATGTTCCCCTGAAGTTTGCCAGCCCAATGCTCCTCCGAAAAGTTAAAGTTCTGTAGGGAGAGAAACCACCGGGTGACTTGCATATTCCTCTCCTTAGCTTGACTCATCCAAGTAAGAGGGGAGTGGTCGGTCACTAAACTAAAGATTCTCCCCAACAAATAGTAGTGGAGAGACTCAAGTGCCCACTTAATGGCCAGGCACTCCCTCTCCACCATGCTGTACCTGGTTTTGGCTGGGGTGAGATTCCGGCTCAGGAAACAAACGGGATGCTCTTCCCTCTTGTGACAGCACGCACCAAGACCCACCTCCGAGGCATCGGTCTGCACTATAAACTCCCTTTTGAAATCGGGTGTGACCTGAACCGGTGCATCACACAGTACTGACTTCAATTTGACAAATGCCTCCTCTGTCTAATCATTCCAGTGGACCATCACGGACTTCCTCCCTTTCAAGCAGTCCATTAAAGAAGTGGACAAGGTGGTGAAGTTGGGAACAAATTGCCTATAATATCCTACTAAACCCAGAAAGGCTCTTACCTGCTTCGCTGTGAGGGGGCGTGGCCAGTTCTGAATCGCCTCCATTTTATCTACTTGGGGTTTGAGGACTCTTCTCCCAATGACATAACCCAAGTATTGGGCTTCCTCCAACCCTATGGAACATTTTTTTGGGTTGGCGGTTAGCCCTGAATGTCGGAGGGAGTCTATCACCCCCTGTACTTTTGGTATGTAACTTTCCCGTTCTCCACTGTACACAACAATATCGTCTAAATAGGCTGCGGCATAACGGTGATGGGGTGAACAATATCCATTGGCCGCTGGATCGTCGCCGGCGCACCATGCAAACCAAAAGGTAAGACTTTATACTGAAATAAGCCTTCGGGTGTTACAAAGGCCGTATTTTCCTTCGCTGCCTCCGTTAGGGGCACCTGCCAGTACCCTATTGTGAGATCGAGGGTCGAAAAGTACCGTGTCTGCCCAAACCTCTCCATCAACTTATCTACCCAGGGCATGGGATAGGCGTCAAATTTTGAAACTTCATTAAGTTTTCAGAAGTTATTGCAGAACCGTAGTGTCCCGTCTGGCTTTGGAATTACGACTATTGGGCTAGCCCACTCACTTTAAGACTCTTCAATGACACCTACAGTGGTGTTCAAAAGTCCTGCATAGGCATAGCATAAATTGATTTTTCAAGTTTTAAACGTTTTCTGTCGAATATCTTCGATGCTAATATGACTTATTATATATGGTTTTGTTCAGAATACAATTTTGCATTCTATCCCTGTAATATTTTTAGCTTTTGAAGCAGTTTTGCCTGAAATTATTGCCACAATATGGGAATTGAGAGCACAACTAAATATTGTACAGCTTCAGATCCAAAATTAGGCAATCACAGATGAGGTTCTTGTGATCAATCATAACCTGGATATGGCAGCCAATCACTTTCCATTACATTGCATCACATCTGCTGCTTTGTTTGTTTGTTTTATCTGTTGGTCTATCTAGTGAATCATACTGTAGAGCTTTATGATGGGAGCCTTCAGATTTTTGTCAGCGGAGGATCGTGTGCGAGTTGTGGTGCTACATGAAGAGGGTTATACTGGCCCCCAGATCACAAGGAAGGTCGGCTGTAATCAGAGTACAGTCATAAGTACCGTATATACTCGTGTATAAGCTGAGTTTTTCAGCACAAAAAATGTGCTGAAAAGTCCCCCCTCGTCTTATACACGAGTACATATACGGTACCCGGTTGTATACAGCCCCCCCCGTGGTATATAAGGCCCCCCCTGTGGCAACCTGTAAAGGAAGAGATGATTATACTTATCGGGTCGCTGTCGCCGATGCCGCCGCTCTGTCACCGTCCGTCACCGCGCTCCTCCTGGTCTTCATGCTTCCTTCACCGGCGCACAGGAAATGACGTCATTTTCTGTGCGCCGGAGAAGGAAGCATGAAGACCAGGAGGAGCGCGGTGACGGACGGTGACAGAGCGGCGGCGTCGGCGCCGGAGAAGGAAGCATGAAGACCAGGAGGAGTGCGGTGACGGACGGTGACAGAGCGGCGGTGGCGGCGACAGCGACCCGATAAGTATAATCATCTCTTCCTTTACAGGTTGCCACAGGGGGGGCCCTATATACCACGGGGGGGGGGCTGTATACAACCGGGTACCGCTGTATACAGCTGGGGCTGCTGTATACCCCTCTGGGGCTGCTGTATACAGCTCTGGGGCTGCTGTATATGCCTCTGGGGCTGCTGTATACCCCTCTGGGGCTGCTGTATACCCCTCTGGGGCTGCTATATACCCTTCTGGGGCTGCTGTATATGCCTCTGGGGCTGCTGTATACCCCTCTGGGGCTGCTGTATACCCCTCTGGGGCTGCTGTATACCCCTCTGCGGCTGCTATATACCCTTCTGGGGCTGCTGTATATGCCTCTGGGGCTGCTGTATACAGCTCTGGGGCTGCTGTATACAGCTCTGGGGCTGCTGTATATGCCTCTGGGGCTGCTGTATACCCCTCTGGGGCTGCTGTATACGCCTCTGGGGCTGCTGTATACCCCTCTGGGGCTGCTATATACCCCTCTGGGGCTGCTGTATACCCCTCTGGGGCTGCTGTATACGCCTCTGGGGCTGCTGTATACGCCTCTGGGGCTGCTGTATACCCCTCTGGGGCTGCTGTATACCCCTCTGGGGCTGCTGTATACGCCTCTGGGGCTGCTGTATACCCCTCTGGGGCTGCTGTATACCCCTCTGGGGCTGCTGTATATAGCTCTGGGGCTGCTGTATATAGCTCTGGGGCTGCTGTATACAGCTCTGGGGCTGCTGTATACCCCTCTGGGGCTGCTGTATATACCACTAGGGAGGCTACTGTATACTACCACTGGGGAGGCTGCTGTATACTACCACTGGGGAGGCTGCTGTATACCACTGAGGGGGCCTGTATACCACACTGCTGGGGGCTGTATACCTGTGCTGGGGTCCACCCTCGGCTTATACACGAGTCAATAGGTTTTCCCAGGTTTTGGGGGCAAAAGTAGGGGGTCGGCTTATACACGGGTCGGCTTATACACGAGTATATACGGTATTTTGCAGAAACATAAGAAGCTTGGAATTACCCAGGACAGGCCCAGATCTGGTCGGCCCAGAGAGTCAACTAAAAGGGAGGATAGAGTACTGATAAGAACATCCCTTGCCAATCGAATGCTCACCTCTCCTCAGCTTCTGCGTGAATGGCACGAAAAGTGCAATATTGAGGTAGCAACATCAACTGTTAGGAAGAGATGTTTGGAAGCAGGATTGAGAGGGTGCAAGGCCCGAAAGAAGCCATTGATGACAGTTATACAAAGACAAAGGCGAAAACTGTGGGCATTGAAATATTCAAAATGGAGAAAGGAGGAGTGGGAAAAGTGCTATTTAGTGATGAAAGCACTTTTTGCATTTTAGGAAATGATGGCAAGTCTTATGCGAGAAGGTTTCCACATGAAGAGTACAAGCCAGAGTGTTTGAGCTTCTCTGTGAAACATCCGATGAAAGTAATGGTCTGGGGCTGTATGGCAGCCAATGGTGTTTGAAGGCTTCATATTGTGGAGGGTATGGTTAATGCAAAAAAATACATAGACATCCTTAATAAGAAAATGCTGCCTTCTGCTCAACACCTGTTTTCAGGGAATTATATCTTCCAGGATGATAATGCTCCTTGTCACAGAGCTAAGACAGTAACTGAATGGAAAAAAAAATAACAAGGTGGCTACTATTGACTGGCCAGCCCAGTCCCCGGACCTCAATCCAATTGAAAATTTGTGGCACAAGGTATCAATACAGATATCTAAAAAACAGCCAAGGACCAAGAGAGGGTTGATTGAGGCTCTGATACAGGCCTGTAACCACATCATCACTCGGGAACATCAGCAGAAGCTTGTTCACTCAATGCCACAGAGATGCAAGTTGGTGCTCAAGAGCAAAGGCTGGCCAATAAAGTATTAGAAGCTAAAGATGCACTCAAAAGGCCCTTTTCAGGACTCTGAATTAAATAAAAAATAATAAATCTTAAAAAGTAACAGTTAAGTCTGTGTGAACTTGCATTGGAAGTTAATGAACTTAAAAACCTGTGAACCATTCTACACACTGTACTGGTGAACGTATGGTTATGCTGTAAAAAAAATTATCAAAAATGCGCATACCATAACAATTTATACACTTGGGACATTCAAAAATGAGTATGGCATACAATGAGGGATTACAAAAACATATATGTTCCACCAGTTTCACTGTAGAGATGCAGAAGTATGAAATATATAGTTTTCTTCACGCCTATGCAGGACTTTTGAACACTACTGTAACTGTAGCATAGTGTTTACTTCTTCTGAGATGGCTTGTCACCGGGCTTCAGGCACCCGATACGGCTTTAGTCAGATTTTAGCCTGAGGCTCTGTGACAATGTCATGGTGGATTAAGGTGGTTTGTACGGCGAGCTCCGAGAACACATCTGTGTTTCGGCTAACGAACTCCCGGGCCTCCTAAACCTGTTTAGGGGACAGAGTATCTGCCAACCTCATCATGGCGGGGACTCCACTCTTCATCCCTGGAGAAGAAGGAGCCCTCTCCGTAGGGAAAACATGCAGCGAACCATTCACCCCAGGTGGTCTCTATCTTTCCAAGGTTTAAATAAATTAACATGGTAGACCTGCTCTGTTTCCAACCTGCATATACCCAAAAAGAAACCTTATTTTTGGAGAGTTTCAACCCAAATCATCATGGTACACGAATAGCCATAGTGAAAGATTTTATTAATAGAAAAAACATACGAAATTACACTGGCATTACAAAGTACCGGACATTACACGTTATAAAAAAGGCAGACACGGTCCAAAGGACAGCGGAGATAGTAAACCAACACACAGCACATCTTAGTAACAGGCCTAACAATGAGCCAGTGGTGTAGAGAAAAGCTAGTACAAAGTGGGGCCCATAGTTACTGTTAATGACCCAAAAAAGGGGTATAGTCCACTGGTTCCTCATCACAAGGAGAGATAAAGGTATCAATAACCTGCCTGGACACCCATCATATGATCACATCAAAGTAAACACATAGGCACCCCATACTCACACCTACCCATGTTGCCAGTGACCTGCGGCTGATAGTGGTAAGGGGACGCCCCAACGCGTTTCACCCTTAATGAGCTTCCTCAGGGGGCAGGGGTGATGAGGAACCAGTGAACTATACCCCCTTTTTTGGGTCATTCACAGTAACTATGGGCCCCACTTTGTACTAGCTTTTCTCTACACCACTGGCTCATTGTTAGGCCTGTTACTAAGATGTGCTGTGTGTTGGTTTACTATCTCCGCTGTCCTTTGGACCGTGTCTGCCTTTTTTATAATGTGTAATGTCCGGTACTTTGTAATGCCAGTGTAATTTTGTATGTTTTTTCTATTAATAAAACCTTTCACTATGGCTATTCGTGTACCATGATGATTTGGGTTGAAACTCTCCAAAAATAAGGTTTCTTTTTGGGTATATGCAAGTTGGGAGAGGCCCGTTTATGATGTGTTACTTTCCATATTGTGTTCAATTTCTTATACTAATCTGTTTCCAACCTAGGCCGGTTCACCACTCATTAACACAACCTGGTAATTCCAAGATCCCCCACAGTCACCATATTGATGCTGAACTTAGTGCGGACACCTGATCAACATAGCACAGAGCAACCCAAAACGCCCGGACTCAAGCAGTCCACCAGCCTCATTTTATTGCCCACATTCTCCACCAAATGTAGGGATTTTCTCTGGTAGGAAACGGCAAGGCGCAGTAATGAGGCAACACACAGGCTTTGAGTCCAACAAAACTTCAGTGTTTTATTCACACTTACCACTTGCTGTGGGAAAAATGGAAAAAAAACAACACATAAGATCTCCAACACTCAGGCGTTTTCCTCCAGCCTAGCTCCTCTCTCCCTAATGTTTTCCACTCACTCCCTTAGGCTGCCTTCACATTAGCGTTTGTGTCTGCATGCTGATGGCATGCAGACACAAACGCAGTCAAAAGCAGTGTCATTTGATGTGTCCGCAGCGGATAATGTCCGCCTGCGGACACATCACTGTGGAGCCCGGCCAGCCAATCGGACGTGTCCGGGGGCGGGCCGGAGGCGGAGATCAGCGGCGGAGATCTCCGCCTCCCGGCCGCCGGTAAGCTCCGGGAGGTGTCAGCGGGGAGAAACAGCTGATTTGACAGCTGTTTGAATCTCCCGCACCGACACCGAGAGGAGATGTCAGCGCGGGAAGATTCAAACAGCTATCACATCAGCTGTTTCTCCCCGCCGACACCGCTAGCAGATTACCGGCGGCGGGGAAGAGGAGAACATTAGAGGCTCCAGCTGATCTCCCGGTGGCCGTCGGTGATCTCCTGTGACATCACCGGCGGCTACCGGGAGATTTTTTCAATGGGTCCGCAGCGTTCTCCTGCGCTGTCAAGCACAGAACACTGCGGACCCATTGACACCAATGCATTCTTTGTGCGCTTGGGGACGCTTGCTGATTTTCCAAGGTCCCCGAGCGCCCAAAAAATGCAACATGCTGCGTCCCGGGTGCGGACGCTGGACACCGGAAGCAGCAGATATCGTCCGCATCCGCACCCGAACGAAGCAAATGCAAGCACTATGCGTTCCTATGTTAAACATAGGAACCGCAGTGCGCATGCGCTTGCCTGCGTATGGGAACGCAGCATATGCTGCCTTCCCATACGCAAATGTGAAGGCAGCCTTATACAGGTCTGATTGCTCCAGCTGATCCTGACCCACACTGACCTGGAAAACCTGGAGCTTTAGGGAAAATCCAGGCCACGTTTTACCATGCTGGGAGCAATATACCTACCATCCAGCACTAGACCCTTCACTGCACCACAATACCCATAGTACAAAGTAACTCTTTTTGCAGGATTCCCACATATAGCTCAGCATTAAGCTCACCATCGATGCTAGTCAAAAAATCCAATGCCTTTGGCTGTAAAGCAACCCCATATCATCAGGCTTTCTCCTCTAAACTATAACTACAACTCCTCCAACGTACAAACCATTTCCACTGCCATGTTTGTCACACCAGAACTGATAGATCTTATGATGAGCCGACTTGTTGACTCCAATATTTTTCATGGACATCCACCTCTTGGCTTTTTATTGGATGGATGGATTTGATTTCATATTCTTCCAGGTACATGGTCATGATACAGTTTATCAATTTGATGAGCTGGAAAATGCTGTTTCTCTTTTCTTCGAGAATCTTCTTCATGGCTGCTCCTCAATTCAAACTAGTGACCTTTCCTGTGGGAATCAACCTAATAACACATTGAGTTATTTGGAAATGTGAGAACAGATTGTAATTTGTAGTACATAGGAAGAAAAATATTTTTCAAACACCAGAAGCAAAACAATAACAATGCAGTGACAAGACAATAATCTGCATAAAGAATCATATGTTAAATATTTTCAAGTCAAATTTATGTATGAGATAGCCATTATGATTGTCTATAAAATGAAGGTAGTCTCACGTTCAAAGCTGTATTGTATGGTGAGATAAGGAGCCTCTAAGTCAATAGTTCAAAACATTGTTACCATTTTGCTCATCAGTGTATATTTTTAACCACCTCAGGACTACCTACAGACTTTAAATTTCTGAGTGGTCTGTGGTCTATACTGCAGTGATGTTCTAAAACATCATCGCAAGGTTACAAGCAGGTCACAGGTTGTCAGACACAACAGTTTATTACAATATTTGCCTTTGCTACCTTTGGCTAAATAAATAAAAATCAGGTAAAAAAATAACTGAAAAGCACTGCTATTCCAAATTGCTGTTACTTGCCCCACCTTCATAAAAAAAAATAATGTCCAATACATAAAAAGAATTGAGAAATGCCCTCTTGGTCAAGAACATAAAAATGATCACTAAATGAAAAGGCCTCTAAGGCTACCTTCACATTTGCGGACCCCTCCGCAGCGTTCTGCGGAGGGGATCCGCAATGTGACCGCAGCACCGCAAGCCCCTATCTTTATAATGGGAGTGCACGGTGCTGCGCTTGACTGTGCATTACCGTGCGCACCCATTCACTGCCATATGTGAAGCATTCGCATGCGCACAATACCAGTTCGTATGCACCAGAAATGCAACATGTCACGTTCGTGTACGAACAAAACTGGGTGATTTGGCGCAGGCGAATCACCCAGTTTTGTCCGTACCACGAACGAACATGTTGCATATCTGGCGTACGAGACTGGGTGATTTGTGCGCAAGCATCCGCCTGCGCACAGATCACATATGGCAGTGAATGGGTGCGCACGGTAATGCACAGTCAAGCGCAGCACCGTGCACTCCCATTATAAAGATGGGGGCTTGCGGTGCTGCGGTCACATTGCGGATCCCCTCCGCAGAAAGCTGCGGAGGGGTCTGCAAATGTGAAGGCGGCCTAATACTGTATGGTGGATTTAAAAGATAAAACGTGAAACTGAATTCTTGAAATCAAGTGGAATAAAATAAAAGCAATAACTGGTTTTTTGACCAGGTGTCAGATCTTCTTTAATACTACATTTGCCTTTCTCTTTCTCATCATTATGTCTAGGTTCAGATTTAGGGTCAGTGTTTCTAAAAATATTGATCAATTGTTTTGTATGCTTACAAAATTTTTATATCTGCAATTTGCCAGAAATTATGGCATAGGTATGGCCAATAAAACTTAGGGAAAATTAGACATATGTTGAACATTAAGTGCATGTCAGAAATATACTGGGGACTAGAGCATAATTGTGAATCTCCATTGCATATTCCTTAGCATCATGGCACAAAATAATTTCTTGTGTGCAGTTCCCCCCACATGGGAAAAATGGATTCCACGGAACTGGGTTGTAGTTTTCATTTTTAACTGAACCTGTGAGGCAGGTATGAACATAGCCTAAATTGTTAAATTAAACTCTTAGGTTAGAATAAAATGTGAGCAAATGACTTAATCATAATTTCATTGAGCTTTGTGAACAGGTTCCTAGTGCTCGAGGCAGTGCCACACTGTCTGACCTTATATTCTCCAATACTGCTCACCTAATTTATATTTTTTTGCTGTTAGAGCACAGGAAATCATAAGTAACCTTTCCAACAAAAATACATCTGAAATTGGGATGTTTACTGAGCTCGGTGACTTCTGATCCACTGATTGTATCCAGACGCTTTGATACATAATCTCCATTTTGCTAAAGGTAAAATATATGTTTGTTCTGAGTTAGCCATGTTTGTTCCGAGTTAGCCAGTAGATAGAAAATTATTAAAATCTGAGGGTCCTCTGTGGTTGATACCTTTTAATGGCTAACTGAAAAGATGGTAAATAATCACAAACTTTCGAGACTCTAAAGGCGGCGTCACACGCGTTAATATCGCAAGCGACATCGCTGAAAAGTGACGCATCAGCGATGTCGCTCGCGATATTGCAAGTGCGTCGTGCTGTGTAACAGCGCGACGCAACTGCGATTTATCGCTGATCGCAGGTTGACAGATTTACGAGCATGAACGTTAACCTGTCAATTTGCAACCAGCGATTAGGCTGGATCGTGCCGTCTGACACCGCAATAGCGATGTTGGCGGCGATCCAGCCTATACCGCAGTATTGCCCTGCCCACATCGCTGCAGCGTCACCGGCAACATCCTGCCGTGTGACACAATGGCTGCGATGTCGGAAGCGAGCGCGTACCCGCGCATCGCTTCCGACATCGCAGCCTTGGTTGCTGAGTGTGACTCCGGATTAAGGTCTCTTCTTCGGGCTGGTATAAGACAAAATCTGATTACATTTTGTCTTATACCAGCCTGAGAAGAGACCTGATGTCATGCCGGTTTCAGACTCTGTTCACATTGGGGAGTCTGATGTGCATCTTTAGACCTCTTTGTTGCTCAGCCTGAGTTAGGGTGTCGGCGGAGGTTTGTTCATTGATATTCAGCTTTGCAGGAGTTAACTTTTTGATTCGTGTCAATTGAAGGTGGCGGCTGCTTGAACGCCTTATCCCTTTAAGTATGGCTCAGAATATTCCTAGATGCCGATTATACCATTTGTGTGCCTCATGCATACTGGTGCTGTGTTGGAATTGCTGTTGCAACTCTAATCGTTGCTTAGTTTCTGGTGAAGTATACCTTGTTGTTTTTTCATTCTCTATTTGATTTGTGTGAGTTCTCTCTATACACATATTGTATCTTCCTGATTGTTTTCTGTATGGTGCTTTTTGCTTTATCCCTGTCTGTCTATGGCTACCTTCACATTTGCGGACCCCTCCGCAGCGTCCTGCGGAGGGGATCCGCAATGTGACCGCAGCACCGCAAGCCCCTATGTTTATAATGGGAGCACATGGTGCTGCGCTTGACTGCGCATGACCGTGCGCACCCATTCACTGCCATATGTGATCTGTGCGCAGGCGGATGCTTGCGTACAAATCACACAGTCTCGTCCGCACCAGAAATGCAACATGTCATGTTCCTGGTGCGGACGAGACTGGGTGATCTGTGCGCAGGCATACCGCCTGCGCACAGATCACTATGGCAGTGAATGGGTGCGCACGGTCATACGCAGCACCATGTGCTCCCATTATAAAGATAGGGGCTTGCGGTGCTGCGGAGGGGTCCGCAAATGTGAAGGCAGCCTATATCTGTGGGTTCCATAGTGGTTCACCTCCTGGGTGGGGGCTCGGGGTTCAGCTCAAGGCTGGACAGGAGAAAGGGACAGGTCAGAGACTCAGACCTCTCAACCATAAAGGGTACCACTGAGTTAAGGAAAATCAGGGTTCCTCTAGCTTGACGTACAGTTCAGGGGCCCAGGTTCCTATTCTCCTTTTCTCTCTAAGCTCCACGTAACACACGGGTTGTCTCGAAAGCTTGCTATTTGTTACCATCTTTTCAGTTAGCCATTAAAAGCTATCAACTACTGAGGAATCTCAGATTTTAATATTTTTTTAGTTTGCTTAATACATTTTTTAACTTGATTAATTTTTATCTGAATATATCCTCACTGTAGCATGCTAGAACCATAAGCCCAAACAACTAAATTAGATCCAGAAAAGTATCAATTCTGTACATAAGTCAAAGCAATTAAATTTTGACATGTGAAAAATGTATACTTTTCTGGATCTAATTTAATTGTTTGGGCTTATGGTTCTAGCAATTTTTTGGTCCCAATGCCAAAACTTTTCCACCAGATTTGTTTTACTGGAAATTGAACAATTAATTTTCTCCATAATTTGTATATGTGAGGTGACTCTGCTCCCGGCATACATCCAAGGGAGACTCTTTTGAAAAGTTCTTAAAATAAAATAATCAATTTATGGCTCCATATGTGTGAATTGTGCTGCCAAATGTCATATAATAAAGACAGATTGAAAAAGTCTTTATAAAGAATTAATCTGGAAAAGGAATTTGACAGAGGTCTCCTTCTCTTTTTAAGCATGAAGAAATAATACAGTAAAGATCTTTTTTTCTTTCATACAGTGATCAAGACTTCTTGTATCTTATTAAGAACCACACATATTGCCATCCACATATGTGCAACTTTTTTATTTTTTCTTAGGGCCTTTATATATTTTATGTTTTCCTAGTAAACTTAGTTTCCATATATCTGTAGTAAATATTCCTGCAATAACAGACGTATCCACATGGTGTCTGCATTAGTCACTGGAACTCCGTTTGACTACTGGTAAAGATCATTGAATGTGGCCCTCTATACAGAACTGTTTTCATGACCCAGAATTGTATGAAAGATAATATAGCAGATTCTTTTTTAATATATGGTACCTTCTAGAATTAAGCAAAATGATTTGCCCTAATTTGGCATCCAGTCCAGTCCTTCCATGGCAGTTGGATAAGGGCAGTTTTACTTTGAACCTGGCTGCTAGAGAAGGCTACAATAGACAAAAGACTAGGGGGGTGGTGATATTTTTACTCCTTTCTAATATCTAGTAATATTGTTTGTTTTTAGTCTTTTCGTACCAAAAAGCCGGACAAATTTAATAAAGGTGTGCCTATACACAGACATATGTCTGGTGTTATTCAGGCTGTTCCTTCCGTTTAGGTCATATGTATTTGTATATTGGAAAATGTACTTTCAAAAACTTTCATAATTCAATTGTAGTTGTGGATACAATAATGTTAGTCCTATATCTTATCAGATAAGTTAGCTTCCTTCCACACTTAAGGCTGTGTTCACACGTTGTGCTTTTTGTGCGCTTTTATGCGCGGACGCTTTTTCCAGCGTTTTGACCCGCGCAAAAAAGCCCTGTAAAAATATGCGGGTGCATTCACACACCACGTGATTTTACGGGGCTACTTCTTCAGTGATGTCACAGAGGGGGGGAAGAATCCTGTTCCTCCTCCCCTCTGTGACATCTGTCACAGCCCCATTTGATTTCGCACTGTATTATACACTGCGAAATCAAAAACAAAATAATGCCAATTTATTAAAAATAATAAAGATTCTTATACTTACCCTCTGCCGTGTGTTCGGTAACCGGGAGTCGGGAGCAGGAGCAGGTATTAAACCTACAAAGACCTTGCATGATGTCATAATGACATGGCGCTGTGATTGGCCCTCACGGTCATGTGATATGCGCGTCACATATCACATGACCACGAGCGGGCCAATCACAGCGCCCGATGTGATTATGACATCATGCAAGGTGCTTGCATGTCGATGCCTGCACCTGCTCCCGCCTCCCGGTTACCGAAAACACATGGCGGAGGGTAAGTATAAGAATCTTAATTATTTTTAATACATTTGGCATTATTTTACATTTGATTTCGCAGTGTAT
This sequence comes from Allobates femoralis, assembly GCA_033576535.1. Taxonomy (NCBI): domain Eukaryota; kingdom Metazoa; phylum Chordata; class Amphibia; order Anura; family Aromobatidae; genus Allobates; species Allobates femoralis. The sequence goes on from JARQOC010000005.1 coordinate 470,964,380, forward strand.
AATGCACTGCGAAGTCAAATGGGGCTGTGACAGATGTCACAGAGGGGAGGAGGAACAGGATCTTCATCCCCTCTGTGACATCAGCGCCGGCGTATTCCCGTTGGAATTACACATCGTCTGAACGCGATGCGTAATTCCAGCGGTTATCATGGGGCCTGTTGTGAATTTATCGGAGCTCCCTCTGGTGGTTGTTGCTGGTGATGCAGCTGACTGTGTGGGCTTCACAGGTGATGGTGATGATTGGCAATCTGGTTCTTGGAGCATATAATGGTTTGAAGTGGATCAATCCTTGCCAGTTGTCTTTGGTTCCTGGAGGAGTTCACATCTCTCTGGTTTATTTTGCTTTGTGGAATTCTTTGCAAGCTAAGTGGATGGTTTTTTGATATTTTGTGGCACATATTTGTGTGCTTAAAGTGATCCTGTCACCTCCAGAACGCCTCCTAAGCTGCCAAAACATGTCCCTGCACCATATTATCACTAATCTCACACTCCTTTTGTCTCCTAAAAGCATCCTGTGAAAGTGCATAAAAACTTTTAATACTTACTCATTAGTGATTATAATTAGCAGGGGCTATATTCTTTAGCACTTAGGGCATGTTGTTTTGCAGCCTCGAGGATCCAGCCCTCTCTGTCTGTGTTGCTCTGATTGTGCAGGCTTTGCCCTCCCCCTCTCTGTCTCTTACAGAATGCAAATCATAGTCCTGCCTTCAGCTCCACATCACAGCAGAAGCTGCACAGAGAGGCTGGATCATTCAGGCTGCAAAACAACACGCCCTAAGGGCTAAAGAATATAGCCCTTGCTAATTATAATCCCTAATGAGTGAGTATTAAAACGTTTTTATGCACTCTCACAGGATGCTTTTAGGAGACAAAAGGAGTGTGAAATTAGTGATAATATGCTGTAGGGACATGTTTTGGTAACTTAGGAGGTGTTTTGGAGGTGACAGGATCCCTTTAAGGATCTGCTTATGTTTTGTCTTATTCTAAGTTGTGGTTTGCAATTTAGTCTGTATATTTGTTTATTTGCCCACAGGAAGTTTTCTTCCTAGGAATTTTATCATTCACTATTCACTATTATCTGTTATTTCCAGTTCTGCTGGCATTTGATTTATAGAAATCTGCAGATATAGAGGGCGCGAGTCTTAGTGACTCAGGATGATTTGTGTACTATCTGCTGTTGGTGTTTTTTTTATAGTGTTTTATACTGACCGCAATAGTATTCTATCCTGTCTTTCCTATATAGCTAGTTTGGCTTCTGTTGCTAAACCTTTTACTCTGCCTGTGTTTATTTTTCTTTCTCTTGTTTCCCAGTTAATATCTGTGGGGGCTTGCTATTCTTTTGGGGTTCTGCTCTGAGGCAAGATAGCTTTTCCTACATCCCAAACTTTAAGAGCAGTTAGTTCTCCGCTGTGCAGAGGTGTCTAGGTCTAGTTAGTTACATCCCACAGCAACTTCTAGTTGCAGTGTGTAGTCAGGAATTGCTTTCAGTACAGTGACCAACAACTTCTATGGAACGCTGAATGTTACTCCTGAGTCATCGGTTCATAACATGTTCTTTCTTTTTACGCGCGCTTTCTCTCCATAAAAGCACAGCCAAAAATAGCGCTGCGTGTGAACAGCAAAAGTGAAAGTCCATTCCCTTTGCTGTGAAACGCAGACGCAAGTGCTCTTTCGGGGAAAAAGCGCACGCAAAAATGCGCAAAAATATGCACTGTGTGAACGAGGCCTTAGAAGACACTTCTTCCTCTCCTTGTACCTCTTGAACTTCTCATTCGCTCCATAAAACCGGCTGAACTCTGTCTGGCAGAGACAAAGAGAAGAACTATTGCCACCTCAGTGTGGCACCATAAGAAACAGCTCATTATACTCTATGGAAAGGGAAGGGAGGATGAGGAGAGAGGAGCAGATTGAAGAAACAAGTAGAGGACGACACAAAAATACAACTCATATCAGTGCTGTGATCATTACTGTTGTGTAATGTCCTCCATGCTGCTGTCTCTATGTATCAAAAAAGGAAAGAACAGCAGGAATCCATCCCTGTGTGTTGTGCTGTGTATGGTATACATCACAACAGCTAGATCTTCCACCAGCTCAGAGTGGATTGAAAAGTTTAGAGATAAAGCACGTAGAGAGAGAAATTGGTAGAAATGCAGTATAAAAGTAATACACAAAGGACATTTTATACCTCAAAAGTTATTGGAAAGTACACTTACTCTTTAAATATATAAACAATGTATTACATTGGATGGACTAAACAAATAAGTTTTACAAAGGATTTGTGTAATTGAGTTGCAGGGAGTTTGCACATCTGCAGTACGCTGTATGCTGCTGTGGACAGGTGGCACACTTCACTCATAGGTGTAAGAAGGATGGAAGCCACATTGACATTCATTCCAGCTTTGAATGTGTCAAAGGTTGTTATCAATTTGTATTCCCAAATTCTTCTCGCTCTCTGAGATTTGAAGTTACTTTTTAAAATGAGCAGCTCTCATATTTGTTACATTGTGGTCAGAGCTGCAAAAATGTTTGGCTACAGGTAGGCCCATACATCTTTCTTTTATTGTGTGGCGATGAGAATTCATTCTTGTTCTGAATTTTACTCCGGTCTCCCCTACATACATACCTCCTGTTGGACATTGGTATATATAATTAAATACACCACATTGTTTGTGGTGCAACTGAAGTTACCTGGGATCTTGAGTCCTGATGTAAGCCAGGAATCTTTATCTTGTTACAAGGATGATAAGCGGTCTTTGTGGGAGCGCTCAAATAGCAGGCACCTGAACCGATTTCATTAACAGGCAACTTTATTTCCCTTTAGCTCCACACATGTTTCAACTGTGCTCTGACAGTCTTCCTCAGGCAGTGTCTAAGACTGTCAGAGCACAGTTGAAACATGTGTGGAGCTAAGGGGAAATAAAGTTGCCTGTTAATGAAATCGGTTCAGGTGCCTGCTATTTGAGTGCTCCCACAAAGACCACTTATCATCCTTGTAACATATATCTATCCCCATTATTGGGGGCAAGCGGCAGGAGCAGCCTAATAGAGGCACAGAGCAAAAAGCAAAAAGCACCTGGCGTTACTAGGTAACCAGTGGATGCGGTGCCGTAGTTCCGGAATTCGGGTGACCACGTGACCGGAAAGGTCCTGTCGGAGCAGCTGGGAACGAGTGAGGAAGGAGGAAGGAATGAACGTTCATTGCATTAAAGGGGATACCAAATGGAGGCTTACAAACCGGGTTGTGTAGGCAGCACAACCCTGTCAGGTGAGTGGCCACTGCCCCACGCCACTAAAAAGAGTCTGGAGGATCCTACCCATTGCACCCTATTCTTTTCTCTTGTTTTACAGGAATCTTTATCTTGTCTGTTGTAATTATAAATGGACAGGTTTTGCACCTGTTCTGGTTGCAAGAAAAGATTCCTGTTGCTGTTGGAGAGGACAGGGAGCTTCTGACAATGATGTGTTTTAGATTTGGAGGTTGTCTAAAACACAAGAGTGGGGGGTCCGGAAATATTGATTTCAGTTGGGCATCTTTTTATAGTAGTGGTTGTAGTTTCCATGCAGATTCTCTTAACACCTCCAGATTTGGATTGTAGGTGACTACAAGAGGAACTCGGTTGTTTTATTTTCTGGTTTTGTAATGTAGGAGATGATTCCTTGATATTCTGGTGGCTCTTGTAATTTGGTATTCAACTGCCCATGGATGGTAGCCATGATTCAAAAAGGTCTTTCTGAGGCCCTCCATGTGATTGTCTCTATCTGTAGGTTTGGAGCATATCTGATTGTATCTGATGGCCTGGCTGTACACAATTGAGGTTTTTATGTGTTTTGGATGAAAACTGTCCCATCGGATATATGTTGGATGGTCAATTGGCTTCTGGTACAAATATGTCTCTATTTCATTGTTTCATAACTTAATGATGGTGTCCAGAAAGCTGATTTCAGTGCAGGAGTAGTTGAGTGTTAAGTTGATGGTGGGATAAAACTAATTGAAGTGTTCATAGAACGTCTTCAGCTGTTGCACAGACTAGATCCAGATGATTAAAATATCATCAATATAACAGTAATATGCCAGAGGCTTGATAGTACAAGAGGATAAGAAGTCACCTTCAAGCTTGGCCATGAAAAGATTTGCATATTGTGGTGCCATTTTGCTTCCCATTGCTGTGCCAGTTTCCTGTAAATATAAGTTGTCCTCAAATGTACAATAGTTGTGTGTGATGATGAATTTTGTAAGCTTCACCACAGAATCAGCACCAATCCCTGTGTTTTTCAGGATGGTTTTGCAGGCATTTAATCCATCCTGGTGTGGGATGTTGCTGTACAGAGATTCCACATGCATGGTGGCGAGGATGGTTCCTTCTGGTAGAGGACCTATTGCTGACAGTTTATTCAATAGGTCAGTTGTGTCCTGAATGTAGCTGAGTGTCTCTTTTACCAGGGGTTTGAGAACACCCTCTACCCATCCAGAAATTTGTTTGGTGAGGGTGCCCACACTTTAAATGATTGGATCAGTTTGCTCTAGTTATTTCCACCCCAAATCTGTTTACATTACCATAAAGTTGGAAGTGGAAAAAGGGAACATATAACGGGATAGAGATGATATCCCTATATCTTTTAGAATGTCATAGTTAAAATCAGTGGTTTGCCCTTTCATTAATTTATAAGTAGTGATGGGCGAATCCTAAATTACTCGGAATCGCTTGACTCTAGCGAGTCCGAACCCAGGACTCGCTACTCGTTGCGTGTCTAGCGAGTCCAATGTTAATGAATGGGGAAGCGAGTAATAGCGAGTAGTGTGAGATTTACAAATCGCAGATGTGTCTTGGAAGCTTCACCCTGAAGCAATCCTAGTTTTGCCATTTATTTGCATTGGACTCGTTTACTTTGCAAGTAATCTCTGGGAAACTCGCACAGATAAGAGTCCTGTCTGCTCTGTGTGCTGGCTGCCGCAGCCCAGGGTCCTAGAGCCCGCCTGCTGCCTGATGTAGCAGAGCCGAGATTGTTCTCAGTCTGCTCATTCCTGTGCATAGACATGTATATCTATGCACAGGGATGAGCAGAGAGGACATCGCGTTTTGGACTGCGTCGGATGGAAGAGGATTTTTTTTAATTAAAGATGGAGTCCCTAATGGCTTTTTTTTAATTTCTAATAAAAATTTTTCTCTGTGTTGTGTTTTTTTTAAAACAATTTAATAGAAATTCATGGCGGTCATGTCTAATATTGGCGTGACCGCCATAAATTTCGGGCTTAGGGCCAGCTGATAATACAAAGCTGGCCCTAACCTCTTTATTACCCAGCGTGCCACAGCCACCAGGGCCGCTGGAAGAGCGGGGTTCAGCGCCAGAGGATGGCGCTTCAATGAACGCGCCATCTGCTGGGGTGGCTGCGGGCTGCAATTTGCAGCGGGGGGTGCCCAGAAAGCTTGGGCATCCCTGCGCTGCAGATTCCAGCCCCCAGCTGCTTAGCTGTACCTGGCTAGACATAGAAATTGCGCGGAGCCCCACGCATTTTTTTTTATTATTTCATGAAATTCTGAGATTCTGACTCTGACTCTGAGACTCTAACTCTGAGACTCTGACTCTGAGACTCTGACTCTGACTCTGAGACTCTGACTCTGACTCTGAGACTCTGACTCTGACTCTGAGACTCTGACTCTGACTCTGAGACTCTGACTCTGAGACTCTGACTCTGAGACTCTGACTCTGAGACTCTGACTCTGGCTCTGAGGGTGAGACTCTGAATCTGAGACTCTGACTCTGACTCTGACTCTGAGACTCTGACTCTGAGACTCTGACTCTGAGACTCTGAGACTCTGAGACTCTGACTCTGGGACTCTGACTTTGACTCTGAAACTCTGACTCTGACTCTGAGACTCTGACTCTGAGACTCTGACTCTGAGACTCTGACTCTGACTCTGAGACTCTGACTCTGACTCTGAGACTCTGACTCTGAGACTCTGACTCTGAGACTTTCACTCTGACTCTGAGACTCTGACTCTGAGACTCTGACTCTGGCTCTGAGGGTGAGACTCTGAATCTGGCTCTGAGGGTGAGACTCTGAATCTGAGACTCTGACTCTGAGACTCTGACTCTGAGACTCTGAGACTCTGACTCTGGCTCTGACTCTGAGACTCTGAAACTCTGACTCTGAGACTCTGACTCTGAGACTCTGACTCTGAGACTCTGAGACTGACTCTGACTCTGACTCTGAGACTCTGACTCTGACTCTGAGACTCTGACTCTGAGACTCTGACTCTGACTCTGAGACTCTGACTCTGAGACTCTGACTCAGACTCTGACTCTGAGACTCTGACTCTGGCTCTGAGGGTGAGACTCTGAATCTGGCTCTGAGGGTGAGACTCTGAATCTGAGACTCTGACTCTGAGACTCTGACTCTGAGACTCTGACTCTGAGACTCTGACTCTGGCTCTGAGGGTGAGACTCTGAATCTGAGACTCTGACTCTGAGACTCTGACTCTGAGACTCTGACTCTGAGACTCTGACTCTGAGACTCTGACTCTGAAATTCCTGAAATAATAAAAAAAAAAATACGTGGGGCTCCGCGCAATTTCTATGTCTAGCCAGGTACAGCTAAGCAGCTGGGGGCTGCAAATTGCAGCCCGCAGCCGCCCCAGAAGATGGCGCGTTCATTGAAGCGCCATCCTCTGGCGCTGAACCCCGCTCTTCCAGCGTCCCTGGTGGCGGTGGCACTCTGGGTAATAAAGGGGTTAATACCAGCTTTGTTATACAAGCTGGTATTAAGCCCGAGATTCTTAATGTCAGGCCACGTTTGACCCAGCCACTAAGAATCTCCAATAAAGGGTTAAAAAAACACAACACAGAGAAAAATTTTTATTTGAAATAAAAAAAAAAGCCATTAGGGACTCCATCTTTAATTAAAAAAATCCTCTTCCGTCCGACGTAGTCCAAAACGCGATGTCCTCTCTGCTACATCCCTGTGCATAGATATAGATGTCTATGCACAGGGAATGAGCAGACTGAGAACAATCTCAGCACTGCTACATCATGTCTGTGAGCAGGCGGGCTCTAGGACCCTGGAGCTGCACAGAGAAGACAGCTGGACTCGGCTTGCAAAGAAACAGCAGTTACTTTGCAAGTTTCCCTGCTATCACTGGCACAGTAGCCGAGTCTAATGCAAACAAAGGCAATCCTAGTTTTGTCAGCGTTTGCCATTGATTTGCATTGGACTCGTGCGAGTAATCACTGGGAAACTCGCAGAGTACCGAGTCCTGCGAGTCCCTTACTACTCGCCGAGTAACGAGTCCTAGCGAGTAGATTCGCCCATCCCTATTTAAAAGCGATTTGTCATATATCAACTGTATATAAGACTGATATTGGTAGATACAGTATTTATGAGTCTTGATGTGGCAAGATCCGGAAACATAACAAATAGGACAAGTATATACAAAATAACTATCTATTATATAAAACCCGAAGGCCACTTCCGCCCAAAATCCGCTTCCGCTTCCGTGATGGCCTCCCTCCTGTGTCAAACACCGGAACCGGAAGCACCAGACCCACAGAGCCCCAGCCACCGGCCCTGCACAGAGCCCCGTCTGCGCCCACCCACATCCGGCCCACAGCCCTGCTGCCCCATCACCCCCCTGCCTGTCACCATAGCCATCCTCCACTGCCCGCGCTCCCCGCCTGTCACAACACTTCCCCCCGCTGCCCCATCACCCCCCTGCCTGTCACCATAGCCGCCCTCCACTCTCCGGTCACCCCCCACTCTCCTGTCACCCCCCCACTCTCCGGTCACCCCCCCCGCCTCTTACCACAGCTCCCTCCAGCCAGCCACGATCTCTATTCATGGGGCTTGAGGACCTCTGATGACGTCACGATGATGGGTGGAGTCACATATCACATGACCGTGACGTCATCAAAGGTCCTGTCCCGATCTCACCTACTCTGCCTATTCATCCCCCTGCGCTGCACACTGACCCACGATCTCCTCACCCCCGCTCTGCCCACCCACCCCCACACTGACCACTGACCCTCACTCTGCCCCTGACCCCCACACTGACCCCCACTCTGACCCACCCACCCCCACACTGACCACTGACCCCCACTCTGCCCCTGACGCCCACTCTGACCACCCACCCCCACACTGACCACTGACCCCCACTCTGCCCCTGACGCCCACTCTGACCACCCACCCCCACACTGACCACTGACCCCCACTCTGCCCCTGACCCCACTCTGACCACCCACCCCCACACTGACCACTGACCCCCACTCTGCCCCTGACGCCCACTCTGACCACCCACCCCCACACTGACCACTGACCCCCACTCTGCCCCTGACGCCCACTCTGACCACCCACCCCCACACTGACCACTGACCCCCACTCTGCCCCTGACGCCCACTCTGACCACCCACCCCCACACTGACCACTGACCCCCACTCTGCCCCTGACCCCCACTCTGACCACCCACCCCCACACTGACCACTGACCCCCACTCTGCCCCTGACCCCCACTCTGACCACTCACCCCTCTCTGCCCCCCTCACCCCCACTCTGCCCCTGCTCTGCCCACTGACCCCCACTCTGACCACTGGCCCCCACTCTGCCCACTCACCCCCAAACTCTGCCCACTCACCCCCCTACTCTTCCCCTGACCCCCTCTCTGCCCCCTCACCCCCACTCTGCCCACTGACCCCCACTCTGCCCCTGCTCTGCCCACTGACCCCCACTCTGACCACTGGCCCCCACTCTGCCCACTCACACCCCAAACTCTGCCCACTCACCCCCCTACTCTTCCCCCTGAACCCCTCTCTGCCCCTGACCCCCACTCTGACCACTCACCCCCCAACTCTGCCCCCTCACCCTCTCTCTGCCCCCCTCACCCCCACTCTGCCCCTGCTCTGCCCACTGACCCCCACTCTGACCACTGGCCCCCACTCTGCCCACTCACCCCCAAACTCTGCCCACTCACCCCCCTACTCTTCCCCCTGACCCCCTCTCTGCCCCCTCACCCCCACTCTGCCCACTGACCCCCACTCTGCCCCTGACCCTGCTCTGCCCACTGACCCCCACTCTGACCACTGACCCCCACTCTGACCACTGACCCCAACTCTGCCCACTCACCCCCCAACTCTGCCCACTCACCCCCTCTGCCCCCCTCACCCCCTGCTCTGCCCACTGACCCCCACTCTGCCCCTGACCCTGCCCACTCACCCCCACTCTGCACACTGACCCCCACTCTGCCACTGCTCTGCCCACTGACCCCCACTCTGACCACTGGCCCCCACTCTGCCCACTCACCCCCAAACTCTGCCCACTCACCCCCCTACTCTTTCCCCTGAACCCCTCTCTGCCCCCCTCACCCCCACTCTGCACACTGACCCCCACTCTGCCCCTGCTCTGCCCACTGACCCCCACTCTGACCACTCGCCCCCACTCTGCCCACTCACCCCCAAACTCTGCCCACTCACCCCCCTACTCTTCCCCCTGAACCCCTCTCTGCCCCCTCACCCCCACTCTGCACACTGACCCTCTCTCTGCCCCTGACCCTGCTCTGCCCACTCACCCCCACTCTGACCACTGACCCTCACTCTGCCCACTCACCCCCAAACTCTGCCCACTCACCCCCCTACTCTTCCCCCTGACCCCCTCTTTGCCCCCTCACCCCCACTCTGCACACTGACCCCCACTCTGCCCCTGACCCTGCTCTGCCCACCCACCCCCACTCTGACCATTGACCCCCACTCTGACCCTGCCCACTCACCCCCACTCTGACCACTGACCCCAACTCTGCCCACTCACCCCCCAACTCTGCCCACTCACCCCCCAACTCTGCCCACTCACCCCCTCTGCCCCCCACTCACCCCCACTCTGCCCCTGCTCTGCCCACTGACCCCCACTCTGACCACTGACCCCCACTCTGACCACTCACCCCCAAACTCTGCCCCCTCACCCCCTCTCTGCCCCCTCACCCACATTCTGCCCACTCACCCCCTCTCTGCTCACTCACCCCCTCTCTGTCCACTCACCCACCATTATGCCCACTGACCATGCTCTGCCCACTCACCCTGCTCGCCCCATTGACCCCTCACACTGGCCACTCATCCTGCTCTGCCTACTCACCCCCCACTGACCCCTCACACTGACCCTGCTCTGCCCACTGACCCCTCACTGACCCTGCTCTGCCCACTCACCCTGCTCAGCCCACTGACCCCTCACACTGCCCACTGACCCTCCTCTGCCCACTGAACATGCTCTGCCCACTGACCCCTCAATGCCCACTCACCCTGCTCTGCCCACTGACCCCTCACACACCCCACTGACCCTGCTCTGCCCACTCACCCCTCACACTGACCCTGCTCTGCCCACTGACCCCTCACACTGCCCACTGACCCCTCACACTGCCCACTCACGCCTCACACTGCCCACTGAACATGCTATGCCCACTGACCCCTCACACTGCCTACTGACCCTGCTCTGCTCATTTACTCCCGCTCTGCCCACTCACCCCCGCTCTGCCCACTCGCCCCTGCTTTTACCACTCACCCTGGCCTGCCCACTGACCACCCTCTGTTCACTCACCCCCCGCTCTGCCCTTTCACCATGCCCACTGACCCCTGCTCTGCCAACTGACCGTGCCCACTCACCCATGCTCTACCCACTCACCCTTCTCTGCCCACTCACTGTGCCCACTGACCGCCGCTCTGCCCACTAACCCCTGTTCTGCCCACTGACTGTGCCCAATAACCCTTGCTATGCCCACTAAACCCTGCTCTGCCCACTCACCCCCGCTCTGCCCGCTGACCCCTGCTCTGCTCACTGACTGTGCCCACTCACCCCTGCTCTGCCCACTCATCCCTGCTCTACCCACTGATTTTTCCCACTAACCCCTGCTGTGCCTACTGACTGTGCCCACTGACCCCTGCTCTGCCCAATCACTCTGCCCATTAACCCCTGCTCTGACCACTGACCCCCGCTATGACCCTGCTCTGACCACTGATGCCCCAATCCTGCTCACTGACCATGCTCTGCCCATTCACCCCCCACTCTGCCCACTCACCCCCGCTCTGCCCTCTGACCCTGCTCTGCCTACCTACCCCCCCCCCCTCTGGCTACTGACCATGCCCACTGACCCCAGCTCTGCCCACAGACCCCAGCTCTGCCTACTGACCCTGCTCTGACTACTGATTATGCCCACTGACCCCTGCTCTGCCCAATGACTCTGCCCACTAACCCCTGCTCTTCCCACTCATCCCCCACTCTGCCCACTGACCCCCGCTTTGCCCACTCACCCCCAGCAGATCGGTTTCCCAGCCAACGACAGCTCCTGTCCTGCCACCTACAAGACGGGTGGAGCGAGCCGCCGCAGGGTAAGTATCCTCACTGAGGTTTTTTTATTTTTATTATCACCATGAAGGGGAGGGGGTGTGCAGCCCCAGAGGGAGGGCGGCCGCAGAGACTGGAGGCCCAGAGGGACGGGTGCCGCGGGGAGCGGAAGGGGTCAGGAGGAGCGCCTCCATCCTGCCCCCCCTATCCATCCTGCCCCCCCTATCCATCCTGCCCCCCAACACCATCCTGCCCCCCCGACTCCATCCCGCACCCCCACCACCATCCTCACCCCCCGCCAACATCCTGCCCCGCCCCCTACATCCTCCCCCCTCCCCCACCACCATCCTGCCCTGCCATCTCCATCCTGCCCTGCCGCCTCCATCCTGCCCTGCCTTCTCCATCCTGCCTCGCTCTGTCCATCCTGCGCCACTCACCTCCATCCTGCCCCTCCGTCTCCATCCTGCCCCTCCGTCTCCATCCTGCCCCTCCGTCTCCATCCTGCCCCTCCGTCTCCATCCTGCCCCTCCGTCTCCATCCTGCCCCGCCCCCTCCATCCTGCCCCGCCCCCTCCATCCTGCTCCGCCCCCTCCATCCTGCTCTGCCCCCTCCATCCTGCTCCTCCCGCTCCATCCTGCTCAATCCTGCCCCTTCGGCTTCATCCTGCTCCTCCGCCTCCATCCTGCCCCGCTCAATCCATCCTGCCCCCCGCTCTTCTTGCTCCCCCGCCTCCATCCTGCCCCGCTCGCTCCATCCTGCCCCCCCGCCTCCATCCTGCCCCCCCGCCTCCATCCTGCCCCCCCGCCTCCATCCTGCCCCCCCGCCTCCATCCTGTTGCCCCGCCTCCATCCTGTTGCCCCGCCTCCATCCTGTTGCCCCGCCTCCATACTCTTTCCCCACTCGCTCCATTCTGCCCCCCCAACACAATCCTGCCCCCCCTCACCTCCTCAGCTGATTGCTTGCCCAGGCAACTACAGGTCCTAAAGGCCTGTAGGACCTACAAGGCGGAGGCGGAGCGAGCCGCCGGACAGGTGAGTATCCTCACTGAGGATTTTTTTATTTTTACTGTGGACGACCGGGGGCCAGGAGGAGTGGGGGACCGCGGTCACCGCAGTATTGCCATATACCAGAGTGCTGCTATACATGTGCTATAATGTACTGCCATATACCATAGTGCTGCTATACATGTACTGTAATGTACCGCCATATACCATAGCACTGCTATACATGTACTGTAATGTACCGCCATATACCATAGTGCTGCTATACATGTGCTATAATGTACCACCATATACTATAGTGCTGCTATACATGTACTGTAATGTACCGCCATATACTATAGTGCTGCTATACATTTACTATAATCTACCGCCATATACTATAGTGCTGCTATACATGTGCTCTAATTACCACCATATACCATCGTACTGCTATATATATATCTTATATATAAAAACCGAAGGCCACTTCCCGCCAATCCGCTCAACTTCCGTGATGGCCTGCGCCCTGTGTCAAAGACCGGAACCGGAAGTACCAGACCCACGAGCGGTGAGCGCATAGCGCTCACCGCGAGCCGCTGACAAAATGGCACAGCGTCTCGCCGTGGGCGCTAAAGCGCCACCACTCCCCGTTATCCCGCCACCGGCCCTGCACAGAGCCCCGTCTGCGCCCACCCACATCCGGCCCACAGCCCTGCTGCTCACCGCCCACTCTCCATCAGGGACCGCCATCCCGCCACTGGCTCCGCACACAGCCTGCTGTGCGCCCACCAACATGCGGGAACCGGCCCGGACCGGCCCACACTCCGGTGTGCGGCCTCCGCCGGCACCGCTCCCAGTCCTGCCACTCTCTCCACACACCCGGTGACTCTCCTCCATCACGGAGCTAGCCCCGCCCGCACTCCGGGGCCGGCCTCCGGAACCGCCGCCAGCCTTGCCGCTGACCGCCAACAGCCCAGTGAGTGTTCAGCCCTCCAGCCTCCGTTATCCTCTGCCCCCCCAGCCTCCGCTCTCCTCTGCCCCCAGCCTCCGCCCCCTCCCTCCTCTGACCCCTCCCTCCTCTAACCCCTCCAGTTTCTGCCTCCTCTGCCTCCTCCCTCCTTTCCCCCTCCAGCCTCTGCCCCCTCCAGCCTGTGCTGCACTCACTGCTGACCACTGAGCCACCGCACTCTCTGCTGACCACTGAGCCACCGCACTCACTGCTGACCACTGAGCCACCGCACTCACTGCTGACCACTGAGCCACCGCACTCACTGCTGACCACTGAGCCACCGCACTCACTGCTGACCACTGAGCCACCGCACTCACTGCTGACCACTGAGCCACCGCACTCACTGCTGACCACTGAGCCACCGCACTCACTGCTGACCACTGAGCCACCGCACTCACTGCTGACCACTGAGCCACCGCACTCACTGCTGACCACTGAGCCACCGCACTCACTGCTGACCACTGAGCCACTGCACTCACTGCTGACCACTGAGCCACCGCACTCACTGCTGACCACTGAGCCACCGCACTCACTGCTGACCACTGAGCCACCGCACTCACTGCTAACCACTGAGCCACCGCACTCACTGCTGACCACTGAGCCACTGTATACTCTGCTAACCACTGAGCCGCCTGTATACACACAATTAATTTCACAGCACTCCCCTATTACTAAATAAACTCTATATAGATTCTAGACTACCCGATTCTTTAGAATCGGGCCACCATCTAGTTCTTTTAATAATCCCCTTGACATTAGTACTGTCAATTAAGGGTTCTTCAATATATATTTATATATACATGTACTTCGATGCTTGTGTATGCAGGTGATAGGATACATCAATGCAATTTAGTGGCTGAACCAACAACTGTTTACTAATTCTATACAAATCAAGGATTAGCACTTTAAATGTGAGACATTGGAATAATACAAGTAACAGTAGTATATTAAATTATTTCACAGTGGATTATTCAGCAACACAAGTATACAAAAGTATTCTTTACACAGTATTATTACAGAGAATTATTCTTGCCTCTAACTAACGATCACCAGTGGAATCACCGTTCTCCACATCCCTATAGCAGGAAAACATCAGTGTTATTCTATTTGTTACTGTCATCAACTTGTCTAAACAATACTATACAGAGTACATGTCCTAGCGGGGTTGGAAACTATTTGCTAGGCTGCAAATCCACATTGGGGATCTCTACACCTTGCTGGTCACCTTCATGCTTTGAAGCGCAGCCAAAGTTCCCATTCAATACTCTATCTTCTGGAAGCAGCAGCCTTCAGAAATGGTCCTTTACTACAGATGGGTCATCTCTCTGGTCTAGTTTGGATTGGATCTCAGTTCTCTGCTGGTGATAATCACGGTCTTCCACTAGTGCAGGTCATGATCTTCTAGTGATGTGGGTCTTGTGCTTTTACTGGCACTAGTTAAGGCACTTCTACTGGTGTGTGACTCAGGCTTCTACTGGAGCAGATGACTGTCTTCTACTGGTGCAGGTCAGGGTCTTCTACTTACCTTCGGTCACCGATCTTCCGCTCAAGTCAGGTCACAGATCTTCCTCTCAGCTTAGGTCACCAATCTTCCTCTCAGCTCAGGTCATGGATCTTACTCTCAGCGTAGGTATTGCTTAGACCTTTACTGTGATCTTAAGTCATACAAAGAAAAGACATGGCACAGATGGGAGCAACACATAACAAGTAATATAGAGTAAAAAATTAAACTTTATTATTATACAGACAAAAGACAGAATAAAAACACTTAAAACTATGGGGTGTTCCCAAGGCCACAACCACAATGTATATACAGAGTGTGAAAATGCTGACACAGAGATGACATGGGCAATAAGACCAATGTAAGAATTATACTTGGGTTGTCAAAAACCAGGATGATTCAGGAGACATCATACTATTGATGTTGGGGCCAACACAATCAATAAGTCAAATTGCACTCACAGAAATGTCATATCATATACAAATAATCACAATGGTGACAGCAGATAAGGGACTCATATGTGTGCAACAGAGCACTTGGTATCAGGTACAGAACACAGATAAGATGTTAGTTGCAGGTTATGATGTATAAACACATATACATATAGAGTGTTTGTAAATGCAAATGAGTAGTCTGTACAGAAATACACAGAATCAAAGTGGTGTGAGCCGTATTGGACTCGGTCGGACGTAGGAAAAGCCTATAGACAATAACCATGTATATTATAAGATGTACAACTGACCAAACCAAGCGGAACATTTATCTGATGAACGAAATGGGACAAAAATAATTGCATATAATTCATAAAACCTGCGGTTAAGTGCATGAGTCCGGGGAGTGTAATCTGTACAGGTATTTGTACGTATGATAGTAAGATGTTGTACATAAAAAATGAGTGGTCCCCAAAGGGAGTTATATGATATAGACCAACAGTTATGAGGATGACTCCAGGCCCGTAAGGACCAGGTGGATATGATACGGATCCTTATATATCAGGTAAATGTAAAAGGAATAGGTTATTGGCTGACCCATAAAAAGAAGTAATCCTCACTGATACCTGGTATATTGTGAAAACCCCCAATAGACAATGCAGTGTGGTAATTACCAGTCTATAGTCAGTCCGGGGTCGGTAAAGAGGAGTGGCTGAGGGGCACCCAGGCCCCACACGTATCACTGCTAGGGCGCAGCTTCCTCAGGGGAAGTAAAGGCACAGTACAAGAGAAGCATATTAAGTATTAAGTACCTGTTGGTAATGAGATTGAGGAGAATCAGCTGGAGGCCCGTCATTGCTATGAACAATGTAATGCAGCTGAAACAGGAAATGACATCGCAGTCACATGCATGGTGCCATAGCAATTGTATACACAAAACAAATCAGTATGGAGGTATTACCCTCAGAGCCGGAAGTGACATCATGGTCACATGCTGAACACCATAGCAACCATAACAACAGAACGTTAAATATTATGGAGGCTTTGCACCCGGAACAGGAAATGACATCGTGGTCACATGCTGAGTACCTTAGCACCCAAGATACTTTGAATAGCTTCAGGGGCAACAACCTCACTCACAAAGAAAGGGCTGCAATCAGAAATCTGAGGAGTAATTCTAACTTTCTTATCAAAGAGGCAGACAAAGGGGGAAATAATAAGCATTTCTGACATGCAAAAACAAAACCCAAAAAATTAGTGACCAATATAGCCAACTTTCTTTATGATGACACTCAACAGCTTTCCATACATAGATTCTGTCAGTTGCTTGATCTGTTTACGATCAACATTGCATGCAGCAGCTACCATAGCCTCATAGCCACTGTTCCGAGAGGTGTACTGCTTTCCCTCCCTGTAGATCTCACATTTTATGAAGGACCACAGGTTCTCTATGGGGTTCAGATCAGGTGAACAAGGGGGCCATGTCATTATTTTTTCTTCTTTTAGACCTTTACTGGCCAGCCACGCTATGGAGTAGTTGGATGCATGTGATGGAGCATTGTCCTGCATGAAAATCATGTTTTTCTTGAACGATACCGACTTCTTCCTGTACCACTTCTTGAAGTTGCATTCCAGAAACTGGCAGTAGGTCTTGGAGTTGAGCTTTACGCCATCCTCAACCCGAAAAGGTCCCACAAGTTCATCTTTGATGATACCAGCCCATACCAGTACCCCACCTCAACCTTGCTGGCATCTGAGTTGGAGAGTAGCTCTCTGCCCTTTACTGATCCAGCTTCTGGTCCATCAAGAGTCACTCTCATTTCATCAGTCCATAAAATCTTTGAAAAACCAGTCTCAAGATATTTCTTGGCCCAGTTTCATCTCATGTTTCTTGTTCAAACGTGGTCGTTTTTCAGCCTTTCTTACCTTGGCCATGTCCCTGAGTATAGTGCACCTTGTGCTTTTTGATACTCCAGTAACGTTGAAGCTCTGAAATATGGCAAAACTGGTGGCAAACGGCATCTTGGCAGCTTCATGCTTGATTTTCCTCAATTCATGGGCAGTTATTTTGCGCCTTTTTTGCCCAACACGCTTCTTGCGACCCTGTTGGCTATTTGCCATGAAACACTTGATTGTTCGGTGATCACGCTTCAAATGTTTAGCAATTTCAACACTGCTGCATCCCTTTGCAAGACATCTCACAATTTTGGACTTTTCAGAGTCTTTCAAAACTCTCTTCTGACCCATTTTGCCTAAGGAAAGGCATTTGCCTAATAAATAAGCACACCTTATATAGGGTGTTGATGACATTACATCACACCCCTCCTCATTACAGAGATGCACATCACCTGATTTACTTAATTGATAGTTGGCTCTCAAGCCTATACAGCTTGAAGTAGGACAACATGTATAAATAGTATCATGTGGTCAAAATACTCATTTGCCTAATAATTCTGCACACAGTGTATTTGTAGTGCCAAACCTGCAATTAGTTGATAGTAGGTTTTAAATCATATACAATAGTTTTCTCATGCAAGTGAAATGGTGAAAGGAATGCGACCTGGACTTGCTGTAGCTCAGCTTTGATCAAAATGAGAATGTCCCATACCCAGCTACAAAAACTTTCCACATAGGCCCGGATTAAAATCCACACAGAAAAAAGAACATGTATAAATCTGGATAGCAGGGTATGCTGTGTTCAGGAAACAATATATTTAACTATAGTATAAGGCTAGGGTCACACATGACAATCCATTTTTTATAGTGTTTATAAAAACGGACCCGTTTTTGTTAAGGTGCTTTTTGTGCCTCGGGTGACCCTAAACGTTTTTGGAATTAGTAATTTTTTCTTAAAAAATGCAATGCATTAACGCATGGTACCTATATGTACCATGCGTTAACGGATGCGTTTTCCATAGGGCTCCATGTTAAAAAAATGCAATGTATTTTTTTCTACACCCAAAAATGTTGCCTGCAACGTTTTTTTGAGCCTGGGAAAACTCTTTGAAAAACCCAGTGACACTTAAGTGCACCATCCATTAACGGATCCGTTTTTGGACTTAGAAAAAAATTAAAAATGATGCCAAAAGGGGCCCCAAGGCAAAACGGATTGCTATATGTGACCCTAGCCTAAATATTGTTTTGCCCTTTGATTTTTAATCCAATGTGGTTTTAGCCATTTTCTTGAGTGCAAAATATCCTGTTTTGATCATTGTATCCAGTTTTATGTCCTCCCAACATTCACATGCACACCTTCTAATGTGTGGACACCTCTTGACTTTGCCCGATGTTATGATTCATGTATCGGTGAAAAGTCTCCATCCGAATGGTGCTTGCTAAAGTAGGCAGGATCTTTCCTGGCTGGAAGGATACTCTATAATATTTCCACCAGCAACCACATATGGCAGCAAATAAGATAAAAGTATTACTCTAAGTGCTGTTATATAGGCAAGAAAAGTATTATATATATAGAAAACCATGATTATAAATCACATGGGATTTATACAATTAAAGCAAGTAATAAAATGGAGGAGGGTCTAGTGTTCAGTCCTCCCAGTGTTTTATTACATGTTAATCCCAAAAGACACAAAAGAAACACAAAAAAACCCTGAACTTGGAACCAAGACTCAAGATCTAATAGAAGTGGAATGTTGGACCTCAGCCCAGTGCGAGCGCTCAGAGGGGAAGGAGACGGTCTGTGTCAGTGCACACATTTGTTAAACTGTTTATTTCTGTTGTCATGGTAAAGACATATATGTAGCTGTTGCTATGATCGTTTTATACAGATGGACTCGGCTAACAGACCTTTTGAACGTTTTTTCACGAGCTCTGCCAGTTTCTGATTGTAACCGTGCAGCGGTGTTGTGGTCCATTAGAGGTGAAGGTTAATGAAACTTCCTCAATAGATCATTTTGTTATTTTTCATTAGATGTGATGTTTATACATTTTAAATTACACTCCTCAAAAGCTGGTTTCCCCAGGACACTTTCTTTACTTCCTAGTAAAAATGTTTGACTAAGATGGCTTATGTTACTGTAGTTAAAACACCTGATGTCCCCAAATTAATAGATAGAATAAACAAGAGGTTTTTAATGTTAACTCCTAACGGAACAGATTTAAAGATAAACTCAATTGAATTTCTTTTGAAACTATTGGAAACTTTTATTATACGCACCTGTGTCATACATTCACCTGTCTAACAACTAGTTGAGCACCATCAAATATCAAATCCTTCCCATCAGCTTTTGGAAGTATCAGTATAATGGTACGCAGTTGAAACTGTTTATTAAGGTACTTTTATATGCCTTATCCACCAGGATATAGCCTGTCCCAGGATGGTGACTGTAATGAAAAATGCCTCCACTCAACGGCACAGTTCCTATCTCAGGACAATGATGGCATCGGAGGATGGGATAGGCTGTGTTTATTTTATAAGGGGGATATAGCAATTAAGGAAGGGTTACAATGGTGTTGGACACCGCTTTCAGTTCAGACAGTTGACTCTGCCCTCCACAAAAGTCTTGGCATCTCATGTTAGACCTTGGGAAAATTAAATGCTTTATAAAATGAAAGCAGCAGAGATACTCCGGACTTCATTTGGCTTGTGTTCAGCAGTGTCCTACTTTTCAAAGGTAGTTGACTGTAGTTGACTATTGTGCACGCCTAAAAAGACGCAAAAAAGGATGGATGTGTCGCACTGCAGATCCAGTCACCACAAAGGTACTGCACCCCTGTTAGGGTGTAGTATCCCACTCCCGGGTAAGAGGGGTACAGACCAGTATGGGACACTCAGGCCACACACTAGGAACCATTGTAGTGGGGCTGGGTGAAGAGGAAGTATTTAGAGGAATCCACTTGGGAAGGAGTGCGGTCAGGAAAAAGATGTAGATGATGTGGGACATGTGACTAGGGGTATAAATAGAGTGGGAAAGATGTAGATAACAGGAGAGACAGTTGAACAGTTGAGGAGAGAATTGAACAGCTGAGTTGAGGCGGTAGAACAGCTGAGGCGAGACCGTTGAACACAAAAGTCGAGTTGGAGGGTAACTAGAGCAAGTACACCTGTGAAGTGTCTAGAGGACTAGAGCTAGTGGGAGCTCTACCTGAGGCCAAACCTAGGAGCAGAAACAGCACCCCAGTGGCACCAGGAGGAAGAGAGGGTCCCAGAGGCTCGGGAAGTGAGCAATCTTCCCGTGGGGCTCGTATCCATTGTCAGGCGCAGGCAAGTGGAGGGACCAGGCTGCAAGAGCAAGGGCGCCGGGAACCCCAAGACTAGTGGAGAAGACAGACCAGGCTCAGCTAGCAACCCGGAGGCTGTGGAACGTCTATGGGAACGCTGTCGACTACGGTGCACATCTGATGAAAAGGTGGCAACCATAGGGCTAAAGGGAGAAACTGCAGGTTAACCCCTAAGAAAAGCCCACAGTCACTGGCTCAGAACTCTATGTGGCGAGGCGCAAGGCCGGATGGGCGAGGCAAGTGCTGTGTGAGACAACCAGGAAAGGACAGAAAAGGGGTGCCGGTTACATACCATCTTACTACCCAGGAGTAGCTGGATCCCTGTCTCCGAGAACCCAGCACTCAGCGGGTTGGTGCCTAGTAACAGAGAGTAAAAGACCTGAAGACTGCACCCCGCTGTGTCTGTGAACTTTCTTAACATGTCAAAAGCACCAGAACCAGAACAAAAGCAACTACAACTACCAACTTACTCAGGTACCTCTAGCTACCCTGGGGTTAGCCTTACCCGTCGAGGGCTTAAGAACATTGCTGCCTCCCAACCATCGGCTCCTAGGAGAACTATCGTGCAGCGGCGGCCATCTATAGCTGCAACCTGCTGGTGGCGTCATGTAAATTTAGCAAGTATCCCCAAATCCAGTCATCTCTTCCCAGAATGAACCCTCCACGTCAGATACCCGTCTCTAAGAGAGATGGCCACCCATACCGAACTTTTATTGACACTGTCAGGGTCACAGAGCTGGGTCTCAGTCCCTGTGATCCCCATGATGAAGCCTCAAAGCCCGGTTCTGAGTATCCTAAGACCCTGGGGGGGGGTGTCATGGACATGAACAGATCACAGGCCAGACAGAAGTTCAAAGTAACTCTACCTGCCTTATTACAGTAAACTTTCTGTTGTGCATAGAGTACACGATAAATGTGACCTTCAGGAGTCACACAAATCGACAGCAGTTGAACAATTGACTTTATTACTATTTTCTAAGTCGTTCACTTTCCGGTATAAGTGATTAGGTAGTTTTATTCCTCAGGTAAACATGATTACAGTTACAAAAGATTATGTAATATAATGCAGACCTTACTCCTGAGGTCCTAAGATACTAGCTGGGAGACAGGAGGCCCTGCAGAGGCCTATAAGAGGCTTAGTATAGGAGGAGGAGTCAAACCCTGATGAATGAGCCCAATCTGCTCCGAAACGAGTCGGTACTACGCCCCCTGATAGACGTCACCACTAAGCTACACCTCCAGTTCTGCGCCTGCAGACTGGGAACACCGATCAAAGTGTCCCAAGCATGGTGCCACATGTAGAGCGAGCACTTGCTCCTTGGTTGTAGGGGATATACCCCCTCAGCCAGCAGGATCACCACTACAGCTGAAATCCTTCATCCATCCACCCGTGGCTCACAGCTATCCTGCTGTTCACAGCCCTGGTACACGGGTAGGAGACCTGTAATGGTCTTGGTTTTTACTAATTGAAGGTGTACAGAAGGAATGTAGTGGGGCTTTAGAAGTAGCTTCTGTCATTTTGAGTTCAGCCATACGAACTTTATTCTGTGATATAAGGTGAATTTGTACTGACATACCTGCTATAATTACAGTGCATTGTGAAAGTATTTGGCCCCCTTGAACTTTTCAACCTTTTGCCACATTTCAGGCTTCAAACATAAAGGTATAACATTCTAATTTTTTTGTAAAGAATCAACAACAAGTGGGACACAATCGTGATGTGAAACAAAATTTATTGGATATTTTAAACTTTTAAAAAAAATAAAAAACTGAAAAGTGGGGAGTGCAATATTATTCGGTCCCTTTACTTTCAGTGTAGCAAACTCACTTCAGAAGTTCAGTGAGGATCTCTGAATGATCCAATGTTGTCCTAAATGACTGGTAATGATAAATAGAATCCACCTGTGTGTAATCAAGTCTCCGTATAAATGCACCTGCTCTGTGATAGTCTCAGGGTTCTGTTTCAAGTGCAGAGAGCATCATGAAGACCAAGGAACACACCAGGCATGTCCGAGATACTGTTGTGGTGAAGTTTAAAGCCGGATTTGGATAGGAAAAGATTTCCCAAGTTTTAAACATCTCGAGGAGCACTGTGCAAGCGATTATATTGAAATGGAAGGCGTATCAGACCACTGCAAATCTACCAAGACCCGGCTGTCCCTCTCAACTTTCATCTCGAACAAGGAGAAGGCTGATCAGAGATCCAACCAAAAGGCCCGTGATCACTCCGGACAGGGGCGGACCTTGAACCCAGGGTAGAGCATTCGTGTTGTATGAATGGCGTTAACATGTTGTTGTCAGTTTGCCCTGTCTTCTGGAGATTCATTCAGTCAACACTGTCTATGAGATTCGACATCTTGGGCTTGTCTGGCAGCAGTTTGTTGTGGTGTCTCCTGTTGCCGACAACGTCTGTGAGATGTCGCATCCTGGACTTGTCTCATGGCAGTTTGTTGTGGTGTCTCATGGTGTCGACGTTGTCATTGCCTTGCTGCTTCTGCAGCTTTTCTGTCATCGTCATTGACGTATTTGCGCTTATGACCAATTAAACCCATTGAATAAACGTGTCTGAAATAGTTCAGACTGTCACTGACACAACGTGTGAAGTAAATGTGACTGAAGAACAGCACACTATGACTGACAGACCTTGTAAACAGGAGTGAAGTGCTTCACACTATGAGGCAGCCTTGTAAACAGGAGTGAAGTGTGTCACACTATGACTGACAGCCTTGTAAACAGGAGTGAAGTGGGTCACACTATGACTGACAGCCTTGTAAACAGGAGTGAAGTGCGTCACACTATGACTGACAGCCTTGTAAACAGCAGTGAAGTGCATCACACTATGAGCGGCAGCCTTGTAAACAGGAGTGAAGTGTGTCACACTATGAGCGGCAGTTCACATTGCGTGCCAATATACCAAGCCGTGCTCCGCTTCACTGATTGGTCGCTGCCAGCCAATGGGTCGCTGTCCCCAGGTTTCAGCTTGGCACGAGTTTTAAATGCGCGCAGGGTCGGGCCCACTGGGACGGGGGTACTCAGTACCGGACCGGTCTGCTGCTGGGGAAGTCACGGGTGGTCCTGGTCCGGTCCGTGTCCCGGGCTCGGCAATAAAAGGGGAATATTTACAGGGGATTGTCAGTCGTGACGCCACCCACTATATGCGGCCAGTGATGGGGCCGCCGCTGCTGCAGAACCTCCGGGGATGATGGAATAGCAGCTAGATGGGATAGTTCCAGTGGGTAGAACTGTGTTCCCCTGGGCAGTAAGGGTTAAGTCTATTGTGGAATGTTCAGTACACTTACTGTGCAGACGCTGCAGGGATCTCTCCTCAATGCTGGTGCTGACAGGCTGTGTTGCGGCTCTGCAGGTGGAGGGCTTGCTGTAATCCTGTATGGAAGAATCGCTTTCATGCAGAGACACAAGGGAAGCAATCTCAGGTTTTTCCGTGTTTTACTCTCAAAGTTCTTCAAGTCACTTTACACTGCAGTTACAGTTCAAGTACAATTCAAGTACAGTTCTTGCACGTCTCAGTTCTTAATACACGGGCACACTCTCCCTCTCCGGGTTCCCTTTACTCCCTGCAGCCAGGCCTCTCTCTCCTCTGTGACCCCTCACACTTTCTCTGTGTCCTTTCCAGGCTGTTTACGTTCTCTGGGTTCACTTGGTGTGTGTAACGCCGGACAGTATGGCGGTGAGTCAGGCCCTTGTGGGTCCTCCTCGTCGTCACTGAGCTGCCTGTCCTTTGGGGTAGGGACCCTAACGTGTAGCTGTGGTCCCCCGTCGTGTTGTTTGAGGACCGGATGAACTACGGTCCTCTCTAGAGCCGACACTCTACTCAGCCCAGCCTCCAGCAGTCCTCAAGTGTGAGGCTCTACCAGGCTCCTTCTCTCTGCGTCTTTCAGTATAATAGGAGGGCTACTCCGCCTGCAGTCGGTAGCTTCAGCTGTATGCCCAGGGCCCGGGTCTCCCCGTCCCTCTCTTTCCTGCACACTCCTGGGGGTACTGGCTCTGGATAGGCTTTCTCTTTCCTCCGGCTCACACTGGCTCGGTACGGATTCTGCGCTCCTTACACCCCACTTTGCCAGGACGTATGCTTCCTTCTGCTGCTCAGCTTAGCTCAACCTTCTGCTGTCTTTTGGCCTGTTCTTGGTCTTTGCTGTTCAGCTCACTATGGCCTACAGAACTCCTTCCTCCTCCCCTTCACTATTTCTACTGTCAAGTCACCTGACTACTTGTGTGCCCAACCCACTCCTCTAAATCCACCACCCCTCAATTGACTAGAGTATCCAATCTCAGGGCTGGATGCTGCTACCTACTGTACGTGGGTTGTGTGGGCTGTGAGGGTGTTGTTGTGCAACAAGTGTCCTACCTGCCTGGCTGCAGTTCCCTTTGTGGCCTCCTGGACGCAGGGGTGCCACAGCAGCTGTTTTGCATACGCTTCTCTTATTGGTTGCCGCGGCTTTTCTGTAAAGACAGACACGATTAGGCAATTATATAGTAGAGATATATATATACAGTATATAAACAATATACATTCTGTAACCAGTATAATTTTAATAATATCCAGCATTGAAAACCGCTCTCATCCCTACAATGTAACCAATCCAGGTGCCATTTTAAGTTTAAAGAGGACCTGTCACCAAACCAGCCATGGTGATCTAATGACAGCACTGGATGCAGCATGTCTGCAGCATGCAGGCAAGGGGTCCATAAGCACTTGAGCAGCCCTGTACCCCGAGATAATACAGTTAGAAAACTTACATGCTACAGCCACTAAGGAGGTGGCTAGGGGCTGCAGCCAAGTGCAGATTCACACCCCCTGCCTGTGTAATCTGCCCACCGCTGCCAATCATTCTCTCCCTGTCTCCAGCATTTAAACACAGTTTTTTTTTTTTCTCTCCTGTGTAGCCCCGCCCCCTTAGGGGAGAGAATGATTGGCAGCGGTGGGCAGATTACACAGGCAGGGGGTGTGAATCTGCACTTGGCTGCAGCCCCTAGCCACCTCCTTAGTGGCTGGAGCATGTAAGTTTTCTAAGTGTATTATCTCAGGCATGCTGCATCCAGTGCTGTAATTAGATCCCCATGCCTGCTTTGGTGACCGGTCCTCTTTAATGCCTTGCCTTCCTCCGTCTTACACTACCAAGCACAGACTGAAGGCAAGTGCTACAATGATTGTGGATTTATTTTTTTTATTTTCTTACAAATCTTTCAACCAACTTACTAAAGTCGAAAGAATTTTCCAATAATTTTACGCTATTATCCTAAATTCTCTGTGGATTATTTGAAGCACAGTAGTTATTTCATATATACATTTTTCTTTATATTTTTGACAGGTGATTGCACATTGTCTGCCTGCTACTTGCTGCTCTCTTTTCAACCAACTTTTAATATTAATGGAATCTAAAAAAGTCTTAAAAAAATCTTTTAATTTAACATTGGATGTGATAGGTGTCCTTCTATAGCCAACATAAAATGCCAGGATATGGTGCCTCTAATAAATGCGCCATATTACAGATCAGCTATGGACTGTTACTCTTATGGCCACTTTACACACACCAACTTATCTGTCCAACTTCTGACCAACTTACTGGTTGCAGTGAAATCATGGACACATTGTTCCATTTGTACACAGCCACAAAATGGAGCAATGTGTCCATGATTTCACTGCAACCAGTAAGTTGGTCAGAAGTTGGACAGATAAGTTGGTGTGTGTAAAGTGGCCCTTAACCTGCGGGGTCAATAACTATATACCTCCCTAGGGTAAGAATACCAATGCCCAACCGTGTGGTTTATCTTGCTTAGTATCAAAATTTGGGGGGGAAGGGGACCCCATGCCAATTTTTTCAATTACCTATTAGGTTTTACAGTAATCTGTTTGGTTGGCAATACCAATCCGGGGTTGGGAGCAGTGAATATGTCTGAGGTTTATGAGCGGGCATGGAAACATGGTGACAGCGGTGCTGAAGTTTGCTAATAACAATTTAGGAAGCTAATGGCTGTGCAAAAATAGTGGGGCTGCACTGTACAATGGTTTGAGCCGTGTTTGGCAGCTTTTGGGCACTTTTGAAGGTATTTTTTATGCCCTTGATTTTGCCTCCCAGTGATTTGAATGAGATTCGGAAGTTCGGCAAACTGTTTACCGATTTATTTTTTGACCATATGCCCATTCAGCTAACTGAACCAAACCCGAATTTCAAAAAGGTTCGCTCATCTATTTTCTGAGTTAATTCTTTAATATGAAATGGAATAATTTCTAAAGGGCCCGTTACAGGCAACGATATCGCTAACAATATTGTTGCAACGTCACCGATTTTGTGACGTTGCAGTGACCTCGTAGCAATGCCCCTGCATGTGACATGTACCAACGACCATCGACCAGCTTGCTGATCGCTGATTGTTGGTAAATGGCCAGGACCCCTTTTTTGTTGTTGGTCTCCCGCTGGGTGTATCAGCGGGAGACTAACGATCAATTACCTCCCGGCCGATGCCCAGCGCCGCACAGTACATACTGGGTCATGGTAACCAGGGTAAACATCGGGTAACTAAGCGCAGTGCTATGCTTAGTTACCTGATGTGTACTCTGGTTACCAGAGTTCACGCTGGTGAGTCTGCCTGTGTGACAGCTCACCAGCGATCATATAGCGATGTTCCAGCGATCCCGATCGTTGGTTGGATTGCTGGGACCTGTGTAACCTGGCCTTAACTGTTAACTTCTGATCTGTGTTCTATTTTCTGCTGTGAATAAAATATGGCAATAAGAGATTTGCTATGCTATGTGCCCTAACTTTTTGGGATTTGGGGATGAATGCAGTGTATATATTTATATATCTATCATATCTACTCTGTTGTTTGCGTCAATTTAGTCCCAATTTTCTAAAAAAAAATGCACAAAACTGACATGAAGCTGGTACGTTTAGAAGAATTCAAAATACTGAAAGCACCTGAAGTTCAGTATAACAATTTGAAGGCCTGTGTGATAAACCTGGTGACCTCATAAAGGTAAGAATGAAATAAAAGTGTTCCTATCAATGACCCGATTCAATTGAGCCAGAACAGTCTTCCTACAGCATGCCATAATTAGTATTGATTACCCATCCAAATGGCTTGAGGTGGCTTTAACATCTCAGGTTACGTCAATGAGAATAATAATCTTCTTGCTCACTAACATGGGTCAGCAGGGACTTCCAGAATAGCTTTTTTTTGGCAGCTAGCCATATTTAACTTGGAACATTACCCTGGAATTTCAATTATTTTGTCAAACAGCTCTTTTAAAAAAACATAAATATATAAAAATACAGATACCAGACTGCCAACTTTTAGGCAGTTAGGGAAGATCACCAACTGTACGATCTCTAAATTATATTGTCTTTATGCATTGATATGTCTTGGCATTTTTTCCTATTTGCTTGTGAGGCATTTTACTTTGTCTCAAAATACTGATGCTTGAAAACTTGGAATCATTTTCATTTCTTCATGTTCAATTAAAACAGATTTTCTAAAAAAAACCAACCAAACCACAAAGGCTATATTGTACACTTGTCATCAACGCAAATATTTTGTAAGAGAAGTATGCAGACTGCGTTACTCACTGGACTTGGCAGACTGGTAGACATGTGACGTATTGGAGTATTGGAGTGATGAGAAGAGATCAATAGTAGAGATGAGCAGATGACCTATGATTGAGGATCATATTGTTTAAGTATCTGAAACGCGTTAGCTTTCTGTCATAATATGTTTAATATTTTTTTTAACATGAATCAATAAACTTTTTAGATTTTACCAATCTTCCTTGGCTGTATCTTCTGTAGTGCTGGACTTGCTCTTTCTGTACTACCAAGAGATGAGCGGATCAACCAGCAGAAGATCAAGTTCGATCATCATCAGTTTGAAGTGAACTGTTAAATCTGCGATAAGCAGCTCGCAATAATAAAAATGCCTAGTGCTGAATCACACATGCCGCACACTAATGAGCGAGCTAATGACATGAAACATAGGGGTCGGCCAAAAGAAGCCATTTAATGTCTGCACTGAGGAGGGATACGAATGCTCAGAGCACACAGAATCGGGAAAGATAAAGGTCTAACTTGGTGTACAACTTCAATGGTGCTGTACCATATTGAAAATATGAGTGATAATCTCAGTCTGTGACTACAAATCCAAGATTTGACTGATATTCACAGAACAGTTGTAGTGTCGCATCATCACCACTCAGTGTGTGACTATGAATTATTACATCTGTGATATACAGTATCAACATCACATTAATACAAATTACATTACATTTCATTACAAATACATTAGGACAAATTTTGCACCAGATATTATCCACAACTAATTCTTGTAAAGAGAAAAAGTGTGTTTTGGAAGAGAGTAGGATCACCCAATCGGTTTTAGGACAAAACAGGAGGATCCCTTTTGTACACACCTACCATCCCTTAATGTCAAAAATCTATTCATGTATCCATAGACACTGTTCGTTTCTAAATAAGGCATACCCTACTATTAAAGAATTCAAAATTCTCGAGTTGATTTGCACTAGAACACCATGTAAGCTTAGGGATTCATTGGTAAAGGCAGACATTCGTAATCTTACTGACGTACCAATACAATGATTTCTGGGCTCTAATAAAATGGGTACTTTCCCCTGCTTAGGATGTGTAGCCTGACCCAATATCATTAGGTCCAGCTACATCATTCATCCCCAATCAGGGTGAAGGTACTATATCAATGGTTATCATACGTGTAACTAGAACTTTGTGGTATACTTTATTAAATGTCCTTGCGGATGTCTCTATGTGGGCAAAACAATACAACATATCAGAGATAGGATAGCTTCACACAAGTCCTCCATTAGATGTGATAAAAAACGGCTGCCACTCTGTCACCATTTTTTAACAGCCAAGCATATGGGTCACAGCTTTATTTTCAGTTCATTGAGCATGTGTCCAGTCCTAGAAAAGGGGGTATTCATGTTAAATGATTATACCAGTGTGAGGCTTAATGGTTCCATACCTTGCAGACTCTCACCTCAAAAGGCATAAACAGGGAGTTGAATATGTCTATATGAATATATGCATTGATGAATCACAATTGAGTGTTGTTCTTTTTTGAATCTGAATATTAATTTCCACAGTGTCATAGTTTCAAGTATGTGTAGTATTGACTATGTATTCCTTTTCTTCACAGAATTGCTAGTTCCTCAAGTGGTTAGCACTGCAGCCTTTGCAGCGCTGTGGTCTTGAAGTCCTGGGTTCAATTCCCACCAAGGACACTAAGGACAACATCTGCAAGGAGTTTGTATGTTCTCTCTGTGTTTGCGTGGGTTTCCTCCAGGCACTCCAGTTTCCTCCCACATTGTAAAGACATACTGATAGGATATTTAGATTGTGAGCTCCAAGAGAGACAACATTACTGATGTATGTAAAGAGCTATGGAATTAATAGTGCTATATAAATGATTAGATATTATTATTATTGTATACAATGTGGGAAAGTATACTGGTCTAGAAATCTTTGTTTCTTTCTATGTTATTGTTTCTTTTTAGAGTTTCCTCTCTATTCCTTCCTTTGTTGTTTCTTTTCTTAGTGTGTTCCATTTGGCTCTTTGTCTTTCTTATCTCTTTCATCCATCTCAGTTCTAATCGTCTTTTCTCTTGCTTCTGTAAAGCTGCTTTCACATCAACGGTTCTCAGCATATACTGCAAGATGGCGTTCGACCTGATGCATTCCCTATGGGATTTGCGGACATGTGCGGCACTTATAGTTAGTTGCAGTTAGTTGAAAAACCACAGCGGTTTTTGTCCATTGCTGCAAGTGCCGCATGCAAAATTGCAAATGACGCACATGTCTGCAAGTCGCAGAGGAAATGCATTAGTTTATGGTATAACTTGATGACCTTAATGGACTCTGCCCTTCATGGACTTTCCACTATTTTACGAGTCTGCTGATCCCTGTGAGACTTTGTTTTATATATACAGTATATATATATATATATATATATATATATATACCTACACTAGATGGTGGCCCGATTCTAACGCATCGGGTATTCTAGAATATGTATGTAGTTTATGTATAAAGATTTAAGAATAATGCGATGAGAAGCTGGGTTTAAATCCTGTGCCAATATTGCTGATTGGACACTCCTGGTAAGCCGTGACCAATGAGCGGTTCAAATCCCGCGCCAATTCACGGCCAGACTGCGCCTGTCGCTGATTGGTCGCGCGGCCCGCGACCAATCAGCGACGCGGGTTTTCGGTTACAGACAAAGAGACATAATTAGACGATTATATAGTAGATGCCTACAGCAGTGCAAGTGTTCAGCAGTGTCAGTGTACAGCAATGTCGATGTACAGGATTGTCAGTGTGCAGCAGTGTCGGTGTGCGGTGGTGCCCCCCCAGTGGTCTCTTTCTGCCCCGTCTCTGCCCCCAGTGCTTTCTTTATGTCTTGTCTCTGCCCCCTCAGTGGTCTCTTTCTGCCCCCCAGTGCTCTGTTTCTGCCCCGTCTCTGCCTCCCAGTGCTCTCTTTCTGCTCTGTCTCTGCTCCCCCAGTGGTCTCTTCTGCCCTCGGTGCTCTCTTTACTCCT
Source organism: Allobates femoralis (assembly GCA_033576535.1). Lineage (NCBI taxonomy): Eukaryota > Metazoa > Chordata > Amphibia > Anura > Aromobatidae > Allobates > Allobates femoralis. The sequence continues at coordinate 470,995,434 of JARQOC010000005.1, forward strand.
GTCTCTGCCCCCCTAGTGCCCTCTTTCTGCCCCACAGTGCTCTCTTTCTGCCCCGTCTCTGATCCCCAGTGCTCTCTTTCTGCTGTCTCTGCCCCCCAGTGGTCTCTTTCTGCCCTCAGTGCTCTTTTTCTGCCCCATCTCTGCCCCCCAGTGCTCTCTTTATGCCCTGTCTATGCCCCACCAATGCTCTCTTTCTGCCCCCCAGTGCTCTTTTTCTGTCCCATCTCTGCCCAACAGTGCTCTCTTTCTGCTCTGTCTCTGCCCTCCCTGTGCTGTCTCTCTGCCCTGTCTATGCCCCCCCAGTGCTCTCTTTCTGCCCCATCTCTGCCCCCCAGTGCTCTTTTTCTGCCCCATCTCTGCCCCCCAGTGCTATCTTTCTGCCCCGTGTCTGCCCCCCCCCCAGTGCTTTCTTTCTGCCCCGTCTCTGCCCCTGCAGTGCTCTCTTTCTGCCCCCACAGTGCTCTCTTTATGCCCCTTTCTGCCCCATCTCTGCCCCCCAGTGCTCTCTTTCTGCCCTGTCTCTGCCCTCCCAGTGCTCTCTCTCAGCCCCATCTCTGCGCCCCCCAGTGCTCTCTTTCTGCCCCATCTCTACCCCCCAGTGCTCTCTTTCTGCTCCGTCTCTGCCCCCCAGAGCTTTCTTTCTGCCCCGTCTCTGCCCCTGCAGTGTTCTCTTTCTGCCCCCCAGTGCTCTCTTTGTGTTCTGTCTCTGCCCCCAGTGGTCTCTTTCTGCCTCCAGTGCTCTCTTTCTGCCCTGTCTCTGCCCCCACCCCCATTCTCTCTTTCTACCCCGTCTCTGCCCCCCGTGCTCTCTTTCTGCCCCTTGTCTGTTCCCCCTGCTCTCTTTTCTGCCCCCGCTGCTCTCTTTCTGCCCCATCTCTGCCCCCCCAGTGCTCTCTTTCTGCACCTTCTCCGTTCTCCCATGCTCTCTTTTCTGCCCCCCCCATTGGTGTCTTTCTGCTCTGTCTCTGCCCCCCAGTGCTCTCTTTCGGCTCCGTCTCTGCCCCCTTCCCAATGCTCTCTTTCTATCCCGTCTCTGCCCCCTAGCTCTGTTTTCTGCCCCCCCCTCCCACTGGTGTCTTTCTGCTCTGTGTCTGCACCCCCAGTGCTCTCTTTCTGCCCCCTGTCTCTGCCCCCCAGTGTTCTATTTCTGCTCTGTCTCTGCCCTCCAGTGCTCTCTTTCTGCCCCCTGTCTCTGTCCCCAGTGTTCTCTTTCTGCTCCCTGTCTCTGCCCCCCAGTGTTCTCTTTTTTCTCCGTCTCTGCCCCCCAGTGCTCTAGTGCTCTCTTTGTGCTCCATCTCTGCCTCCAGTGCTCTCTTTCTGCCCCCTATCTCTGCCCCCATTGTTATCTTTATGCCCCCTCTCTCTGCCCCCCAGTGTTCTCTTTCTGCCCCCTATCTCTGCCCCCCAGTGTTTTCTTTCTGCCCCCTGTCTCTTCCCCCCAGTGTTCTCTTTGTGCTCCGTCTCTGCCCCCAGTGCTCTCTTTCTGCCCCCTGTCTCTGCCCCCCAGTGTTCTCTTTGTTCTCTGTCTCTGCCTCCAGTGCTCTCTTTCTGCCCCCTCTCTCTGCCTCCCAGTGTTCTCTTTCTTCCCCCTGTCTCTGCCCCCAGTGTTCTCTTTCTGCCCCCTGTCTCTGCCCCCCAGTGTTCTCTTTCTGCCCCTTGTCTCTGCCACCCAGGGTTCTCTTTCTGCCCCCTATCTCTGCCCCCCACTGTTCTCTTTCTGCCCCCTGTCTCTGCACCCCAGTGTTCTCTTTCTGCCCCCTGTCTCTGCCCCAGGCTCTCTTTTCTGCCCCCCCCGTCCTTTCTCTGGCCCCCCTCTCTCTGCTCCACTGTGTTCTCTTTCAGATCCCTTTGTACACTTTGCCTGGCTGCAGTGAATTAGCTGCATTGTAAATACCAAAGCTGTGGGGATGTGTCGGTCATGTGACTAATCACATGACAGTGACATCACCGTAGGTCCTGCAGCCTCTGGTAAATCACAGTGAAGAAGCGAAGAGTGAAGAAGCGGGTGACGGCGGCTTAGGAGCAAGGTGCGGGGTGCGGCGGGGTGCGGTGGGGGGCGGCTTAGGTGTGTGGTGCCGAGCCTGCCATCTATATATTCAATAAAAATTCGAGCAGCACTGAAACAATCAATAAGGTTTTGGTGCAAATCCTGCAAGCAGCCTCCTCCACTGTTGCTCAATGGATACAATGTATATGTGTTTATCCTGTGTAAATTGCAACCGTATGATTAAGGGGAATAAATATATACACCCAACCACTGGAAAACAGTATAACATCAGACATTACCTCACATGTAATTCGGATTTTGTAGTTTACTTATTAGAGTGTCCGTGTAAACAGTGGTATGCTGGGGAAACCACACTAGATCTCAAAACCCGCCTTAATCAAAATAGATACAATGTACGGAAAAAGAATACGGAGTTGCCCGTACCCAAACATTTCACCGAAAAAAGACACGGAGAAACATCTTAAATTCTGTATAATTGATCATATACCACAGATGAGACGAGGGAGGGATAGAGAGAGAATACTCAAAATGCGAGAACTTGAGTGGATTTACAGATTGGGTACACTTAAACCGGGTGGTTTGAATACGGATTTTCAAATGAATCCCGTCTTGGAATGAAGGAGAATAGCCTTAAATTGAATCTAACATAGTAAAAGTTGAGTTAGTTTTATGCCAATAAATGGTTATGAAATATGTTTGTATATACATTGTTTACTAATAAATGTACATGTTTTCTATGTTTTTACATAACCGATCTGGAAAAGAAATGTTTTTCACAGACTCACCCATCCATCTTTATCAGTATTTAGTCTTTTTATTCCTTGTCTCATTGGTGTAATAATGCGCAGGATTTACAGTTGTGGTACCAAGAAGTGGTATTTACTTTATAATAAAAGCATATTAAAACCGAAAATATTCCTTAGTTTTTTCCTCTTTTGGAAATGCAAGAATGCACCTGATGGCAAGAAAACACATGAGATCCCAGTGATTAGCCTGAGAGGTCCAGCAGGTAACTGGTTAACATGAAGATGTGATACCAGGAAAACTGCGGACGCTGGACTAAGGTCCTTTCACCTTGTGGGGTGAGAGGCCTAAATTCCGGAGGCTATAGGGGCTCTATTTAGTGTTGTAAGCCGTCTCTGGTACTAATAATGCACTTTACTAAGTTAAATTACCATAAAACATTGTTTTATTCAAGATTGCCCTGTGTCTAAAGCGTGGGCAGAATGGCCAGTACTAAAAATGGCGAAGTAGTATTCCCCACATGACAATGATGCAGCCGGCCGTCATTGGAGTGAATATCGTACATTCTGCGCATGCGCGGCCACGTGACACAACCGAAGCATCTGATTGGTCCACACGGAGTTTGCGCAAATAGACCTGGAAGACGCCGTGGTCACGCTAGAGCAGACCGGCGCCGGTTACAATGGATAGATGGGTGAGAGCCTGAATCTGATTTAATGTTTATATAATCATTACAGACACATGATTGTAATTATGCACACTATAACTGTACATGAGTGAGGTACAGTTAATACAAGTATATAGATAGCACGGTTCAATTGCACTGTAGGAGGGGGATCCATATAAGGAGAGATTTGGATTCTGCTGAAAAATGACACTAAATAAGATCACTGTTTTGTACAAATTGATTAATTGATATAATAGATATGGATATACTTTATATACCTTGTATCACTGACACACTGCTGGAGAAAGATTCTGTTGGAACTGAAACGTCACGGTCACTGGGCCAATAAAGAAGATATATATATATATACATTTTTTATATATATATATATATATATATATATATATATATATATATATAAAATTACGTATAGTCATATATTTTTGTTTGAGACTTATAGACTGTTACAGTAAAGTTTTTTGTACTTCATTCCTTGTGTGCTGGATTGTTTCTGCTAACTGGTGCTTTGATACTGCCCTACAGAGACTGGTGAACCAGCAGCAGGCCTCTGGCCTGACGGTCTAAGGCAGTGATGGCGAGCCTTTCTGAGGCCGAGTGCCCAAACTGCAACCCAAAACTAAATTATTTATGGCGAAGTGCCAACACTGTAATTTAACCTAAATTACAGCAGTGCTTATCTATCACAAGCGCTGCACAGGGGGAAGGGCAAGCAGATGCTAACTCTCTTCCCTGTACAGGGCATGTAGTCCTGAAACACTGATGATCAATTCAATTATTTTAACAATTAATTGATTTTAAACTTACCTTTGCAGACTTCTCTTCTCTTCAGCAGTGGTCAGACAGCTCATGTGTACTGGACATTGAAGCTGAGCCGCTGCCACTGCCCTTTCTAGAAACAGCAGGTGGATTGATCTGTATGGATAAACGCAGAATATTAGACAGAGCAAGCAAATTTCATACTGAAATCCTGGTCCCTATTTTGTAGTAGTATCTGCATCCTGACCCTCTCCTTGTAGCTATATGCTCCATCCTGACCCTCTCCTTGTAGCTATGTGCTCCATCCTGACCCTCTCCTTGTAGTAATGTGCTCCATCCTGACCCTATTCTTGTAGCTATGAGCTCCATCCTGACCCTCTCCGTGTAGTAATGTGCTCCATCCTGACCCTCTCCTTGTAGTAATGTGCTCCATCCTGACCCTCTCCTTGTAGTAATGTGCTCCATCCTGACCCTCTCCTTGTAGTAATGTGCTCCATCCTGACCCTCTCCTTGTAGTAATGTGCTCCATCCTGACCTTCTCCTTGAAGTAATGTGCTCCATCCTGACCTTCTCCTTGAAGTAATGTGCTCCATCCTGACCTTCTCCTTATAGTTATGGGCTCCATCCTGACCTTCTCCTTGTTGTAGTGTGCTCCATCCTGACCTTCTCCTTGAAGTAATGTGCTCCATCCTGACATTCCCCTTGTAGTAATGCGCTCCATCCTGACCCTTTCCTTGTAGTTATGTGCTCCATCCTGACCCTCTCCATGAAGTTATGTGCTCCATCCCGACCCTCTCCTTGTAGTTATTTGCTCCATCCTGACCCTCTCCTGGCAGTAATGTCCCTATCCTAACTCCCTTCTTGTAGTAATGTCTCCAGCCTTATCCCCTTGTAGTATGCTTGATCCCTGTCCCCTTGTGGTAATGTCCCCATCCTGCCCCCATCATGTAGTAATGCCCCCATCCTGCAGTAATATGCCCCCTCCTTGTAATAAAGCCAACATCATCCCCCTTCTTGTAATAATGTAACCATCATGCCCCCTCCTAATGTCACCATCATGCCCCCTTCTAGTGTCACCATCATGCCTCCTCCTAATGTCACCATCATGCCCCTCTTATTTGTCACCATCCTGCCCCTCTTGTCACCAACCTGCCCCTCTTGTCACCATCCTGCCCCTCTTGTCACCATCCTGCCCCTCTTGTCACCATCATGCCCCTCTTGTCACCATCATGCCCCTCTTGTCACCATCATGCCCCTTGTCACCCTCATGTCCCTCTTGTCACGATCCTGCCCCTTGTCACCCTCATGCCCCTCGTCTCCATCCTGCCCCTTGTCACCCTCATGCCCCTCTTGTCTCCATCCTGCCCCTTGTCACCCTCATGCCCCTCTTGTCTCCATCCTGCCCCTTGTCAGCCTCATGTCTCTGTGTCCATCCTGCCCCTTGTCAGCCTCATGTCTCTGTGTCCATCCTGCCCCTTGTCAGCCTCATGTCTCTGTGTCCATCCTGCCCCTTGTCACCCTCATGCCTGTGTCCATCCTGCCCCTTGTCAGCCTCATGTCTGTGTGTCCATCCTGCCCCTTGTCAGCCTCATGTCTGTGTCCATCCTGCCCCTTGTCAGCCTCATGTCTGTGTCCATCCTGCCCCTTGTCAGCCTCATGTCTGTGTGTCCATCCTGCCCCTTGTCAGCCTCATGTCTGTGTCCATCCTGCCCCTTGTCAGGCTCATGTCTGTGTCCATCCTGCCCCTTGTCAGCCTCATGTCTGTGTCCATCCTGCCCCTTGTCAGCCTCATGTCTCTGTGTCCATCCTGCCCCTTGTCAGCCTCATGTCTGTGTCCATCCTGCCCCTTGTCAGCCTCATGTCTGTGTGTCCATCCTGCCCCTTGTCAGCCTCATGTCTGTGTCCATCCTGCCCCTTGTCAGCCTCATGTCTGTGTCCATCCTGCCCCTTGTCAGCCTCATGTCTGTGTGTCCATCCTGCCCCTTGTCAGCCTCATGTCTGTGTCCATCCTGCCCCTTGTCAGCCTCATGCCTGTGTGTCCATCCTGCCCCTTGTCAGCCTCATGTCTGTGTCCATCCTGCCCCTTGTCAGCCTCATGTCTGTGTCCATCCTGCCCCTTGTCAGCCTCATGTCTGTGTGTCCATCCTGCCCCTTGTCAGCCTCATGTCTGTGTCCATCCTGCCCCTTGTCAGCCTCATGTCTCTGTGTCCATCCTGCCCCTTGTCAGCCTCATGTCTCTGTGTCCATCCTGCCCCTTGTCACCCTCATGTCTGTGTCCATCCTGCCCCTTGTCAGCCTCATGTCTGTCTGTCCATCCTGCCCCTTGTCAGCCTCATGTCTGTGTCCATCCTGCCCCTTGTCAGCCTCATGTCTGTGTCCATCCTGCCCCTTGTCAGCCTCATGTCTGTGTCCATCCTGCCCCTTGTCAGCCTCATGTCTGTGTCCATCCTGCCCCTTGTCAGCCTCATGTCTGTGTCCATCCTGCTTCTTGTCAGCCTCATGTCTGTGTGTCCATCCTGCCCCTTGTCAGCCTCATGTCTGTGTCCATCCTGCCCCTTGTCAGCCTCATGTCTGTGTCCATCCTGCCCCTCATTATACCGTGGCTTGAAATAAAAAAAAAATCATACTCACCTAGAACTCCCGCCTTCACCGCTCCTCTTCTCCTCGCGTCTTCCTCCCAGCGTCACATGACCGCGGTCATGTGACGCCGGCAGGGCGGAGCTTGGAGAGAGTGTCGGAGATGCGGAGGAAGGAGAATCCTCCGATCCGACACGGCTTTGAACTGCCGGCGCCATCATGCCGGCAATTCAAAGCTGCAGTGACAGGCGACGCCGCGTGCCAGGGAAAACGGCTCTGCGTGCCATCCCTGGCACGCGTGCCATAGGTTCGCCATCACTGGTCTAAGGTATGGAAATGCAAGACACTACACTCACTCCTGTAAAACAGGGCTGGTCAACTGCAGTCCATAAGGGCCTCAAACAGTGCATGTTTTCAGGATATCCTTAACGTTGCACAAGGTGCTGGAATCATCAACTCTGCAGGTGAAGAAATTAGCACCTATGCAACGCTAAGGAAATCCACTGTGCACTGTTTTCAGACTTTGAGGATTGAAGTGGGACACCCCTGCACTTGAATTCTCTGGAGGTAACCAGGGGGCAAGAGGAATCCTCAAGCCCTTACAACACAATTGCGGCTATCCCTGAACCCACTTAGGCTCTGTAACCACGGTGGATTGTTTCATGCTTTTTTGATGCAGATTTTAAGGATCTGTATGCCTATCCTGAGGCCAGCAAAGTCTATGACAGGGCAGAAATGTTGTGCCCACCTTGAACATATGGTTCAGATTTTTTTTTTCTGCCCCAAAATCTGCACCCAAACTGCAAAGAAAAAAAACCTTGTTGGCACAGCACTTTTTAACTCTCATAGACTTTGCTGTCTTCTGAATAGACATGCAGATTTTGATGCAGATTCTAAAAATCTGCTTCAATAGAAGCATCAAACAATGTACCGTGGGTATGGGGACTTACAAATTATGGTGGGATCACATTGACAGAAGGCATCCCCCATATGCTGTGAGAGCAGGCACACAGGCACTGGAGAGAGTGTGACAAGCGGTGCCATTACAAACATTACTGCATTTCAAACTCGAGGGGTCATACAGGGGCTATCCCACAAGTTTGAGCTGTGCTGCACTCCCTGACATCACCACTCTTTACATAGACTGTCACACAATACTGATGAGATAGATGCGATATAGCGCGACACGTAACGAATATATCACCAGACAGCTAGTATTACGAGTGCTGACGCTACTGAGGTTATCTCAGATCACACAGCAGGATTTCCTGCTGCATGATATCCCCTGTGCAATCTGAGACATCCTCAGGGATGTCTTGAGGATGTCTGAGGTTCATGAACAGGCCCGGAAGCATGGCGACAGCGGCGTTCCACAATAAAACAGTTTGAGCTGTGTTTGGCAGCTATTGGGCCACTTTGAAGGTGTTTTCTGGGCTCTTGATTTTGCCTCCCAGTGATATGAATAGGGTTTGCAAGTTTGGCGAACATACAGTATGCCTGTTCGGGGAACCGAATTGAATACAAACTTCCACATGTTCGCTCATCTCTAGTGGTCACCTCAATAATCCTATCAACATCAACATACAGTAAGGCTAGGGTCACATTTGCAGTACCAAATGCAGATCCTGATCTGGTTTTGAGCTGTAAAAATGCTTAAAACCGGATCAGGATCTGCAGCCCATAGGAGCCCATCATAAAACCGGATTGGACTACATGCAATCCGGATACCTCTTTCGGATTTGCAGCCTGCGGTAAAAATCATGCAGGCTGCAGTTTTCGGTGGGTTTTGCAAACCGCAGCAGGCTTGCTATAATGGGCTCCTATGGCTACTGCAAGGCACATGTGAATACCTGCGGTAGCTGGATGCTTTGTTCATCCCTGCTGCCACAAGGATGAACAAAGGGTTAATGTTACTAATAGATGTTGGCACCATGTCTCCAGGGAGTGCCCACACTCCCTAGAAACATGGTGACCATATGGGGCAGCATATGACGGCTTAATTAGGTGTATTACTGTATTGCCGGCTATTGTCGGCATTTACTATTTCATTAATTAAAACCGGCGGCTCCTTGCTGTGGAGGAGATACAGTACGTAATGTGCATACTGTATCCGCCGCTATCCAGGGTCCTAAAAGCGTTAAGATTAGTTCTATGGCGGTGCACTGCCCATAGAACTAATGTTAAAGCTTTCAGGACCCTGGATAGTGGCATGTACAGTACGCACATTACGTACTGTATCTCCTACACAGCGAGGAGCCGCCGGCTATAGTTCATAAAATAGTAAATGCTGACAATAGCCGGCAATGCAGTAATACACCTAATTAACCCTTCATATGCTGCCCCATATGGTCATCATGTCTCTAGGGAGGGTGGGCACTCCCTGGAGACATGGTACCGATATCTATTATTAACATTAACCCTTTGTTCATCCCTGCGGCATGAACAAAGAATCCGGCAACCGGATTGCACATTATGAGCAATCCGGTTACCGGATCGGGGTTTAAAGACACATTTTGAACACAAAATGTGTCTGAAGGCTCATGCGATTACCGCGTCCGGATCTGGATGCGGTAATTGCAATGAGCCTTCCAAATGTCACCCTAGCCTAAGTAAAGCTCCCAGAAAGATCACAAAACCAGTAAGACAGGAAAGAATCATGTCTGTTCCTGAATAAATAAATTAATTTATTTAAATAGCTGGAACTTAATATAGAAAATTGTGGTCACAAGTTTATGTGTAGTTTAACTTTTGCATACAAAACTATGGCATTTTCCATGGTCTATTTCTGAAAGCGAAAAATGAAGATTTTTACACTAATTCCAAAGATGTACATAACCATTCATTGTGTATTGTGCCAGGACCTAAGCTGTACTAGGGAAATACACTGTGCATCCTGCTTCCACTTCCGGATTCTCTATTCAGAGCGGCATTTCTTTGAATGTTGTATCTTTGTATGGCACAGAGATATCAGTGAATGTACTACAAATACTTCTTTTCACCTCATGCCCACACATGCCATCTCATCACATTCATAAAGGCAATGGCTTCCTTTGATGGCAATAAGCCAGTTCTATAGAAATGCCGCAGAAGAGTTCTGCATTCTTTAAATCTGAGGTCTCGCCTAAGGGCATCTGTGCAGCCAGAAACATGAAAACAGTAATGTGGATGTTTATTAGCCTGTTGCTTGTATTATTAGGTTAAATTATATTTCTTTAAACTCCTCATTATTGTGAATTACTATTAATAACACACATAATTCAGACTATGGAGTGGTGCCTGAGAAGGATGGTGTTTGCTTGATTTTTGTATAGGAAATGTATATGTAGCTGATTTATAGGCATTATTCTACTACAGATAGGCCAGGGTCAGTCTACCGTTTTTAGTAGATGTCAGGGACATATTTTTCACTTTTTTAGCAGCGCATATGCGCTAGTCATCGCGGCTGCAGCTCAACGCTGTCCCTGGTTACCCAATGTTGATCTTGGTAATTACCCACACAACCAGCTGTATAGCGTCCACTTAAGCAGAGCTGCAGCGTTTCCCTGTTCGCTCTGCTTAAGAAGACGCTATTCAGCTGGATGTGTGGACAATTACCAAGATCAACATCGGGTAACCAGGGACAGCGTTGAGCTGAAGCCACGATAACTAGCGCATATGCGCTGCTGAAAAAATGACTACATTTTAGCGGATGTCCGTGACATCTACAAAAAATGGTAGTCTGACTTTGGCCTATGTCATACTCTTAGAGATCTAGAAATCTAAGATCTAGTGAGAAGTTTATACTGTCCTCTGCAATGCTGTAACATATATAGGGCTATTTTTGTAAAAATTAGGGCAGAAGACAACAAGCGTGTTAGAATTTCCGCTCTTCATCATTCTTACACACTTACTATAACTATACTT